>VZRN01000256.1:1298641-1425441 GCA_013397935.1 Dasyornis broadbenti
GAGGGGAGGAGGGGAGGGAGGGGGCCGCGCTTGCAGCGCTTCCGCTGTCGTTTGCCGCCCCCGGAGGTCGGGATACACCCCGGGATGGGCTCGCTGTGCGCGGCTCCTCACGGAATCACAGTGCGGGTCACGTCGGAAGGGACCACACTGGGTCATCTGGCCCAGCCTCCCTGCTCGAGCAGGGTCGTCCTAGAGCACATGGCATAGGATTGTGTCCTGACTGTTCGTGAATATTTCCAAAGAGGGAGACTCCACGACCTTTCTGGGCAGTCTGTCCCAGTGCATGGTCACAGGCGCAGTAAAGAAGTTCTTCCTCATGTTCAGCTGGAACTTCCTGTGCGTCGGTTTCTGCCATTGTGTCCTGTCCTAAAGCTTGTATGACTGATAACAGGCTTCAGCTCGACCACGTCCAAGGCAGCGCCTTTGCCAGCGAACCCGCCGGAGAGCTGATGCAATTTGCAGCTCAGACCTTGTGAACTCTCATGGCACAACCAAGGCGTTTAGCTTGCTACAGCCCCCTTGGTCTCTGGCTTGGCACTCCCTGACTGAACCGAGTGGTCAGCGTTGGTCTGACAGAAGCCAGCAGGCATTAGGGCTCACAGCAAGAACACGCTGCCAGTATTGCTGCTCCATACATGCATGTTGCACTGCAGCAGGGCTCTGATCACTGCCTCTTGTCTTAAATATTACTAGAATTTTTTCTTTTCTTTTTTTTTTTTTATTAATTAATTTAAAGTGGCGTTATTTGGTATTGAAAGGATAGTCCACAGCAGTAAACTGTAGGAGCTTGGTGTGGGAGCAGACTACTCATGCCAAGTGAAACAAAGATATGAGCAGGTGACTGAGAAGTCTCAAAGATGCCCAAGTTCTGTGAGTTCTGTGTGGCCCTCAGTACTTTTTCTGTGATTCTAATGTTAAAACGACTAAAGTAAGACTGCTGCTTTGCACTCTTTCAATATGCAGATTGTTTCATCTTTGCAGTGAGCACATGGTGCATGCTTAGAAAAGAGACAGAAGGGGACACGTGGACATAGTGGGGGTGCCTGGGACGGCACTGGTTCTCTCTGTCCAGGACAGTCCGCCAAATCTGGCACTGTCCCACCTGTGCTGTCTGTAGGGAGTAGAGCCTGTGATGAACTACCTTTCAGCTACACTTACATGTTCTCTTGGAAAAGCTGTTGTGTTTCACATGGGAGCCCAGGAACAAATGAGTGGCTGCAGTGTGGCCCATTAAGGACTCACCACGCAGACTGATGAATGAAATAAAGATGTCAAGTTGACTTTAGGTTTATAAAGAAACATTGGTCTTTATATGAAAATTATATATGTGTATGTTTATATGGGTGTACTGCAGACTATTCACTGTATTGACAATTTTTTGAAACTGAGGTTCAGTAATTATGTACTTTCCTTGTGTGACATGGTAGCAGAATAGCTTTAAGTAGGATAGAAGGAGCAGTATGAAATTTAAATTTTGAATTCTTCCGAGTTGGCATGTTTTCCTCTGCTAGATTCAGTTTAATCCTTGAAATGCATGACTAAGTTCGCTTGTCAAGAATAAGTATTTCAAGTTCTCACTTCAAATCAGCTGCGAGTACATGGTTTCGCTCTCCTGTCCGCAGGCTGGCTGCACACGGGCGTGTGGCAGCGCTGCCACCCTGTGGCTTCCTAAAGGCACGGATCCACGCGGATCCACCGCCTTCGGGTGAGCACAGGCAAGCGAGGCAAGGTTTTGGAAACCAGGATTCTGAATTTACCATAGTTCAGTAACTCTGCAGGGGATCTCAAGCATTTTTACAGAGTGCCTTAAGGGTGGTTTTGTTCTTAATGGGCATCAGGCTCTGACTCATTACAATAACACAGCCGAAGTGGGGTAGGGTGTTGCCATGTCCTCACTCTTGACAGTTCTTTCAGGTTCTGTATGGCTGTATCACAGAAGATGCTGATTTATTTTTTCTGAATAGCTGATCACGCAGGCAAGTTATGAAGAAAATCATTATAAACCCTGCTTTTACTTGAATTCTGACTAAGCTTATGTTTTTTCAGCATAACCTTAAAGGTCTACAGAAATTCAAAACAAAATGTCTCCTAGCAAGCACACATCCACTATCTGTCTCCATGTGCTTGCTCTTTTCAGGGTATGACTTTTTCTAGCACATATTCATCAGAATTGTGCAGTCGTCACTGGATGCTAAGAAAATTATTTTTGCTGATGAAGAGATGAACCCATTTCAAAGTTTTGACTGCTTTGTCAGCCTGAGCTTTTCCTGTTTAGACTAGGACATGTTCTGAAGATTGCGTCTTTAGATATATATTTGGAAAATGTGCAAATGTAAGCAAGTAGCTATGATCACATTATCATGGAATGCAAATAAGGTGATTAGGCACCTACCTAATTTGACTTGTAAGTTTATCAGTTGTGCTGCAATTTTATTTTATATGATTTACAAAATTGGTTGTCCTGTCCTTGCCTTCTCCCCTTTCTGGTCTCCATTCTTCCATGCAGCTCTGACTTGGTTCCATGGCTTCCTCCACTGAAATGCCAAGGATCTGTATCCTCATCAGGTTCTAACTTACCAGACGCTGTATGACATCGGACAGGGAAGGCACAGAGGCCATTTCTGATACTGTCGCTTCCTTACTATGTGATTTCATTTTCCTATGCCTTTTTTTCTCAACCCCTTGTTTGGGAAGTAGAGGAGATGGAGGTGTGGGGAGGGTGTTTCCTGTGCTTGTACATTCTACAGCATGGAATACTGGGCTGCTTGGGACTATCAGTAATAGTGCAGTAAAAATAAGGTAACTGAACTCTAGGACACTGCACATGTTTTTTGTTCACTTATTACAGCAGTGAGACTGAATGAAGATGCAATTTCATTATGTTATTTAGCTGTAACTGCAGATTTCTGTAAAAGGAAATCACTCATCCAGCTGAAATAAATGCTTGGTTACCTGGATTTTTCTATTTTTACAAGATTAACTTTCAATCAGATAAGATCCTGTTCAGGGTAGACTATGGGAAAGTGTAACGGGGAGAGAAGAAAGCTAGATGGCCCCCTAAAGCAGCCCACAGTGAGGAGCAGATGGAGAGTTTTATGCAGCTTCGTCTTAAGTACTGTGATGTCTGCAGAAGACTTCATTGAAGTATTTGTGTTTGAAGAAGAAAAACCGAGGAGCAATCAGTGTCCTGGATGTTCCATGGAAATGACCTTGTGTGAAGTGGTCATCAGCTGCAAACGTGATACTGCAGGTTAATTATGAGACATCTGCTAGGCTGGCAGCCATCAGGGAATGGGCAACAGGCCAGTCAGGGAGGGAATTCTTCGCTCCAGGGCTTAGTTTATCAGGTGAAACAGTAAACTCAGCTGTGCCTTCTCACACCTCTCTGGTGATGTACAGTATGATAACTCGTGCCAGCACTGTTAAACTGCTACCTCCCTGCTGCAAGTGGCACTTATACCAGCTCCACAATATTCAAACATTCTGTTTAGTTTTATAATATATATTATTTTATGTATTTGTTTACAGAAAAGAAAAATGTAGTTACTATATAGTATGTAAATATTTATGTCACATTTTTATGGTGTATATATATTGCATAGTGTGTATATATATATATTGCATAATATATATTGCTAGGGATACTATATAAAATTAAATAAGCATATTAAGAAAATGGCGGTGAAGTACCCCAAGATTAAAGTCAAACTATCCGAATGAGGCTTTTCTTTAGTAAACTTTACAATAATTTAATACATATCTGTAGTTTCAGCCTCTGTGACAGAATGCTATTTACAAATTATGCATACTGACTTCTGTTGGCTGTAAGAGAGAAACATGGTGAAGGTAGAATCAGAAGACTGAGCATGAGGGAAATGAGGAAGAAAAATTTGTGGGAAGATAGTAACATTGGTTCCTCAGCAGCTTCCCTGCAGTGCTGTGTGTATTTGTAGCCAAACTGGGGGTGCTTGCCTCACCTTGCCCAGCTTGCTTCCTACCCCAGCAGAAAGATGTTAAGCATGCACAGACTGCACCTACTGGCTGTCTGAATCCTTTCCCATGGACTTAAGTAGCAGAGTATCTCAATTCCAGATCTTGGGATGAGGTTAATTTGATGCTGATTGGCAGTGGTGAGAAAGAGATGCTCTGAGGGCATATGTCAAATTTTGGTGTCAGGGAACTCACAACTCAGGTAGAAAAGGTACTGCAGAGCTTAATAGAGTTAGGTAACAAATGAACAGAGGTTTCCAGTGCCATAATTTAGGGTATAATGTTTAAATCCATGTTATATTCTTGAACTTGGCCTCTTGCTTCTAGTGACCTTTAGTCTTTATATACATCAGTTATGAGATACAAGTAGCAAAGAGGGCCCCCACTTAGGATTTTTGGCCCATAAAAGAAGAAAGCAGGTTTATCTAGAAAACAAGTGAGAAGAGCATGAGACTGAGGTTAGACAAAGGCATCAAGTATATCGATTGCTGTAGCTTCTAACGCTGCAGTGACACTGATAAATAAAACAAGGCTGAGGCTTATCTTTCTTTGTGCATGAGTTTTAGCAGGATCCTTGCTATGCCTTTGGCCTGTCTGACTTTTCCCCAGAAATTATCCAAGCATGGTTTTGGAGTAGCATATGCCAGGGACTGTTCTTAACCTTTGGTGAGTGGAATAAAACACAGGTATGTGTGGATGTGACCCCAGCCGCAGCACTGACTGGCGGAGCCAGAGCATGGTCCGTAGCCTGGTTTATCTATTCTAGTAAGTGTAGATGTAGATATAGATATGGATATAGATATAGAGCCTGAGAGGATCCCTCCCTACACCTTACTGGTTCCTGTCTTTGTACTGAGCTCAAAGAGCAAAGATCCCTGGTATGCCTAGGAGAGCAGCCCACGGGTTTGTGCACCAGAAGAGCTGGTGCCCTAAGTCTATTCCAAACTTACATGTGAACCTTCAGCCAGTCATTTATCATCTCTTTTTCTTCCCATCTCTATAATGGTAGCAGCCTCCTGTAGAAAAGCATTTGGTCAAGGGGGGACAGCCAAATGCTGCAAGATAACTCCTGTCTTTTATGTACTTTCTGTATTGACTCAGATGCCAAGAGTGTAAAAGTCCCTGGGTAAGAAAAAAGCAACATGTTATCAGTGAGAAAGAACTGTTCCCATTCTGGTCATCTTGGCCATCAAAAAGCATCACAGGAAACAGGATGCTGAAGCGAGAGGCCGTGCTGACACTTCGATTGCTTGTCCCACATGATGGTTTTGCCTCATCCCTGACAGGGGAGGGAAGTGCCGCTGCAGCAGCCTGGGAAACCATCCAGGGACAGTTATCTGTGTGAGCACATCCCTGGGAATGCTCTCTGCCTGTGCCCACTCCTCCTCCCCTGCTGCTGCCGTGCAGGCTTTCACAGATGTTCCTCCCAGAGAAAGCAGCTGTAGCTCTCAACCTCCTGGTTTCCATCTCCCCGGTGGTCTGGCTCCACCCGTTCGTGATGGAGCTGCTGATAGTTCCTCCCTTCCCAACACATCCTGCTGCAAGGACTGAGCTATAGTGATCAGAGGAAGAGGAATTATTCTATGCATTTTTCTCTCTTTCTTCCTGTCTTCTGACTATGTAGCTATACCCTTGCTTTCTTTCCCTAGTGTTTCTGATCCTTGTTTCTTAAACAACTTGTAAACAAACAAAAGAAAACTCAAGGCTGTAGATAATCCATATTTACAGTTGGATATGGTCTTATAGTTTACACAGCAGCCTGAGATCTAAATAAGGGTTGGGGTTTTTTTCTTTGCTCAAGGAAAAGGACCTCTTAAAATTTAAAGTGAAGGAAGGATTTGTGCTGGTTTTTATTTTCCTGCTTTTGTTATGATCTCTTTTCTTCCTTGCAAGGAGGTTTTGAGGACGATGTAACTGAGTCCACGCATGTGCATTGGCTTGAAAACGCATTTCATCTGTTTACAAGTTTCAGTTTAAGGGCAAAACGCTAAGGCAAGAAAATGCGTCATCCCTGGACTGTTGTGACCCTAGGGTACATCCATGCTGCACTTGGGAAATGGGATGACTGTGTGCCTAGGCCTACTCAAAGTCAGTTTTATACTCGGAGACATCAGTGTCTGAAGTGAACTGAAGAAAAATCAGTTGCTTGCAGAACTTTGCTGGGTTTGCAGCCTGCTGGCAGCAGTCCTCTCAAACATAACACATGGCTTTTCCTCATAACTTTTAGGTCAGACCTATGACATCTTCTCAGGATTGCAGAAATTCACCAAGCCATAACACATCAGTAGCTTTGCAGCACTAGAGAAAAAAAAGTGCCGTTATTACTGGTTGTGCCACTTGCCATCCATGAAGTATGCTGGGCTGAAGAGCATGAAGCAGTCTGTGGCTGAATAGTGAGCACAAGATGGTATTTATCCTGTGAGCCTGCATTTGATAGCACAGCCTTAATATGGGAATAGTCAGTGCTACATGGGCCAGCAAAGGACATGAACATTTTGAATCTCTGGCTGTTGGGAGAAATTCTGTATGGAGGTTTTTCCAGGTGTGTATATGTATATATGGAAATTACAGGATGCTTGGTTGTTTGCTGCCACAAATTTCAATTTCATTGAAATTGAAATTCATGTCAATGTAATTGAAATTTCTTTTGTGATCCTATCCCCTTGGGGAGACTGTGAGTGCTAATCTGCATTCAGATACCCAGACAAAAACTAAAATACCCTGCAATTTTATCAGGTGTTACCCTCCACTTGTACACTAGATAAATGTAAGTTTTGTTCTCTTTTAGAAAGTTTATTACCTGAAATTTGCTAATGTATTTTGCATATTCTAATTTTTTTTACTACAAGTTATAATGAGAGGCAATGACAATAGGGTTTCAGCAAAAATTGCCTTTTGAAAAATATATGTGTGATTTGTTAACAAGGAAACAAGTTTTTTTTTCAGGCAGACACAACTGAGGGGTTAAAAATATAAATACTTCAAGCAAACCTGTGCTTGTGATCTGATCATTATGTCCAGGATTCAAACCAGCTTCCCTACAGAAGAAACCGCACAGATTTTCTGTGTCTTTTATTTTCTGAGGTGAGCTGGGAATTTTGACCTTGGAGGCACTTTAAAGAATAAGCTATCTTGCACGTTCTCCTTATGCACCTTGAAGCTTGAGGGCATGACCAGCACTGTGGCCTCGCTGCCCCAGTCAGCACCCAGAGCAGCACAGCATTTTGCAGGTGTCTGCAAAGTGTGTTTCTTGCTATGCTGATGCTTCAGGCTGGCAGATTTCCATCCCAGTGAGAGGATAAGATAAGCCTAAAAGGTATTTTCTGTAATGGATGGAAAAATGCTTGCTCCTAAAGACCTTACAGACTGTGAAAGCTGCTGTGAAGCAGTACAATGTCAGCACTAAACCCAGGAGCCCGAGCACTGAGTGCAGCACTGCAAATAAAAGATTTGCTATTCTCTAGCTGAACTGAAAAATGGTCATGAAGTAGCTGGGTGAAACTGGTTTCTTTCCAAAGAAACAAACAAACAGAAAAGAATAGTAGTATTAAAATCAAACGGAACTAAACTTTTACTTTTATAGAGTTCTTATCTTAAAAAATGTAGGACCATAAGCAAGTTTTCTATGAACTTGTATCCTGTGACTGAAGCAGTGTTTGGAGCTTCATCTGCAGCTGTCACTCTGCTCTGTATGTTTTAGTACCTAATAAAGGCTGAGTTCATGTTGAAACCCTTCCTTTAGCTGCACAATTTAAAGTCTTTCTTTACTCAGCTGCCTGTTTTCTCACACACACACAAATATTAAAAATTATAGTAACTTAGTTATCTTTGAGACCTCTGTCAAATCCAGCTGAAATCAGGCAATGAGTTCAAACATTACTAGGAGGGAATGTATACAGACACTCACACAGCTGCATCTACATCCATGTAGATACAGAAAGATAAACCAAGTCAACTTTTTTCCACATGAAAAAGGGGTATGAGTATATTTTGGTAAATATTAAAATGCATCACTTTGTACAGAAAAGCAAGAAAGCAAACAAAATACTTTCTTTAAGGTCATTGACATTAATATTTAAACCTGTTCCCTGTTTTCCTTAGCACAGTTGCGAGTTCCTTTCAAAATCATCAATTGCTTCAGTCAGACTAAACACACATTTTCTGTTTGCAAATATTTTGCGGTAAAATTGCACTCAGCAGCAGGGTAGAATAATTTCATTCACTGTTCTCCTGAAGTGTGTGGTAGAACTCTTAATTCATCTAAGAAACTTGGGCTGCTGAAGCCAGCTGCCAGCACTGTCAGCTTACCCTTGTGCCCTTACCCATGAGGTCAGTGGACCAGGAGTTCCCAGCCACACAAATGTCTCTGGAAAACATGTTCATTGTCTTCAACATTGAGATAAAGCCGCTAGTTGTTTTACAGTCAGAGTAAAGTCATTATTTACCTTTCTGTACTACTGGTTGCTTTTGTTTATTTCTTGTTGCTTTTTGTTTCTTTGTTGCTGAGCTGTTGCTCAGAGGCAAGGACTGAGGAAGGTGCAGGATGCTCGAGGAATAGTTTAGACCCCGAGGGGCTTGCGACGTAGACTGCTAGATGAAGTGAATAGCAGCACAAGGAGCAATGGTGTCTGCTGCCAGTGTGTACACAGTAAGCACCTTCAACATTTATTGTTCCTGCAGTTTTTGGCACATGTTACAGCTGTGTTCTTCACATTTCACGGGGTACTATTGTATTTCTCCCTTCCCTATCTTCAATGCTGTATTTCAGGTGGCAAATGAACACTGCATATGGTTAATTAGGTAGGAAGATGCTGAGTGCAGTTAGCAAGCATTGCAAGGCAGGGTGGCAAAGAAGCGTGTGTTAGAATATTCAGAATTTAACTCAATTTTATGCATATCGATTTCTGTTTTCTAGAAGGAAATCTGCACCTTGCTATGAGTCCTGACCAGGCATTAGCTAATATTGATTTGAGATTTTGAGTGGTTAAATCCAATTGGTTAGTTTCAATTCAGTGAGTAAATTGAGAGGTTAAAATGTGCATTTGCTATATCAGTCATCTGCAGTTAGCTTAAAGCTGGGGGCCTATATTCTGTCTCCCTTTAACAGACCCGCAATTCCCACTGAATTTCCCAGTTCCTGTGGCAAAGAAATCAGCAAATCAGCCCGTTCAGTGTGCTTACCAGGGTTGCTCGTCCCTTCAGGAAAAGCTATGGCTGTTCAGGGTCTATGCGTGGCCGCAAAGTCAGCCAAGCCCCTGTGTGTAACTACGTGTCTCACCTGGCACAGTCCTGTCCACAGCAGTGAAGTTGCACATGGTTAGGCCAGGCACAGATGTCTGCTTTTAATTGTGTGGGATGGAGATAAAGCTGCGCAAAAGTGAAATTAAACAGCTCTCTCCTTCAAAACCATTAGGATGATACAGCAGGCCCTGGCCCTTTTCATAATGAGGACCGAGATGTTTGCACAGCCCTCTGTTCACAGCGAGCTGTTTTAATTAAACCTAACCTAGCCCACGCATGAACCCGACTGGTGAATTTGGGTCGCCTGGAGGACGCGCCACCTCGTCCAGTTATCTCGGGGGAAAGTGGGGGATGAGAATAAACACAATCCAGGCTGCACGGATGCCTGGGGCAGCGCAACACCGGCCTGCGGGGATACCTGGGGAAGGGAGTTCCCGGGACGGTCTGTGGCCCCCTCGCTGCCTGTGACCGCGCCCCGGGCCCTGCCGCCGGCCCCCGCAACCAGCGGGGACGGAGGGCTTGGTCCGGGAGACGGCCCTGCAGCCCCTGCTGCCCCTCTCCTGCTTTCGGCCAAAAAGTACCCAGGTATCAAACGGAATCGAGGGAAGGTATTGAAAGAGCAAGTGAGGCGGAAATTTAAAGCTCCTCCGCTAATAATAACAGTATAAATAACCGAAGACATCTTGTAAACAGTGCGGTCATAACCCTGAAACATTAAACAGCGCGGTGGGATCTGGCGCATCAGCTGCCGGCGGCCGCTGCCGGTGCAGGGGGAGCGCCCCGCACTCCTGTTTATCTCAGCCTCATCTCCCACGGGCGAGCTGATCGATAGAGAGGAGATGTTTAAGTTAAAAATTCCCGGCGCTGAGGACCGACTGTGCTTCATCAATAGACCACTGCTCCTGTCCCAGAGGAGCGGAGCGGCCGGAGCGGCGGGGGCGGCTCCCGCAGCACCCGGGCGCCGGGCTGCGGAGCCGGGCCGGGCTCCCGCGGCGAGCTGAGGACCCAGTGACCCCCTCCCCCAGGGATTTGTTCCAGGTCTTTAGCTCCAGGGAAGCAGACCTCCCGTGGCCTGGGGTGGAGAGACTGCATCCCCGCAGCGCGGCCGCTTCGCGGAGCGCCGGACGCTCAGTCCTTCCCCCGCCGAGCCCGAGAGTCTCAAACGAGCACTTAACACCGCTCCGTGTTCAGTAGAAAGGAAGGTTTATTCACAGAAATAGAGCAGAATCTGCTTGAAGAAAATATATCTATATATCTTTAGGGTGAATTACTTCATAGAGATGACTGTCAAAGTCAGTTTTTCTAGGCATCTACATATTTCACAGGTCACAGACAAAAGATACGCGCGTGGTAGGTTTTGTTTGATCTCTGTCTTTTCTCTAGTAGCTCTTGAACCAGCAAGGCTGTGGTTGCAGGACACTCGACTGTACACCAATTAATAAAGTTAAATAGAGTCAGGATCTCTCGGGGCGGACGGAGTCTTTGCTAGGGCACATTTGGTCTCCTCTGCGCCGGGAGAGCGGCTCTCCCCGTGGCTCTGCCCGGGGCCCGGTGCAGCGGCGGGGCCGCAGCGGGTCCCTGCCCGCCCCGCCGCCCGCTCCACGGCCGCGCTGGGACGCTGCTGGCCCGGCCTCGGGGCTCAGGATGCCGTCGGGCCGCACAAGCGGTTTGTGTTCACCACTTCTTTCAGGTCACTCTCGGGTTTGCCGGCTACCATAAAAGGCCAAGTCTGTAGCCAGGAAAAGACACGGGTGGGAAGGGGGTTACATATGGAGAAATGCACATTGCAACGCTCATATCGCCTGCGGGTCCGGCTCGGGAGCGTCCGGCCCGGCGGAGCCCGGCATCCACCACCTGACCCCGCAGCGCTCAGCGGGGCTCAGGCCGGGGCAGTTGCCGCTGGCTTCGGTAAGGACGCCTTTGCCTTTCGCCGGCGGCTGATGCCGTTTCACCTCACATCCCCGGCCGTCCCCACCGGGCGTCCTCGGGGCGGCGGAGCCCGTCTGATACGCGACAGAAGGGAGGGAGAAAGGAACCACCAGGCTCCGGCAGATTTACATCCCCCCTGCACATTCGCCGCGGGCACCTCTCCGCAGCCGCGCCTTCCCCCGCCTTTGGTCGTGACCGGCGTAGGAACTCTGACCTGCAGGAGTCGGCTCACATGCCCCCGGGCTAGCCGGGCGCAGGAGCTGCTCCGGACCCCGGCAGCCCCCGGCCGCTCTCCCTGGCCTCCCGCGGCTCGGGGAGCATGTTTTGGTGTGCCTCTGTGCGGAAGAGGAGGGAGGTTTTATCTATATTGAGTGCTGGTTTTGTTTTACTTATTTTTTTTCCCCATGTGGTTGCGCTGTGGATTTTGGTTTTAATCAAAAATTATCTCACAATCCCTTATCAGCTGACACAGCGGGTAACATACTTTCCCCCAGAGTCCAGAGCTCAAAAGGCAGAGCCTGACCTCAGTGAAACGTCCCCAGCTCCCCTCTGTGTTTCATACATGCATCAGGGTCTGCACGTGTGGGCAGTGTAAAGGCTGTATGTCTAAAAAGAGCCCAGGCAGATCTTGCTTACCCCCAGTTTACATAATTTGTACATATTTTTAGAGCTGGAAACTGGATGTTTCTAGCGGCCAAGTACAGTCAGGAGATCAGGGCTGCTCAGAAAAATTTTGTGTGGTGGGAGAAGCAGGAGGGACACCGCACAGCCCAGGGAGAGGCATTGTGGAGTGCCTGGAGGCAGACACCTCCCCTGCGGAATCTGCACTGGTAGTATTTCTCCTGTGCTGGTTTACAGGAAAAGGAAATAGAAATATCCTGGGCCCAGCAAACCTGAGCAGTTGAGCACAGAGCCCCAAGGGTTCTGTCTTTAAAAGCTATGTCTTGGGGACATTACTGCGGCAGGAAACAGGATAGAGACACAGGATAAGAATAAAACTTGAGTCCTTCCTCAAACATACCCTTTTCTACCCAAATTTCTATACCTGCCCACTTGCAGGTAGAAAGTTGCCATTAACCCACAGGGGTTTCACAGTCACTTCTGGGGCAGTAAAGAGTAAAACCTGCCCCTGCTTATTAGTGGCCAGCGTGGTTTCCTGTCTCCTGGAAAGGATTGCTAGGAAGGGCAGGGGGGCCTAGGAGGCTTGGCACTCAGGGCACAGGTCAGTGGGGTAGCTGGGAGCCTGTCCCCTTGTACAGTATCCCTTTCCACCCCACTGGCACCAGACTCTCTGTGAGAAATCCAGGAAAGTTTTCTCCCCGCACATGCCCCATCCCAGCTCCTCGCCCAACTCTCCCCATGCACACGCACTGAGTGCCTGGCCCCGGCGAACTCTGACTTACCAAGTTGACTGGGTGGATGTAGCCGTTTTCATACTTGTCATTGGCCAGGATCTGCCTCAGGTGAGCAATGTAGCTGGAGGCCAACCTCAAGGTGTCCAGTTTGGAAAGCTTGGTGTCTGGGGGCACCCACGGTAGGGTGGTCTTAAGCCTGGAGAAGGCTTTGCTAAGGACCCTCATCCTCGCCCTCTCCCTGGCGTTGGCAGCGTTTCTCTGTACCTGCTTTCCCTCCTGGCTCACTCCATTTAAAGGGCTCTTCTTGGGGGGAGCTTTTTTCCTCTTGCCCGAGGCCCCTCTCCCCTTCTGAGGGGAGCCATTCTCGCCATTGGATCCCTCCTCGTTGCTCTCGGTGGACGCCCCAAACTCTTTGTTAGTATCCATTTTCAGGCCATCGCACTCCAGCATCTCCACCTCCTGCAGATCTTCCACATCACTGAGGGACCCAGTGGACATGGTCTGGAAGATGCCAAGTGACCAGCGGGAAAGGGGGGAGGGCGGGGAAGAAGGGCAGCTCCTCAAATCTATTTCAAGGCGGCGTAGGAGAGAAGGGGCGCCAGTATTTTCCTCCCCTTCCCTCCCCGCCCAGGACTAAGGCACAATACCAGTCCGGAGAGGATCCCCGCCCTCCCGCCCCCCAACCGTGCTTTGCNAAGCCGAGGAATTTAGTGAGGACACTAGTAATTTATCTGGGGGATAAGAGAGGCGGATCCAGCCCAGGGGAGGGGCCCTGCCCACTGAGAACACCACATCCCCAATCACAGACCTTTGCACAGGACAGGGAATGAGCTATCCCAGCAAGCAAGCCTTTGCCGAGAGCTCGGAACTGGGATTCAAATCTTCACAACTGGACTAAAACAACTCGCTTACTCTCTCTCCCCCTGCGCTTTCTATCCTCCCCCTTCCTCCTCCTCCTTCTCCTACTCCTCCTCTTCTCCTTCCCCACTTCCCTTTACAGCCCAGGGTTACTCTCCCCCTCTCTGCCTCCTAGATGACCCAGGCAGCTGGTGTCATGATTCTTGATGAAAGCCAAAATGGGTCATGAGCAGAGAGAGCAGCAGATCCACCAGCCAAGCCTTCCAGGGAGCTTTGTAATGCGTGCCATCGAAACGCTGTCCTGTAACCTAATCTGTGGGAGATTTGTGGATGATTATATTTGCGAATGCATCCTGTCCAGCTAGTAGCATATTCCAGGAAGGGAGTGCTCCGCCGCCTGGCCAGCAGCGTGGACCTTGCCGTCACAGCCCAGGGGCTGGAGGCAGGAGGATCTGACTTCTTCCAGCCTTCCGGGGTGACGTCCGACAAGTCCCGGTCCCTTCTCAGTCTTTGAGTCCTCCCAGCTGTGATTGTTGCGGAGGCTTCCTGGCCCACAGGTGTGCCAAGTGGCCAAGATCCCAGCAGTCCGTGAGCCCCACCGAGCCGAGGGAGAGTGTTGCACTGCTGGGGAGGATCTGTGTGGCTGCGGATGGGGCGGCAAGGGTGTGCATGAAATGAAGGAAGCATGGTGGGGGTGGAGGGTTTATTGGATGGTAGAGTTCCCACAGAAAAGAAACTTTTACTTGGTGTGCAGAGCAGATGTCAGTGGTTCATTCTGCCGTACCCGTGGAGTGTTCCGTCTGCTGATGCATGCATGCTCAAAAGTCAGGGACTTTTGCCTGAATAAAGAGGCAAGATAAGGGATAAGGCCCCTTCTGTGGGAGTGGTGGGGTTGAGGGCATTAGGCCGGGCTCTGCAACCACTGGAGCCAAACATTCCCAGTGGTTTTACAAGTGTGAATGAGTGAGTTGCTGTGTAGTTTGAATGAACAGACTTATGCTGCTGTTACAAACTTGCACGTGTGTGTTCAGTCTCAGCAGAGTGTGCTTTTGAAAGCAGTTCTTATCACTTATCACTTCTTCCTCTCCATGTAAAATAGTCCCCTAAATCCACATTTGGAGCCCAAAGAGGCCAGTGAAACAGAAACTTGCTCTCATAACTCCTTCCCTACTCACACCCTTTGTGAAACCTCACAAGTTGCCCTGCAGCCTGGTTTTTGAAGACAAGAGACTAAAGAACTGCACACAGGGACTGATCTGATTGCAGGAGCAATTCCACGTATTCAGTTGCTTACCTGAGGATTCACATGCCTGCGGACAAAAATGTGCAGCCTCAGATGTTGCCATAGCTCAGAGTGGCTTCATAGTTAATCCAAAGTCACTGGAGCCACAGGAAAAGACTCTTGCTGATTTGTGTAAGGATCACATGGGGTTTTCTGCATGCACTAAAAAAACCCAGCAAAAACTGTGGAGGGCCAAACTGGTATGTTTGCCGAGTGCTATGCACTGTCTGCAGATTAAATTTTCAGTAGGAGGCAGAGTGTCATTTTTGATAACCAGCAAGGAAGTCTTGCCTATCTCTTGATTCATCTTTCTTACTTGGCTTATGTAAGACAGAAGAAAAAACAGTAGATCTAAACTTTAAACCACCTCTTTATCGTTTGTCTGGAAGATAACACCTTCCCACTCACAATAGGATAAGTACATTAAGATATCGTATCTCCAAGCCCTGGACTCTTGGGAATTCACTAACTTCTAACTTCATGTTGTGTTAACTGTGCCCTGTTTGTGTTTTCATTTTATATAAACTAAACTAAACAGATTGTCAGCATATCAGTCCTAATTAATGAATTACCTCCTTTTTTTTTTTTTTTTTTCTTTATAACGTTGCTGTTGCAGATCCAAAATATTAGTAATCACCAGTGTGGAGATTTATGAGTCTCCTTATTTTCTAGGCCTGATTGCTGTTTGTGCAGGTGGAGATTTAAATGGCCATATCCATTGCAGAGATTTATAGTCCAAGTGATTGATGTCACAATTGAGCTAAAAGACTCTTACTGGAGCAAGGATGACAGAAAACCAAGCTGAAGTTGCTTGCGCCTCTAAGCATGAATGACCAGAAAGGACAAAATCTCATCAAAATTTTAGCATCAGAAATTCCCAGAACAAAACAGTATATACTTAAAGCCTTTCCATCACTTATTTTAAACTTTAATTTAGTACTTTCCAAACTCTTTTTGTAAAAATCAGAAGGAATGATCTGGCTTTTTAAAAATGCCTTTAGTATGGTGCTATATATGCATTCTGAATATCAAGATATGCATACACGTGTGTTACGAACCTTTAGCATTTCCGCATCTTTGTAGTTTTTACTTCTTTACACACATTTGTAAATCCTCAGGGTCATTAAAATCGACCTAATACAGGCCACACACATTTGAAGAGACACAGGACACATTTTTGCATTCATTTTGCAGAGATTATTGCATGTATGTGATGTATACTCACATACATATACATATGTGTATATTGTACATATGGTATAACATACTTTGAGTTCTTTACGTATACAAACTATTATACACTCTTAAAACAACACATTTATCCATTACTCCCTCTCCAAGGGGGGCAGATTTAAAAAAAACAACATATCCTCTAATCCCCAGGTAATTCCTGCTTCCTTATTTGTTTGTTACATGACTTGAACCTCTGCTTTTCCACCCTTCCTGCTCCTTAAGTTTCACCTGGCAAGCCCAGGGCTTGTGCTCCCAGTTTCAATCCTTTTTCCCTCAGCTTCTGCCCAGTCCTCCTGACTCTCTGAACAGCACCTGATCTGGAGTAGAGACTGACAGGGGGAAACCAACGCAGTCCTATGGGAAGGGTAAAACTGGGGTGGCTGCAGCCGCCCAGATAACGGTGGGACCATTTGCTTCTCCAGTTCCATGACTGGGACTACAGACCAGCCACTGGGTTAATAACTGGCTGGGAAAGACAGATGGAGCTAAAGTCCTTTTGGCCTTTCCAGTATATTCACTTCTTCATTCATGTTTTGAAAAGGAAGTTGAAATGCTGGCATGAGGAACATCAGTGCAAATCTATGGATTTACCCTGTAGATTATTTTCTCCTCTGAATTGCTGTAATTATGCAGGACCATGCATCACTCTCTTACTCCTAAGTAAGAGACCCACTAAGACAGGCCATTTAGGACATGCTGAGAGTGCTGGGGACAGAGATTAAGGATGCCTGGTCTGAAGGGTGTCAGATGAGGGACACATCACACACAGGCTTATCCTGGTCTATGGCAGGTTACAAATTTCCCTCTAGAAAAGAAGTTCCACTTTTTATACCTCAAATCTTCCCTGTGCAGGAATAATATGGTAATTTGAGAACATATTTGAAACTTGAGGCCAAGCTTTCTGCAAGTATCTCATGGTTTTGCATGGCACAGCTTGGTTTATATTCTGATGTTCTCTGTCATTTATCAAGGCACCATATTTTCAGTACACATTAAACAGTCACCCAAGAAGAAACTCAGATCACCCAGAGCTGAGGAAAACATAATCAGTTGCCGGTTTTAAAATTATTTGCCCAAGTATAATACAGGTATTTTCCTGTATTTGGAGAATAACCAAGGGAGTCACGCTCAGGCAGCAAGCTGATCATGAATCGTGTTCAGTCAGGTTTGAGAACAATCAGTAAGAAAAGTACAACTAGATTAGTGTTTTCAAGTTGCAACTTTAAAAAAAAATTCTGGTTGCATTGAGATTTTTCCGGGTCACTCTTGGACTCATCTGAAAACCAAGTAAAATGGTAGAAGGACTTTAGAAGCATACTTTAACATACCTTAAGTGAAATAATGCCAATAATATAATATATACAAATAACTAACACTAATAGTATTCATAATATAAGATATTGTAGAGCATGGACGGTGCTGGGGAAACAAATCAAAATTGTTTGTAACAGTGGAATAACTTTTTGGGAGGGTTAGGACACTGAAACCCTTCCATGTCTCATTTCCAGTGCTGTGTGTCTGTTTCTGGTCACAGTTTTAGTTTGAAAGATAAAAGACATTGCAAAAAATAACAGAAAAACACACAAAAAAATACACAAGGAAAAAAAGTAATGTTATTGCCAAGAGAGTAAAAAGGCTGTCCTGGAGAACTGGCCCAAGTATTTGTATGTGATATTAGCATCACTGTCCCTCCTCAAGAAATCCCAGTCTCTTACTTCAGAGCTCCAAAAATTCAGAGCTTCTTGAGAAGCTCTTTTCTGGAATAATTTATAGTGGGGAAAAAAACCCCAATCCCACAATATTTCCCTCTATTTTCATTTTAAACTATCTGAAGGTTTTGTGGATGTCTAGAAAGGAAAAATTTCAGTCTTATTGATTAGAAAATTTAAAAGGGAATAAGTTGTAGTTTCAAGAAAATTTGTGTAGAAAATTATGCAGGAACCATAATTCCATTTCAGGGGATTTTTTAAACCTTGGGATATCACAAACCCATTGAAACTCTGGGAAGTGGAGTTCAAGAAAAATTTCTTTAGTGAATATTGAAAAAATATGGTGTGAAACTCAAAATACTTAATTCCAGATTTAATATTTTAATCTTTTCTGTCATATTGATGACAAAATCTGTGACAAATGTGAGTAGTCTACCACAAGGGAGTACCCGTACATGTAATAACTGGATGACTTCTACCTCCCAAGTTTATGCTACCAGGTACCTTTTCCTCGAGTGGCTCCACAAAAATCACCAGGGCTGCTCGCAGGGTAAACCAGCCTGTACAAACAAGAATGGCAAAAACTACCTCTATAGAAACAAGATTATCAAGATTAAATATCCTAATGCCTAAGAGAGATACTGCCAAGAAGGTCAGTGCCTTAATCATGAATTAAGACAGGTCTTAATCATCAGTTCATCAAATTCTGGTGTGACTCACATCCCCCTCCTATTCCAGACCTCTGGTGCAGGCTTTGGGACTGCTGCTGTGTTAAGCAATGTCTTGCTGTGAGCTAGAAGCTGTGTACACAAGAAACAAAAAGCATGTAAGATATAGAAGTTACTGAAGCAGAAACAAGACAGCTAATCCTTGACATGAGTGCTCAGCCCAAGCTTTCAATGAACTCTTCACAGATGTGCTAGTGAATCTCCTTTGGCTGGATGTTTGTATGAAGTAAGCCTAGGAGAAATTAGCTCTGTTGGTTAGAACATGGAACTAGCAATGTCAAGGTGATGGGTTTGATCCCTGTATGGGCCACTCACTGAAGAGCTGGACGTGATACTCCTGGTGGGTCCCTTCCAACTCGGAATATTCTGTGAAACCTAAGTGGCTGTGCCATGTTTATTTTATAATTTATTCCTATATTATTTATTCCTCACAGACAGTGAGGAGAGGTATCCTCTTCCATCTCTACTGCAGAGACCATTACTATGCATTGCTTCCAGAATGCATATCTGAAATATTTTTATTTTGTAAACTGCAGACTCTTTTATGAAGTGGTCAAAAGAGAAAAATGCAAGAAAACCAATATATTTTTTGCAAAATAGTCATTGAAGGATTAAAGTGCAGGCATAACTGTTTTGTTTTGCATATCTCTTTCTGTGATGTTTCTTTATTGGCTAATCCCTTGCATTTTTGTGATTTTAAAACATGATGAAATTTGTCGATAAGAAATGAGTTCTCTTTGCCTTCCAGTAATTAGCACATTGGGTAAAGTTTTGGGAAATAAAAGGTTTTGCTTTTCTTCTTTTTTTCAGAGGGAAGTGTGGAAAAGAGGAACACTTCGTAGAGGAGTGGCAGGAGGAATGTCAGCTATTCTGGTGAAATTCTGTATTGCTTGCATGGTTTATGGCACGATGTATGTATGTGTAGACACAGATTTTCTGAAATCCTTATTCACTTAAAGTGCTCACAGTTTCTGAAAGTCGGGTTCCCACAGCATCCATCAATAAACACGGTAGATTGGGCTGTGTTCTCTGTTCCCATCCAAGTGAAATATCACATTCTGAAACCCACTCTTTGTGGGCTGCATTACTCTATTAGAAGTTGAGTTGGCCACAATTTGTGCTGCTGGACCCCCTTGAGCTCCATTTGTCACGAGGGCTTTGCATTTTACCATAGGTGGCCACATTAAGCCTCTAAAAACACATGCTGAACTGCAGTGACATAGCTGCAAAAATATTTTGGCTAAAAATACTGATATAATAAACCAGCAAACTGATGATATTCAGCTATCCATGTGGGCGAACCTACATAGGGGTTCAACCAGCTCAGTAGTCAGCTGAAGAGCGTGTGTGCTGTGGATGAGTCTGAAATGGGAATGTTAGCTGGCAAGACAAAGGAGAAAGCAGATTACACATCCTACTCAAGTGACATAGAAAGACCGCAGTCACCGTGCATTTCTTTTGACTCTGACAGGCCTTGCACTCTGACAGGCCTCACAAACTGTGACTCTGTTAGCTCCTGGAACATCCCCAAAGTGGGGTCATGGCACTTTGCCACAGTGCAGTCCTCCGGTTTTATGGTGCGTATCGTAGTTCATAATACATATAGAAAATGGTGTTGTTTTAGAAAGTGGTACTGCAAAAGCACACAATAAAAGTCTATTTAAGTAATTTGGAGGGGAAAAAAACATTTTAAAAATGAACCAGGGGATAACACACAAAGAAGACCATAAACGTGTGTTTCAGTGGAGTCCCACAAGGCTGAGAAAGGACCACAGAACTGCAACTGCGGAAGCAGAGGGAGGAAAAAGCCTCAAGCACAGACTGTCAAGGTAGGCTGGCTCTCTTTCTCTTCCCTGCTCTCCTTTTATTCTTTTGTGTGTGCAGATCTGGGGTGATGCCCAGACTCCCTAGTATGTAGTTCTTAACTGGGGGTGTGACCAACCCAGAAGGAAAAATGGTTAAAGGAGGACAACAGAGAAATGAATCACCAGACCTTCTGTTAGCCAAGTCCAGCACATTTGTGCAGTTCTGTAAGGGGAAATACAAAACAATATCCAAGAGCTGCTCTGAGTCCATCCAAAGCAGAAAAGGCAAGTTTTTTAAAACTGCCATGAAGTTAAGGCATCTGTTTTAAGGGATCAAAGCAGCCCTGTTTTTAAAGAAAAAATAGGATGGGACTCAGATATGTATTTGCTAATGTTTTGAAATCAGATGGGATGACGGTTGAGGCTAGTGTGGAGAGGCATGTTATCCAGAACATCCTGATTTTAAACAGTAAGGAAGGATTTTCGTACCTTATTTTAATCTCCATATCATTTCAGCTTGTTCCACCCTGAATGGTAGATCCCTATTTGCCAAATTTTGCACTAAAATAAAGTAGGTCTCTCTTTCTCACACAGGCTTTTTGGATTACATAGCAAATTTACCAGACATCATATATAATTGCATTTAACATATATGAAAATTTGTTGGCAGAACAATCTTGATGTGTAATCTGTAAGGCCTGAATAAAGATGTACTTGTGATCACTATGAGCTGGATTGACTGACATTTCCACAGAGTGGAAAAGATGTGTAACATTGTACCTGCAACTTTTCTCTTAACACTGTGAATGGATTCCTCAAAAAGGTTTTCCATGTATGCAAAACCCTCACTGGGGAGCTGCTCAGCCAGTCTGGGCCTTTAAGGGGAGTCACAATGCAAACTTCCACAGGGTGCCAATGCACACTGGATGTCTGGGCCCAGCTTGGGCTCTCCAGTGTGAGAGCTGTGTTCTGTCCTGAAGAACTAGCAATTCCAGGGAAAGCCTCTGAGAGCTGCCTGGCGCAGCACCCCTAGCAATATAACACATCATCTTTCTATTTCTCTTCCGCCCATGCCCTGACTCTCTGTAGTCTTTCATCTCTCCTTGGCAGAGTGTAGCCAGAGCCCTTTTTGAGATGCAATCCCTGGATTGTTCCTGAGTCTCTAAGTGTTGGTGGAATTAGTCTTATAGCTAATGGCTTCAGTGATGTGTAACACAACCTTGCTTCTACAATTTATGGTGCAAATTAACAAAGTGCAGACTTGGACTAATTTAAAAAAGACAAACTCTTCTTTGATTAAGACTCTAGCCAGAGACCTGGGGTATGTGCATTGATTTTCTCCTATGTTATGGGCTTTCTAAGTGGCCACAAAAGTGGGATCCTTTCTGCTCCAATCTCTCAGTAGTAAAAAAGGAATGAGAATGCTTCTCTGCCCTACTGAAACATTTTGAGGGGCTTAGACACTATGGTAATGGATACAGAGGGTAGCTAAGATAAATAACCTGATAGATGCAAGAAAATGATTGATGTTAGAATACTACAAATATGTTGAAAGCCTAAAATATCTTTGTGATGTCTCCTCATTTCTTGAAATGCCAATTAACATTTTTCACTCAGATACCTGGTGTTTACATTGGCACATTTTTATGCTCACATGTCTTACAAAATGGATACTTGCCTGACTTTGATTTTAGATGAAAGCACTCATCTCTCAACCTCATAGTTATTCTGAAAGATAGAAAAGTTGCTTTCATACGAAGAAAAACAATGAGTTTTGATCCTGCTGGTGATGAGTGACAAGCCAAAAGTTTAATAAACAGTCCAGGAGTACCATCATTGGTAACACTATAGCACAAGTAGCAAATCACCATTGACTAAATTACTCCAAAGTCCCCAAGCTCTCTGTGAAGAAAAATAAAGTGTTACTTCGGTTTCCTGTAATCCTTCCTCAGTAAAAACACAGGATTCCCTTAGGAGAATTAAAATCCATTACTAGGCTTCTTTATGTCGTTTTGTAACTAATTGTCTCTTCCATGAAGGGTTTTACTTCCTTGAACCGTGAGCTAATGCAGATTGCCAGGGTGCAGAGAGGCTGTAGAGAACTCAGCTTTTATGCCCATCTTCCTTCTGAGTAATTTTTTTCAGTTTCCCCACTCCATCTCAGAGCTTTCTAAGACTTTTCTGGTACTTACCTGTGCAGTGGCCATGTCATGTGCAGGATAACATGCTCTGAGCATCTCTTCACAGGCGTGTGGGAAGCAGCCAGGCAGGCACAGCACCCAAAGCAAAACATTTTGTACCACATGCAGAACAAAGCTGGATTTGTTAGAAGAAGGATAGAGCTTCCTTTTCTTCCCTGATAGCTGAGCATACGCTCAGCTCATCAGAGCAAACCTAGCAGTTTCTTCTCACTCAAGGTACTGCTTTTTCCTGCAGTCATATATTGTGACTAATTTTGTTACCCAACACTGTATGCCACCCTTCGCCTTTTCAGACTGCTTGTCTCACAGCAAGTGTATAAATTTTGCAGCTTGTTCTGTCCAGGTTTGTTTCTCAGTGACTTAAATAACTCATTTAACTAAAGCTGCTAAGGAAACTTCTCAAATAATATTCTCTAATTTCCGCAGCTGGATGGTCAAAGCACACATTTGTAACTCCACAAGTTACATCTGAGTTGAGTTTGAGCTCCTCAGTATACAAAAAGGAATGAAAATTTTTATGAATAGGTAAATGTATTTATGAGCACAGTTTTAGAGGCTGGGCCATGTAATATATCAGGAGGCCTTTTGATACTAAACTTACTTGAACATGTAGCTTATAATGATAGGAGTGACATGATGTGCAAGCAACTATAACAAGAGTAATTTCCTCATTGATCTGTCTCTTTCAATTCAGAACTATTGTTATTACAGGAAAGTTGTAAAATACATATCTTGCCACTTGATTTTTTGGTGTCTTTTGAAGAAATGCATGAGGAAAGCTAAACAGCTCCAGAATATACAACCCTATACAAGGTGTCGGAGAGGGGGGAGGGTGGCTCGGTGATGAATGACCAGTCGTTCAATTGTTTTCTTTCTTGCAGAAATCAGAGACAGAGTACAGTTTATCTTACCCTGACTTTTAGCAAGACAGATTGCCAGGCAAAACCCCTGGGTTGAAGTCATCCAACCACCAAGTAGAGTAAAGAGACCATCGCTGTTACCTTTACAAGACTGACCCCCAACCTTTTAAAAAGTCTATGGTGTTTCTTTCTGAGGTTCTAATATGAACTTTAGCTACTTTCACACCATTTTTTATGCTGAACACAATCTGGAATGGTTTTTTTGGGGTCCAAATCCTCCACTGTTAGACAGGCTGAGACTAACCCATCTGTGTGCATCCCTTGCAAACAACAGTCCCTGGTGCAGAATTCCCCATCACATTGTGTTTAATTCCCACTCGCCCCCCCCTACTTTATTTCAGCTGTCACTGAACTTGGTTAGCTCTAGTTTGAATGTTTCAGGCCTGTGCCACTATACTGACATCAGTCAAAACTCTCTTTCCCCTCATGGGTGTGAACAGGGAGGAGAACTGTTTGCTGAAAGGTGAAAATCCCTAAGTAGTGGTGAACTAACTCCAAGGCAGGCTGTCATTGTCCCAGATTTTTTCCTGCACTTCTCTTTGTGTTTTTCTTACCAACTCTATTCCAGCAATTTGGAGAAATACTTCTGGATGTGGCATCCTGAATTTATTTTACCTGCATCTGAGAGGCAATATAGATTTTAAGTGGCCTTAATCGTGTCCTGAAGGTGCATATTTCCCTGTGACAACTATAAATGAATCAGTAGCTTAAGTCAGCTGAAAAGAAACAATGTGCACTTTATTGAACAGTTTCATAAAATTCAGAGGAGCACAAAAGGCGGGAGAGACAGAAAGAGTTAAAAGGGAAAGATGGATGCACTTGCAGTATCTGTTTCTTGCAAGTGACCATAATGTGTTTATACAGCTCTTAGCCAGGCTAGCGGATATTTAAAGGAAAGGACTGACACTAGACACTACTCCACCTTATACACTGTGGTGTGGGGAAAGTCACACAAGTGGGATCATAAGAAGACAGCAACAAATTCCCTTTTCTTCATTTTGATAAGCTCAATCTCTTCTGCCTTGCAGTTAAAAGGATGCCTGACTTAGTCCGCCTTGGTGGGTGGATGTTAAAACATACTGACAAAGTTAGGGTCCAAGTTGATCCTCCAGCATTTCAATCAAGTATTTTGTAAATTCTGACCACAGCAGGAAAAACGCCTTTGCTGTGGTCCAGTTCAGCAGGATATACCTTCATAGCATAAATCCACACCATTATCTGCCTATTTCTACAGCTATAGACTATACTTTCATCTCAGATGTGTCTTTCAGTGAATCAAGTATAGATCTGAGTCCTTGTCTAAGCTCAGATAACCAGAATCTGGGTGGGGAGAGAAGTCTTGGCAACGATGTGATTTCGGTGCATGTTTGTGACTGGGGGAGTAATTACCTGTTCTCTGGCCATGTGAGGGGTCAAAGAAGACCATCCTCCCTCTGGACTGCCCAGACCACTAGGCCAATTTGTCAAGAATCCCATAGGATAAATATCTGTCTCCAGAGACCTTTATAGTGACAAATCCAAATAAATCAGAGTCACTTTTACTGAGCACTTCAGCAGACAGCTCAGATTTAATGAATCAGCCTTCAGACCCCCAAGGAAGATTTTCTTTCCCAAGCCCAAGGGGAACAAATATTTGACAAAATTTGCTTGCAGGGTAAAATTATATCAATCCAGTCAGTGATATTTTGTGATTGCTGTTAGCAATACCACTAATGGTGTTTTAAAAAGCACTGGGAACGCAGCAAAGAACTCTCAGGATCTGCTGCATGATCAGTGTGCCCGGAGCAGAGAAAAGGAGGCTGCAATGGATCAGATGATTTTCCTCATCACTGATTGAGGGTGGACTTTGCATTCCTTTCCTGGTTCCCTTCTGCAGTCTTGGCTGGAATTCCCCACCAAAATAAAAGAAAAAATCAACCTTAACCCCCCATATCCCCAAAAGTCATCACCCAGATAAAACCTTGCAGGTTAGTTGTTGTGGGTCATTCAAACAGTTTTAAGGCTTAAGATCTCGATCCCCTCTAAAAACTTCCCTCTCCATTTCCTTCCCCCCTTTGGGATCCATCCAGATGCCTGCTCAAATACCTGCTGGCGCCAGAGGAAATTGTCCTGTAACGGATACCCTGTGATGTAAAACCAATATTTTGTTTCCAGGGTCATCCCTTTCACACTCTCGCAGATCCTCTTGCTTCACCAACCTGCCTCTTGGTCGAGCCAAAACATGAGAAATTGTGAATCCAAAGGGTGGGATTTCGAAGCAGTTTAATAGGCTTGGTGATTGCTAACCCACACATTTCCTCGGTCTCCTCCTCCTGTTGTGGTAGCCTTGTCTGATAATTTATGTCAGGTTAACAGTCTGCTGGGCAGATACCTCTGCTCGCAGTTCAGCAAAGAGATAAAAAGGGAGTAATTTAACCTGACCCAAAGTGTTCATGATGATCAGAATGGTAACATCTCTTCAGATTGGCTTGTACTTAATACAAAGGCCTAATAAGAAGCTTCTTTCAATGGTAGGATATAAGTGAGTGCATCAGAACCCAGTGCCAGGTAAAACCATTTACCGAAAAACATTTTTCAGTGTCATTCATATGCAAACAAAAAAGCAGAAACATTTCATTTGTAATGGTTCCCCATCTCCTGTTTGGGGAAACTTGCTGGCAATAAGTGGATCAGTGTTTGGAATTTGGTCAGGAACTTCTTGTTTTGACACTAACCCATTCTACTTGTGGTTTTCATTTATACTCTCTGGGTATTTACACACTTTACACGGTAATCAGCAAATTGCTTTATATTAGTGTGTTTCAATATAATGAACTTAGTTAATAGTCATATGGGATATGTGAGAATGAGTTCTTCAGAAAGGACCAAAATTAAGCACTTTTAAAGTCACATTTCAGATGCTCATTTCCTCATTTATTCTTACATAAGATAATACGGTCAATACCTCCAGGATGATAATTGAAGAAAAATTATTTGTTTCTATGAAATAGATAATCCTACTTTTAATGTAACTTTAATGAAGTACAAGGATACAATATCAAGGATTCATTTCAGGCCCTATAATTGGATTGGAATAATAAAAAACTTTGTCTTTTCAAATTTTTTCTCATGAAAGAAACATGCAGAATGGATGACTCTTGTTTTTCTAATTTCAATCTTTTAAATAAAAAATAATGTACAGAGAATGTCAGGAAACAAATATTCTTTTGCCCATGACTGAAAAAAAAAAAAATCCATAAAATAAATTTTTGCAAAATGGCTGCATGTAGGAATTTGCTATGGAGTGGGCAATTTATTACACTACAAATTTGTCATCCAAAATCTTATGGAATATGCCAGAATGCTTGTTCATTCTTTAAAAGAAGTCTCTTCCATTCCAATATAATATATTGCATAAAGTGCAGAAGAACAAGAGTAAAAATGTGTTTTTTTAATGATTAAGGACTGATCTTGTTCCAATTTGAGTCAATGGCAAAACTCCATGGAACTGAGCTGAATATATGGGTGTAGATAAGATGTTGTTTACTGTGCTTTTGCTTTTTCTGAGAGCAAAATGTAAATGAAATATATTCCTTGCACAAATTAGATTATCCCAAGTCATCTGCTGACTCCTACTTAAAACAGAGTACAGGGATCTCTCCACATTCTCCTGGAGCTGCAAACCCGAGTATCTATGCAGCCTTAAAGACACTCTTGCCACTGTGTGAATTGGGTGTTGCATAAAAAAAGGAATGAACACAGTCATGGAACAAGAGTTCATGAGATTTTCCTCGTATATATAAATGAATGTTACATAAATAAGTTCTCCCAGCCCTCTTTCAGCTGCAGTTACAATTTTTTTAAAAAACATCACATATCTTTGTGCAGAGTCTTGCCTGGTTTTAGTACAGCCATGAATAGGGAGAGAGAAAGTTGTTCTTCCATGTGCCTGCCACATTTGAAGTGAGCAGAGGGAGCACAAACTGCATCGCTGGTGTTGCAGCAACTGAGTGGGCACTGGCCTGAAAAAAAAGAGGGAGAAGTAAAAACAACCTGAAGTTATATTCGGCCAACATCAGCCAGGTAACACATGTGGTAGAAATGGACAGAGATTGTGCCTGTGGCAGAAATTATTCCTTACAAGAAAGGAAACAGGATCAGAGAAAGCATTCTGCCAGTCTTGATTTTCTTGAAACACTTATTTAGGATGTAAAACCGCCAGTTTGCACATCTTTAAGTTGAGGCTCAACCAATCCCTTGTAAGATGAAAAAGAGCTATTTGCCAAGGTGCTCTTATTTTTGTTAACAAAATCTTTGGAAGACAATCTGACAAACATTTCTTCAGTGGCACAAAACACTGGCCAGCTTGTGTAATGCCTCATCAGCAGAGAGGGAGCTGCATGCAAAAACAATTCCCTCTGAAACAGGACGTAGGAAACAGTGCTGAAAATGCTACAGAGTAATTTTATTAGGAAGTGTGAAGGAGGAGAAGGGAGTTGTTTACAATAAACTGACCAAATGATTCCTAAGTCATTGGCTGTAAAATTCATCTGTCCTCAGGTAAAAGGTGCAAGGCAAAAGGGATCAATATGGTTACCCTCTTCCCTCTCTGGCCTGTCCTGGTGGGTGATAGAGCATAACAGTGTTGGTTTTGACATTATTAGGTTATCCTGAAAATAAATCGCTTTTGAAAAGGTGAATAATTGGACAGAGCTTAGTGCTGACAAGCTAAAGTTGGAGGCTGGGAGGAAGGTGGCTGAGGGGGAGAGGGAGGAGGGGCTGTGGTGTCATAAATGCTGACCTATTACAGGAGGCCACCAGCATGTGAGGAGCTGTACGTCTCATTCTGATTTGTACTTTGGCAAATGAGTGCAGTTTTTGGTCCGATAAATATTGTATTTATGGTTTCTGAAGCTATTTTTGATCCAGCAGCGAAATGAGACATACCTTTTCATGTGACCAGAGCTCCAAGCGGTATACCCATGCCCAGTAAAAATAAAAGGTAGTAAATTTTGTCCCTGTGAAAGGAAATTCCCACTTTGCCCAGCATTTAGCTAATCTATGCAGTTCAGTGCCATAAGTGGTCATCAAGATAATATATTGTGGCTGGACTCTAAAACAGCTAGATAAGTTTATGACCATCAGCAACATCTGTAAGTATGCAAGTGAAGATCATGATAATGGCAATCCAACCTCATATTTTACAGCATAAAATAAACCCCCTTGGGGACACAGGAGAGATGGGATAATTGACTATTTATCCAGTAGGTTGTTTTAATCCTTATTCTGACACCTAAGACACAGAGCACCATTAGGCAGAGGGTACCAGATTATTTGCTTGCATCTACTCCCACCAAAGACTGCGGCAATATTTCAAGTGTTTGCCATGAAGTCGAACTTCACGTAGACGTGCCTGAAGGTGTGGTGCCAATAACAGGCTGTAATTCATCACTGAGATGAAAATTTAATGAGGTCAATCTACCATTCCTGGAAAGTTTTCTGAGTTCAAGTGCTGTGGTTCTGGAACAATGTTGGCGTTTAAGGAATATAGGTTCACGTCCTAATGCCCAAACATTATCTGTGTGCTCATGAGTATATCATGCATAACTGCATTACACATCAGCTTACCCATTCCAAATGCGTGATTTTCTTTCATTCAGTGTCTCTCTATCTCATCTGTTCCATCTTAGGTCCCTCCTTAGATGAGGACTCTTACATCAATTTTATGCAGTATCTGACACAAAGACACGGTTTGCATCCTGAATGGGGTTTACCAAGGCAAAAGTATCTGTTGCAAACAATGGATTTAATTTTGACCTTTACAAAATTTTCAGAGGAACATCCAGCCTGTTTGTGGCACCAATCTATTAAACATCTTCATTGCTTGAGAAATAAATTCTGTTTTGGGTTTGAAATAATGAAAAGGATCCTGAAAATGCAGTTCCAAGTACTGTAAAATTCCATCTCTTTCTGCCTTCTTCTTACTTCCTAGCAAGTACTTAAGAACTTTCAGAAATCTGTTTTCCAAGAACTTCCTTTCCCAAATACCCCTGTAAATGTCACCATTCCTCACTCTGCATGCTGGTAGTGTGGAGATAGGAAATCAGGGGGCAGAATAACAGGAGTTGTCAGGGAGCTGGGTGAAATTTTCCATGTCTTCTCCCAGACTTTTTATTATTTTTGAGAAACTCCTTTTCATTCAGAAAATGCATGATGAGAAATTTATGATAGGAAAACACCAGCACATGAAATGGGCCACAAGTCACCAGCTTTTAGGATTCCACGAAAGTTCAAGATGAGCCCTACTCCAAGGGAACCCTTTTAAAGCAGTGCATTTTGCAATCCTGGACATGGTTCTTCTACATGCCAAGCCCTGCGGTCACGGACCCACTTGAAGATATTCTCACCACCCTCTTTGCCTTTGCTGCTTCTTCCTGTCCCCCTCCCCATGGTGCTGGAGTTCACGGTCTGCTCTGCTGTGATGAGTCAACTGTTTGGCTGGCTGTGCTCCCAAGCAGATTTGTCATAGTGCCTGCTTTCAAAACAGATATCTATTTTCTTCTTTTTTCTTTTTAAATCAGACCATTCCCCAGGTCTGGTTTGGAGTCCAGCCATCAAATTGTCACATCCAAGAGGAGGTAGCTCCTATCAAGCAAGGAAGGAATCTCTTAACACTTCTCTGCCTTTAAAGAATTTGTGCCCTGGAAAAACACCCTGTTGTTAGATAAGATGCAACCCAGAAAAGTCACCATCCATGAAAAGAGGAGGGATATTTCAGGCCACACTGCTCTTCTAATAGAGCTATTCAAATTCATTATCACTACATGATACAATCAATGCTATATGGTTATCAGGTTCTGGGGCTGTTTTCTTTTTCTGCCACTGACAAATAGGCCAAAGTAAACCAGGTCAGTGATAAGACAGACCCCTGGGAAGACGCTCTGCCATGCTTGATGCATGGATAGGGCTTTTTGTTCATCACTCACGTGATTCTGTCTTGCAGCATCTGTTTATTTTCCTTCTCCTTTCATTGCCCAAGTTTGAAAGCAGCCTGAAATAGAGTAGGATGTATGCTACAATCCACACGCCCTGAACGTTTTATTCAGGAGACTCAAAGACTATAAGGCCAAGAGAGGCCCTTGGTATCCTCTTGTCTGACCTCTGCTACAGCCGAGGCCATTAGCTTTCTCTGACTTAATTCTTGTTTGGTCTATCTACTGGAAAAACATCCAGTCCTGATTTAGGAATTGCGAGTGGTGGAGAGAATTCATCACATCTCTCCACAAACTGTTCTTATGGTCAATTACCCCATCTGTTAGAAAATTTCCATGGTACTTCAGTTTAGATTTGCTGAGCTTCATTTCCCAGACGCTGGCTCTTGTTCTTGCTGTGCCTCTGTAACCCTAGATTTCCATCCAGAGTCAGCTCAGAGAATGGGATGGTAATTAGGCACATATATATATATCACGTTGAGATATTTTCAGTTATCCTGCCTCCTGAGCAGAAATGGCGTCTGAGCAGAGTCATGAGGTTTTTAATCTGAGAAACAGATTAAAATTTGTTATGATTCTAAATATTTACATTTGTGGCATTTTAATTACAGGCATATGATTTTCCAGTACCTGTGGAAATGTAACTCCCACTAGATGCTTTTAAGGATGACTGGGCACATTTTTAAAAGAGAAAAGTCCTGTTACACAGAATTGCAGAAGATCCACTTTTGCCATTGTTGTCAACTGAATGAAATCAATGCATTTTATTTGCAAAGCGAATTCAGCATATATAAGAGGCCAAAGTGAATTCATATATCATCATTTTGATGCTACAAACTTATGACTTAGAGCTGATAAATGGACTCGAGATCTGTTTTTGAAAGGCACCATTATGTTATTACAAAATGTTTCTATCATGTGATGACCCCTTCCCTGAAGATGCTCTGACAAATGCTGTCCAGCTAGATTGGAATGATAAGGCACAGCCAAGTCCCAACAATTTGCATTTTTAATTGTTCTTTCTGGCAGTATTATGTAACTTTACCCTTTCTAGGGGAACATCCACTGAACCACATTTACTTCAGATGATGCCTCCTGATCTGGTTCCATGTAACACTTTCATGAGAGCTGTCAGGGATCAGTTGCCTCGCCCTGGGTACTGGACTCTGGAGGACCTGGGGTGCAGTGTGGAGAGGATGTTTCCTAACAAATTCAGGAGTAGGCATTTGGACCTCTTTAATTCTGTGTATAATTGTCCCAAGGCAGGAACAGCTGCTTTCCGCTTTGCTCTCTTGTGTTGCTTAGTTCTGCAAGCTCATAAGGCCGGGACAGATTGCAATTTGGATCAGAGACATTTTCCCCAGTGAATTATGCTGCCAGCCAGTGAAGAGCTGGCAAAGGCATGAGAAAATGCCCTGTGCCATGTGTCCACGCCCACAGAGAGGAAAGAGAGCAGTTGGCCTAGGAGGGAGCTGTGGAGGCTTGATGCCAGCTGGGAGTTTTCCTTTGCGAATGGTGACTCCCAGGAGCTGTTTAAGATTAGCCCACACAAGAGGCAGTAAGGGGAGAACCAGACCCACAGGTGGATCATGCTGACACTTCCATGAGGTTGCACTGGCTACACCAGAGCCAATTCACCAGCAAAGATGAGCAGACAGGCTGGTGAAAAGAACTAAATCCACATCTAAGTGAGGACAGCAGTAAAAGTCTGTTGTCACTTTTGGTACTCAAGTATGGACCCCCACTCTAACTACTATTACAGGGTTTTTTTCTTTCAATGACGTTTGACAACAGTTTGGTACTGTGGAAGGTGAACATTTAAATAACAAGAAAATTAAAATGTAGTTAATTTGCAGTGAAATCCTCTAGTTGTTCCAATAAATGATGCTAGATTGGTCACTGAGAGAAGATCTCAATGCCATACATGTGATGAGTATGCAGGGACAACTTACTTTTTGAAGCTGCAATTGGTTGGTTTGTGGGGTCTTTTGTCAGTAGTAGGAATTAATACTATATGTGAATGAACAAGAATAATAATTATGCTCTGCAGTTAGAAGTTCCAATGTTTTTTGTTTATTTAATATTCTTCTGGAATAGCTCACAGACATTGGCTCCCATTGTCCAAATACCTCATTTAGATTCCTCTTTATAGCTGTCCTGAAATGTAACTGGTCATCTGGCCGAAACCAGAAGGCAGCCAATTAAATTCACAGGAAAACATTAATCTGAGCTGAAGAATTCATAGCACATGTGTGCAATCATTCCTCCTTTTACGTACGCTTTCTACTCTTCCTCTGCTCCTGCTCCCCCAGTTCCCACCCCCTGCTTCCTATTTCACCGGTCGAAGGAGGACATGCCAACTCTAACAGCACTGTGCGAGGGAAAGGAAAATTAACACCAGTTTTGCTTTTATGTGTTCAGGACTCAGTCCAAGAAGGCCACTAGAGTGAATGCCGGGTTTTTCTCCTGCTTCTACCAGGGCTGGGATCTGGCCCAAGCATTGTGTTGGCAGCACGGATCAGTGCATGGGGTGCGAGGACAGAGGAGGCAGGAGTCAGGGCGTGGGTGGCAATGAACGAGCTGTGGGCTGGAAGGGAAGGGAGGGCTTGCAGGAACTGAGGAGGAGGCAGGGGGAAGTTGGGCGTGCTGGGAGAAGGAGCAGAGGTCTGGGGTCACGAGGACATGCTCTCCCTGGGCCTGGGAGCTGAGCCTGGTCTCCTTACTTCTCCCCTGTCAGTAAATATCTGTGAACAACCGCTGGAGAAGTGTATTTATTGTCTCCTTCTCCCTCCCATGTCATTTTGGTAAGAAGTGAGCCAGGTCTGCTGTGAACTTCAGCAAGGGAGAGGTGCGCTGTGGCTGCTTTTCCAGGCAGCCAAGCTGGGGTCACCCTGATTCCACCTCTACCTCAGGACAAAAAGGGAGGTGATGTTTTTCCAGGAAAGGATTGCATCACAAAACAAACAGTTAAGCATTTACCTTCTGTAAAATAAGAGAAAGGATGGTACTTGTACTCTCTCACTGAATGAAAATTTTGTATCATAAGAGGAAGATAACCTCCAAAACTTCTTCCTTAAGTGTAGTGGAAGGTGGTAAATGGGTGGTAAATAAAGTGGAAGAAGACTGGGGTTAAGGGGTTCAGGTGCCTAGTTAACGTTCATGGCTAAAATTATTCTACCCATTGACTATGCCACAATGCTCCTAAACAATGCTGAGTCCTGGGTTTCCAAAATCGAGAATTTAGCAGTTAAATAGATAATTAGCTGGGGTGCCTCACATTGCTCCTAGGCTGGACTTTCACAAGCACACAGGTGTTATCAAGAGACATGATTTGAGCTTAAGGGGGGGTTGTAAAAATGCTTCACACATTGGAGAATCAGATCCTGGCTGTTGCTGTTCTCTGGGCATTCAGATTCTCCCATTTAACTGCAAAGATTTACATTGCTTACAGGTTACGAGTTTCACAGTATGGCATTGCAGTGTCTCTCAGGTAAGAAGTCATCTGTAGATGCATGGAAAGCTGTTTGAGTGTAGTAAAGTGCACAGATTTATAGATACATATATATGTATATGCCTCATATATTATTCATGGACACTGGGTGAGAGATAGTAGAAAAGCTATAGCATCCCATCCCATCCATAAGGGTCTGTGTGAATAAGGAACTCTACCATAATAATGCCATGATTACATTTAGCACTTTTTAACACCCTTCTTGATGGGCATTAATAAATAAGGTTGAAGGGGGAAATACATTATCTTCTCAACACCAGAGGGAGCCCACCTGGGATATAACTCACTTATTGGCATTGGGAGTGTATTCTTTTCTGAATATATGCTCCAAATATTTTTTTTTTGTCTCTGTCTTGCATTTGTGTGGGCACACACAAGAACACTAAGGTTATATCCATTCATCACAGATCCATGCCACTTACATGCATGTGTGTATGTGTGTATAAGCAAGATACGCGATGTAGTGTGCTGTGTGCCTTTTGTTTTGATTTGGTTATTTAATTCATAATTCAGTTGAGATCTGAGATACAAATGCTAAGTAGTTTTTTGGCTTGATGTCATACAAAGTTTTAACACAATGCTTTTGCTCATGGCCTCTGGCCAATGTGTATGCCTTGCACGTCATTTGTGGATGCTCTCAGGAAAGAATGTGCAGAATTGCATTTATTTTTTGGCATTATGAGTTGCATGAAAGCTACTTTAATGCTTATTCTAGGCCAGCTATTCAAAAAAATGTAATACTACTTGAATTTTATAAACAAGAGTTTAAACAGGGCTGGTTTATGTTATTGTTACTTACATTTTACAATGAAGAGGCAAACATGCTGATCATCAGAAGTCAAACTCGTCGTTTGCTTCCTAACAAATGTATAAGTTACAGGTATGATGAAAACTTTTCCTACTGTTGTACCCAATTGTTTCTGACAGAAAGCACACAATTTACAAACAGACTTCAACTCTCATTTAGTTAGAAGTTTTGGTGCTGGTTTCAAAGGAAGCAGGAGGAAATGCAAGTGTGAAGGACTGTTCATAGGGCAAAATCTACCTAGACTGTAAGAAAGTATTCTGGAGGCATGGACTTCATTTTCACTCTACAGATGTGAAATACCTCTCAGTAAAAACTTCCTGACTGGTGCTCTCTACAGTATTCCATGAAAAAAATAGGCTTAGCCACTGTTCTTTCTACATACAAAATTCGATGTTACAGCAGATCCAAAGGGAAATGGCTGGACAGGTAAATGCCTTGGCTGCCTGGTTTGTAAAACAAAGTTGATCCATGTTCAATACCTGAAAACAAGTGTTTAGGAGCTAATATGTGAACCTCAGTCTGGACATACCTTCTCCATTTCAGAAGCTTTTCCAAAACTGCATGTCAGCTGCTGACCTGTTCCTGCAGTCCTAGTTCCTGTCACAACTCGTGGCATCATGAGAACAATAATTTCTGAGAAATTTCACAGCAGATGCTAGAAACAGAGAATTACTAGGTGAAACATGAATATTCAATGATTTGTTCCTCACAGCTTTGTCCTGGCAATTTCTTGTCTAGAATGAAGGGGAAAAAATCATTGCTGAGGATCTTTGGGTTTAAGGTCTGCGATGCCCCTCTGCTCACAACCCAAAGTGAGCAGCACCTTCTCATCATCAGGTTTTGGCCTGCTCAGAGGAACATTGCTGTAAAATATAACAGAGCCTGCTCTAATTTACAGCTGTCTGCACACTTCTTAGCAACCATCAGGCAGGGCTGCTAGCTTTCCCATATGTTTTTCTTCCTCCTTGCAATCCAGCCCTTGGCAGAAACTAAGGCTTAAAGGAAAGAAAGGGAATGGCTTGGAGTGATCCTATTCAGAGTCAGTTTGTTCCCCCTCAAGCCAGCCTAGAGAGCTCGAAGCAGAAAGGAAGGCTAATAACGGTACCAACGTGGTCTGGTGACATTGGAGGGATAAATACCTTCAAAATTGCATAAATACCGAGAGCTGAGAAATATGGTGGTGATGTTGTATGAAATTAAGAAACCATTGGACACAGGGAGTGATGACAGCACAGGCGACTGTAGACTATTTTGGTTGGAGAGGAACAGATCATGTACTAAAGTATCTACTAGTCATAAACTCTAGCAACAGTTTTAAAATGCCAGCTATTTTTGATTTTGTAGTGACTTTCAAGTGTGAATATAATTAGTTCTGTAAGAAGAGAAAATGATGTAAGGAAACATTATGCTGAAGTACAGCCTTCAGTGACTGGGGCTGGATACCTCTGCTAACTGAAGGTTATTGGTTTAGAAACAAATAGTTCTTTAGATTTTCCTCTGAATAGGTGAAAAAATCAGCAAGAAACGATTGGAATATGAAATCTTATGGGAATGCTCATTGTTGTCTGGCCATCTAAGTACTTTTAATCCAAGCAGGTTGGAGTCAAATGAACAGCTAAACATTTATGTGCTTTCTCTGAATTTTCAAGTGAGTATGTCTGATATTTTGTAGAATATTATTACAGATTTTTTAATTTTTATTTTTAGTGGTTTTACAGTTTCCCAGCTTCCTGTACTCCAGACTTCTTATCTAAGCAGCTATTGCTGCTCTTTGTCTACTCCACACTAACTTCTAGGAGCAAACAGCTTAAAATCTATCAAATGCAAAGCTAAACACTGCAATCTATTTCAATAAAAAGAGAAAATCCCACCAGAGGATCCTCATCAGTGATGGTTTTTAAAGACCATGTTGAACAAGCAAGTGTCTGGAATGAAACAGATGTAAAGTAACCTGTACTTAGGCAAGGGAGTGTTGAAGTCAATCTCTGGAGATCCCTTTGATTCTTGAAATACCTTTTATCATTCTAAAATATAATTAGAGAGTTAAATTGTAATTTTTTTGAAAAAAGTATCATAATTTCTAGGGTTTGATAGCATTGCTAAAAATCTGTTTGGAGGCACATCATGCTTCTATACTGAATGTGGTTTTTGATTTTTTTGAATAGCTACTGAAAAGAACTTTTCACTTGATGTTTTTATATAATGATGCTGTTGCCATCTACATTAAGTTCTCTGGCACTTTTCCAAAGGATTACCCTTTGCTAATCAAACACTAAACAGCAGAGGTCTTGCTCTCACTCAGGCTTTGCTGCCCCTTACCAGGTGCTTGCAAGATGAACAGTGCTGCAACACAGTCCCAGAAGGTCTGAAAACCTCTCAATTCTGGACACAGAAGCCATGCTTAAACACAACTTTAGAGCTTTTTATATGCCATAATAGCAAATGAACAGCCTTCAGCATTTTTTGAGAGTCATATCATATCAGAGGAGGGCATCGAGAGAGGATGCACTGGCTATTAGCAAAAGGGAGTTAACAAGTGATGAAGTCAGGAATGTGCTGATGTCTTTAAGCTGAACGAGGGGGATAAAGTGTGGGAAGTCACAGCTTTCTAGAGACAAAGCCACTGTTGGGTTAATTAATTGGGGTGGGATGTCTGCACATTGAGGGGAGGAAAGGAGCTTCGTTTGGTACATGTCTAAGTTTTGAGCAGCAGTTACAAAGGACTGTGGAGCTAGGCGAAGGACAGAAGTGTTTGGTACAGCTCAAACTGGCAGGAAGCCAAAGAAACTTGTCAGATATTTGTGAAAATAGGTTGCAGCTGCTAGGGCTAGGAGTACTGCACTGTGTAAGCAGCACTCTGGAACTTAGTGAGAGCCCACACTCACTGTCCCCACAATTCCTGACAATGCTCTGTCTGCCACAGGTCAGATTTCACAAGCGGGGACTCAGTTTGATAAAAGGAGATGTCACACAGCAGGCTTCCCACAGTGTGGCATCTCCTGGCCTGACAATGCCAGGTGAAGGACTCTGAGATTTCTTTTGAAGACAAACTGTATGTGCCTGTTCCTCTGTGCTTGCAGAATATGTCTCTTCTCCCCGACATTTGACTTTAGAGCCACATCTAAGCAAGCGGTTTTGCATTAATGGCAAATCAAAAGAGTTAATGCCACTGCAAGCAATGTGCCATGACACCAAGAAGGAGTAGAGACGACTGCTTTGTTTGTCCAAGAAGTAGTGGCTATTCAACTTACACTCAAGAAATTTGAAAAGGCTTGGTGCTTGTTTTTCTTTCAGTGCCACACTCTTTCTCATTCCTCTTCTTCCCTTGTTCCTTTGTAAACTTTACACTCATAAACTTTATCTCAGAGCTTAATGTTCCTGCTAAGTTCAGGGGAGGAAAAGATAGTATTTCCAAACCTAATTTCTCTGACTGCTTAAATACATATTTAAAAATTAACCTGTCCACGGGATTGATCGGATTAACCATTCTAAATATATTACGTATTCTCCACCTCCAGAGGGAATACTTTTGTGTTTTGAGAAAAAGGATAATCCTGGGAGACAAGACAAAAAGTCACCAGGATTTGGATGTGGAGCATTTTTTTTTTTGTATTCAGCCTTCATAACAATATCTGTTAAGCAAAAGACTTAAAAATGACAACTGACTTTTAACAATTTTATATTGTAATACTTTTAACTTTTAATGTCTTTTTAAAAATTATTTTTAGGTGCTTTAAGATGAAAATTTTGTTTTGTGGAAGTTTCAATGTGTTGTCTGGGCCTCAGGTAAGCACCACCATAGCACAGGTTTGATCCTTCCTTCTCTCAAAAATGCCTGTTAGTTTTTAAGAGAAAGAAGGAAAAGAAAGGAAGAGTGATGGTGTGCTTTTGTTGTTTTACCCTCATCTTAGTCCAAGATTTTAAAGTAAAGCAGTGTCATGCCTATAGAAATGTTGGTATCTGTATACAACTTTCATGTTGTGTAAGGGTGGAGTCAGCAAGTGTTTATCATGAATGGCTATGCCCATCCTAAGGATTTCCATCATCCTGTGAAATTTGAACGAAGTGTGCTGAAGTTAACGGAAAGGACCCTCTATCCTGTTTTAAAATACAACACAAGCACAAAATAAATCAAGGAGACAGTTGTATTTCACTGTTTTTTAGTGCTCACATATTGTAACTATTTATTAACATTTCATAATATCCAAAATATAGGTCAGGAACTTGACAAGCTGTGGAGATGAGTCCTTGTACTAGAATGTATCACAGTACCTGATTTACACCAGCTGAAGGTCCCTAGTTTGGGATGAGGCTCAGATGTTTCACCTCAGCCCTATGTTTGGCCCTGAGAGCTACTTTGTACATTTATAAACTTATCTCAGCGTGACTAATGACATTTCCACATGCCCATCAATGAGTGCTTTCCTTCTCTCTTTCAAACCTGCTTAAAGTGGAATAGACAAAAATCCAGGAGAAGGACTGCTTGCCATTTTTATCTAGCCTGCCAACAGGCACAGACAGGAGATGTAGATGGAGCTCCTCCTCCCACTTTCAGGACAGAAAATTAAGGCAGATCTAGATGGAGAAGCATAAGAAGGTGAAAAGCTTTTTTTCCTTTCCTCCTTTCCTTATTCCTCTTCCCTTTTTTAAACATCTAGTCTCCTTGAGCTGAAGGACTGATGTTTTTATCTCCATTTTTTCCTCCACTCCATCATACAAAGAGTTATTCCAAAATCACTTGGCAGCTGTAAGACAAGCTATTTCCTAATCCCCAAAATAACTTTTGTTTTGAATAGTTCCCAGCTCCTTAAAAATGCATCCACATGTATGCATGTTTTGCATGGGAAAGAAAACTTATAGAAGTAAATATTCATGGTTAATGACTATTAAAATCCTACTACAATCATTATTAAATCTGAGCTCATTCTGTGTGGAAAGTCCTAGGTACAAATCAGTATGGATTTGTGATGTAAACTGTGCAAGCACTAAGGAAAGAGGCAGTCCTAATCCCAAATTTCTGCCATCTAGACAGAAAGGGTGAGTTTGTTAGACTCCCGAGTTCAAAATGGGGAAGGGAATATTTTTCCTAGTTCAAGTCTGAAAAGGCCTTTTAAATACTTTTTGGCTACCAGCCACATAAACAGAAACACCAAGGCTGACATACACAATACAAAATAAAACCATGGGGGTGCAGTTTGCCCAGTTTTGTTTGACAGCCTCCCTTCACTAACTAGCTGAGGGTCAGTACACATTGTTGAACACTTCTGTTACCTTTCATCTGCTCACAGACTGCTTGAGCACAGACTTGCCACGATCTTTCTTCCTAGCATTGGTCAATAGTAAGCTCAGTAACTTCCTTTACACTGTGGTTGTAACCAATCATTGCCACTTCCACAAAAACAGAGACAACTTTGGAATTCATCTCTGAAAATTCACTAGAGGCATTGCAGCAGGAGAAATGATACCAGTAAAATAGACCTTGGAGAAGAAAAGGCATCTATACTTGGTGAAAACCAGGCCGTGGCAAATTAGGCTGGCTGTTTTTTTTTTTTTTTTTTGCATCCAGATGCAGTGTTTCTTTTCTTTTCCAAAGCACAAAAAATTATGGATAACCCTACCAACATTTCCATAGTAGAAAGAGTCTCTCTTCTTCAGGGCATTAAGTGGAGAGATTTCTTGCTGGAGAATGAATGATGCAACGAGAAAAGATATTTGGAAATTGCTTATTTCTCAACAGTTATCATATTTTTCTTCTTAAACTAACTCTTCCTGTTTGAAGAGACCCTGGGGATTCCCAGCTTTCCTTCCCCTTCGAAATGGAGCTGTGTAAAGCTGCTGTTTCTCTTCCCCTGGGTTTATTAATGTCTCAGTCCTATCATCTTCTTCCCCTTCATGAAGGCTGAAGAATTTGAAAAACTCCACACTACTCAAGGAAAGAGAGCGGTTTCCACACGTGTCAGGGTCTTCTTCACAAGCATATTTTAGAAATTACCCATATTGCTGATTTCAGCAGATCTCCAGCCTACAGATCGTTTGTTTTTAATTAGCTTTTCCCAATTCACTAATAAATAAATGACACCAATAAATAAAAAGGGCTCCTGTTATGCAAATCCTAATGACTTGATAAGGCCAGTTCAAAGTAAAAAGTGATAGAAGGTAGAGTTAACAAAGAAAATACAAGGCCAGGAAAAGGAGAAAAGTGATCAGCAGTATTTGACTGTGATGCATCATTAGACTGGAAAGTTGAACCATTTGACCTCTGGAGGACTGTTCCAACGTGAATTTATCTCACGATCCTAAAAATATTTGGCTTTCTCATCCTGCAAGATTGCCTCCAAAATAAAATGCCAATTTAATGTCTTCTTTTTCCTGTAGTTCTCAGAAGTCAGCACCTCTGCTTGCTCTTTTCTTGTCTTTCCAGCACTGCAAATACAACAGTAAAACCATTCCCCTCTCTGCACATAACTTGGGAAAGGATTGAATATTTAAGGAAGATAACAGATTTGATGAAGAAATTCAGAAACACAAAACTGACAAATGAAATAAACAAGTTTATCGTATTTCCTGTATTAAAGCATAAAGAGGAAAGTTTCAAAGGAAACAACTTTCAAGTGACAGAACATGTAAGAACATGTGATTTAAATGAGTTTACGAAGTAAGATTTAAATACAGGCTTTTAAGTTGGCTTGATGATATCTACTCAGTTCTTTAAGGGTTCTGAACTGTTTTGTTCAATGACAGAATGATTTAACTTTATTAATAACTTTATTATGTTAGTTAAACAAACCGAAACATAACGAAATAGATAAAAAGAACAAAAAGAAAACCTCAACAACTTAAATCCATCAACACCCAGCAAAGAAGCCCCAGACTATCACTCAGTCTGGGTCATTAAAACTAACATCAAAATAAATTAGGAATTAAGCAATGCAGCTATCAAATTAAGACCAGGCCAATTACCAGTCTCCCTTCTCTGAACTCTTTCCTGGTTATGATGATTTTGCCTCCAGGAACTCCACCAAGCTGTGGTATTGCACAACAGACACCAGGAGAGCACTCTTGACAAGCCAGTTGTGGTAACTTGCCTTTCACAGAAGCTGTTTCAGACTTCCATGGACTACTAACACAAACCATAAAACTGGTCCTATTTCAGTACTTCTGAACTTGTGAAAAGCATCGTACAGAGAGAGGACCACAAAGCTCAAAAGATGAGGCATGAGAAGGCAGCAGCCCGTTGTGAGGGACAGGCTGACCTTTCCCTCTCTAGTGAATGTTTAGGATTTTTTTAAATGGGGGGACGTTTTGGCTGTGGATACAGTCCTTTCCAGTTCAGCTCTGTTAAGGCAGATGGGATCTGCCTTTGCTGTTCCTGTCTGCTCATCACCATTCTTCTGCTTGTAGGCAGGCTGGGGCTCATCTTGTTTGAGCACTTGCCATGAAATGGGCTAAATAAGCAATGACACAGATGTGAAACTACCCATTTTATTTTGGCTGGCCTAAGTGGTTCTGGGTGAGGAGAGGTCCCTGGACAGTTTGCCATCTCTTGTGTAGGACTGAGCACTGGTAGCAGTGGGGTGATGGCCAGGATTTGGGACTAGGCTGGAGCTGTCATCTCTGTAGGGAACAGCTGAAGCTGTTCTGAGGCTGAAGGACGAGTGTCTGCAGTATTATCTGTTGTGATGGGGAATTCGACTGACCCTCATACAGACCTGTAGCAATTCCAAAACAAAAATTTAAGTATTTCAAAAGACTGGGAGATTTCCCAGCTAGAGATAAATCAACAGCTAAATAGAAATCCAGAAGACAAAACAAAAAGGAAGGAAAAATATGCAGTTCATGAACTCTAGCTTTCACAGCCATCAAAATTCTCTTAGAATATATCTTGGAACTCTGTTCAAAAAAAAAAAAAAAGAAAGACAGTGCTGGCAAGTTCTTTCTACAAATGGACCCACCATGAGCTAAGAAAGCTTTGGCAGATGTGACCACAGTCTCTTCAGTGACATCTTGAACTTCTTTTCCCCAGGAGGCCCACAGAGAGATCGAGTGACAGCAGAATTGACTAAGGGGCTCTTTGGTCTTTCCCTAGTCTCTTGCAAACTGCTCTCAGTGTGCTTGGTTGTAATCTGCCTCCAGACTTATGAGCAAATCCATTCCAATGGGACAACATGCAAACTATGCAACTTTCTCTAGTTCGCTTCAAATGTGGTTTCCTTGGTTATTGCCTATTTTGGACAAATTTCTACTGAACCAAAACTTTGTAAGATTTTCTGGTTTTATACTAGAGCATATATGTCTGGGATCGTCTCCTCCAAACAGCAGAAATGTCAACACTGAACACCCACATTCCTGTAGGAGCCAAGATGGTTTTATCTGAGTGACAAGGTCCAGGGATGATAGTATGTTGCCAGGTTATGTAAGATCCAGTTCACATATCCAATTAAAAAGAGGGCTTTTGTCAACAACTGACCACTTAAAGTTCATTTATCAGTGAAGATAAAAACTAATGAACCAGAGAGCTGACAATCATCTTTCCATTTGGAAGACACATTGCACTGGACAGCCGTTCTTCCGGAATCTCAGCACAGAAATGCTACTTTAAAATTTCTAAGATGAAATGTAGTTAAGCAGTAAATTTATCTCACCCTGGTGTATCATTGCTCTCACCATGTGTAATGCTCATTTCCTCTCCTGGAACTCTGATGTGCAGCAGCAGGTTACACAGCCCTGGCTTCTGTGAACCCATTGGCTTCACTTATGATACATGTCTTCATTTTCAACAATGTTGTCATGTTTCTTCCTAATCCAGGCCACTGTGTCTGCTTATTAACTAATAGGAGGTATTTCCTCAGGACAGTTCTTGTCTTCATTAGTATGTTTGCTGGTTTATTTCAGACCTGCCAAAATAAAGAATGCACAATAAATTTCAGAATAAAAGCCCTGGACTTTTTAAAACTTCATTGTTCTAATGAAGAAGTAATACCTAAGTTTTTGACCTCTTCTGTTCCCTTTTGCAGGCACAGTTTGAGCATGTCAAGAACTGGAATCAAAACAGTCACTAACTGATTAAGATTTAGTAACTACAGTCCATGAATGACCTCAAAATAGACACCTCTTGTGTCTGTCTTCCCCTCCAGGTGCCACATTTCTGTTGTGAGCCCAGAAACTGAATGGGTCAGGGCAAAATGTAGTGCTCAGCAATCTCAGTGAAGAGTCCAGTGCTAAGAGCCATGTGAGTAACATGATAGACAGCATTTAATCTTTCAAATGCTAAAGCTGTTACAGTCACATCATGTCATAAAAAACCACTACTAAAACAAACTAAAACCCATCAATGGGAAAACATAGTAACTGGGACATAGAGGGTTTCAAGGAGAAATTTTTAAAATAAGCTGCGACAGCTCAGTCCTGTAGTCCTTTTCTAAAAGGCACTCATCTCATAGACAACGGAAATGTCACCTGATGGAGGACTGTACACTCCAGTCTGACATCAGCAACATTCTTGATATTTATAGTCTTGTAAATTATGGATATGCAGCCATTTATCTTTCCTGGCGTAGATTCAAACCTGGCTTGAGCTCACTGGGATTGCAGCTGGGTAGACTTGGCCCTTTTTCTCTTATAAAGATCTTACTCCAGAAAAGCACTTAACTCTTAGGGCGAGAATAATCTGATTATTTGTGCTTGAACCTTCATGTTTGAATTTAGACATGTATTAGACTTAAAGGGACCTCAGCAGGGATGTGATTGTTCAGATTACTCTTACTGATGAATAAAAATATAATTTTTCTTAACTGCATCTGAAACTTTCAGCTTTGCATGCAACCATTTTCTTTCTGCTTTATACTGATAATAGCATGCGAGGGCAGCTAGATGTCTCACTAGAACAAACTCTGAAAACTTTCCCTTTCCCAACCAAGATCAGCTAGAGTCTCTTTGTTACTAACTGTATTTTCCCCCCAATTCACTTCTTCAAACTTCAGAACACAGACAGAGCTTTTTGAATAGGATCATATATAAGTGGCACTGCCCTACCTCCATGTAGCTTGTTCTGAAAAAATATACATAGGGTAAAATCACCTATTATCATTTGCATTGTTTGATTGTTTCAGTCCATTTTGTACAGCATTTACCACTAGAAAATGAAAATCTCTCAGAACAGAGAGCTGTCACTATTTTATGTGAAGCTCCATGCACTCATGGTTTTTCTTAGAATATCTTCACTGAAAAAGGACCGGCATTTTCCATCTTTCTGTTGACTACAATCAATATTGCATCAGGTTTTAGAGGAGGATGCAATTATGTTACTTCTTTACAAGCCAACCAACGTGATCTTACTGACCTTTAAGAAATAAATATGTGGGCATTAAACAACCTAACAACCCTGAGAAGTGGTTTCACCCCCAGAGAGTCACGCTGTAGGATGGATAATTAATAAAGTGCTTATCAGAATCTTTGTAACATATTAGAAACATTCTCCAGATTACCTATAAAATTCATTAGAGACTAGTGACCTGCACTGAAGCCTGATAAGACAGCAGCTCAGGAAAGAGTTGGGAAAAACATGATCCATCAGAGTCATGGAAATCAAGAGTTTGGAGTAGAAGTATATAAGCCTAAGTATATAGATAGGGAGCATTACTATTTGGAAAAGATAATGGAAGGGCAGAAAAAGGAACAGAAAAAGTCTTAGTTCTTAATGCTGCAAATATCCAAGATGAGAGCTTCAGCACTGAATTGTACGGTTTGTAGGCCATATCTTTGTTGATAAGTAAAAGAGGGTCAGGAATCCAAACAATATGGACAGACTTGTGCCTGCCCTGCTCACGGCTCGCTTGCTGTGGAGTGACAGACACACAGCATAACACTTCTGTGGATCCCCTATGCACCTAAAATACAAACGTCCTTTTGTATACGCTCTTTTATTTCAGGTGTCGCAAATATTTTCATGGACACCTAACTGGTTCTTTAGAGCATGAAAGGGAGGACAGACATGGTATTACCCCAGGTGTTTGGGAGTGGTCCCTGGAGTGAAGAGCTGACAAAATATAGCCGCACACAGCCCAGGAGAAAGGTCTCTGGGGCAGTTTAAAACCAAAATGAGAGAACGAGAAAGCAATTAGTCAGCATGAATGATCAAGGGCCTGTCTTAGCCTTGTGTCCAGCTGTTGCTAGTTCATACTCTGGCCATTCTTTGAGAGAACCGTCATATCTGAGTGGCCTGCAATAAACTATAAGTCTAGATCTGTAACTGAGAAAGAAGCCGAGCGGGGTTTTGTTTCTTTAGTGTAACGTTGCCACCACAGAAGGGGAGCATTTGCCTTCATCAGCCAATGTGTACATGAGTGGGACTGACCTGGGATCAATGGGAATACAACGTTTTTGCACAGAATATTAGGTCTGGACCTAAATGTTAGGCAGATGGTCAAGGCAGAGGGCAAGACTGCCCTCTTAAAATAAAGAAACAGAGGGGGTTCATAGGTCTTGGGCTGGCCTTCTTTAATGAAATTCAGTGCCTCTCTGTGATGTCAATGGAAGATGGAAAATTTATTAGCGTAGGTTATAAAAGTGTATGTCTGGAAGCGGATGGAAATGCCAATAAAGAAAGCTTGTAATTGTAAATGCATGTAAAATGTATGAAAATGTAGAAGCTGCAAAGAGATCATTAAACACAAAAGGTGGTACTGTTTATATATAACTGTAAAATAAACATAAAAGTGCCTAATTAATAGCATTTAAAATTATAAACTGCAAAAGGAAGAGTAATTTTTCTGCTTTGCATTTAAGTTAGGAAGAAAATTCATCTTGGAATCTTTAGTGGTGATTAGAGTTGCTGTATTTTGTAGGGAATTATCAGCTGTGATAACTAGATGGCATTGCCTTATGTGCTTTGAGGCCTCTGAGCCTCAAAAATGCATTTGACTTACAAATTAATCTTTGTCACTGTAAGAATTATTTTGATTAGTATTAATGAAAGCTGTTCTTATTACAAGTTATCTCTAGAACTGGGCTTTAGATAACAATGCCAAACTTCACAGTACAGGTAGTGAAAAACAGATGTTTGGCACTATTAAGAAGCAACAAAATTGCACAGAACTGAGATCCAGATTCAATTTCAAAACCAAGTGTGGTCATGATTTTGGAAAACTAAAACTAAAAGAACTCATCAACTAATCAAGGTTTTAATTACAGCCGGTTCCCCCTGCTTTTTCCTATGTTTCTACCAATGCTGTTGACTAGACATAGAGGTGCAGAGACTTTCCTCTGAAATTCATGTCCTTCAGCAGTGTTGCTAATGTCAGTACAAATGACAAAATTTTATTTCTGTTCCCCACTTTCTCTGCAGAGAGTGAGGGAGCCTTCCAGATATCGATGAATTTCTTAATCTCTAGAGTTAATTTCTTTTCTGCTCTAAGTAGAACTTCTTCCACAGAAAGTATCATTTTTGAGAAGCAGAGATAGAATCATAGAATAGTTTGGGTTGGAAGGGACCTAAAAGACCATCTAGTTCCAACCCTTCTGTCATGGACAGGGACACTTTCCACTAGACCAGGTTGCTCAAAGCCCCATCTAATCTGGCCTTGAATACTTCCAGGAACGGGGCATCCATAGCTTCTCTGGGCAACCTATGCCAATGTCTCACTACTGTCACAATAAAGGATTTCTTCCTAATATGTAATCTAAAAATCTAAACTCCCTTACAGTTTGAAGCCATTCCCTCTTGTACTGTCACCATATGTCTTTGTAAAAGTCTTCCTCCATCTTTCTGGTTGGCTCCCTTCAGGTACGGGAAAGCCGCAATTAGGTCACCCCAAAACCTTCTCCTCTCCTCTCTGCTCTGCTCTGCTCTGCTCCCCTCCCCTCTCTTCTGTCATCCACTTTTGAAATAGGAGGGGGTCATTACCAACACATAAGAGTACCCTGCAGGCACTGTGACATCAGGAGATTTCAGGTTGGTCTAACAGAGGCCCTAATGGCGTGTACACCGAACCAAAATAAGCCAGAACCACCACAGAAGTCATCAGTCCTGAACTGTCCTGTTCCTGCTGCTTGATTAAAAAAAAATTATTAGTTTCTCCTAGCATCTTTGGAATAAAAGGTGGAGATGTTCTTGGGGCATGAAAAAGTAGAGCAGGGCTTTCTGTTTTATTTTCTGCTGCAACCTCATCTAATGTTGGCTCAAAATGTTAAAGTGAACATAAAATAAAGGTCTTGGTTTTAGCCTACTCTGTTAGAAACCAAGCCCATATCTGCCTGAGTATATGGAAGTTCAAAACATACACTTGAGGCAGCTGGACCCTGTTTTTTTCCTGCTTTTCTGTCACAAATATATTCACTAAATGAAAGGGCAAACTTTTGCTGCCAGTTTTCACAGTTATGATTCAATTTTCACACAGCTTCCAGTGGAAGTCCAGGACCCATTTCCAAGGACATGAAGTAAACAACGTTTGCCCCAGTGTGTTGCGAAGCTAAGTGGTTAATGCTTTACAGCAATGACTTTGGGGTTTGAATTAATCCTGACCTTCTTCTCCAGAAACAGATATCTGTAATACAGTGCAGGCATGGCCACTAAGTGCAGGGAAGCCTTTGATGAGTACTGTGATGCCGTGGAATTTTTTTAAGGGGAAAATAGGAAATTAATAGGAATTCTTGACAACCAACATGACAACTATTTCAGTGCTATTTCATTTATTTTATAGAATCGTAGAATCATAGAATGTTAAGGGTTGTAAGGGGCCTTAAAGATGATCCAGTCCCAGCTTCCCTTATCATGGGCAGGGACATTAGATCACTAGACCAATTTGCTCAAGGCTTTATCCAACCTGGCTCTGAACACTGCCAGGGTTGGGGCATCTACAACTTCCTCAGGCAACCTGTTCCAGTGTCTCACCACCCTCACATAAAGAATTTCTTCCTAATACCTAACCTAAATTTTCCTTCTTTCAATTTGTACCTGTTACTCCTTGTCCTATCACTACAGTTCCTGATGAAGAGTCCCTCTCTGGCTTCCCTGTCAGACCCTTCAGATACTGCAAGGTTGCTATCAGGTTTCCAGGCAGCCTTTTCTTCTCCAGGCTGAATAGACCCAACTTTCTCAGCCTGTCTTCATATAAGAGGTGCTCAAGTCCTTTTACCAACCTTGCGTCCCGCCTCCGGACTTGCTCCAACAGTTCCATGACCTTCTTATGTTGGGGACATCAGAACTGTATGCAGTACTCCAGGTAAACCAGCTTGAGGTTTATCAGAGAGAAATGTATCAGCTTGGGAGAGAAATCAGTGAGATTTATCAGTTTAAGAAAAGCTATTTGGCTGAATTTATATCTCTAAACTAAATTCAGGCTATGACATCAGAAAATATATTGGCTCATTGATTTTATATTCATCAGGCTGCGCAGGTTTTGGTTTGCAAAATATATTTTCTGATGTTAAAAGAAACAAAGTGCATAATTTTCAGTTCATTATTGTCTGATTCTTGTTTTGACATAAACAATACTAAGAAAAAGTATTATATAAAACAATATAACACATATATTTATACACATATATATACATATATTATATTTATATATAATATAACATATATATATTTATAACAATATAAATATACTGGCCAAGCTATGTGTGGCTTTCTTAAATTGAAGTTCCTTATGTGAATCCCTATCCATTAACAGAAATGGGAGGAATCTTTTGACAAGAAGAGAAACAGAACTTATTCCTGATGTTCTTGAATTATTATTACTATGAGCAGATGAAATGTGAGATTTTAAACATTTTAATCATCAGGATATTGATACTGTAGTTTTTGAATCTGCTTTGCATCCAGATTCCTGAAAGAGTCTGAATCCTGCTAAAATTTCACGGCATGCAGATAGCAAATGGCCAGGACCCAGCCCCTGGGTTCAATCTGTAGAGCAGGTTATCCCACACACAGCTGCACTGACCCAGCAGTAAGAGTTTCAAATCCGAATCCAAATGAGATTTCTGGATATTTTATGGGCATTAACTAATTTGATCCTCCTATTTATTTCATTATTTTCAAATTTAAATAATTACAGTTGAGCTCGTTTCACTCTTAAAATCTGTGTTCTGGGAATTGTGTTTTTCGAATTTCTGTAGAGTTTTTTAAGTCTTTCAAAAAATGCCAGAATCCTAGCTCTTACTTCCCCCATGCCACAGCTGCGTACCGTGACTTCATGGCCATTCAGCCTGTTTCCAGGCTGAGAGCATGACACTGACATACATTTTGCTGGACGTTAACCTCTCTTTCCCCAGTACCTCTGGCATTCATGCCAGATGATAGACGTAAAACAGCTTCAAACTTGTTCTATTCTCAACCATTGGAGCACACTTCTCAGGATTTGCACAGATGATCTGTCTTGGGTTAAGAACAACTGAGGTCCAAAATCTCAGATGCAATAGCCAAGGACATGATTTGGCCATTGCTGAAAACTACTGAGTACTTTTCAGGGCACTTTTTTACACTAGGTGCTGTAGACCCTCCAGCTGGCTGCAAGGGAGCTGCTGCAAGAGAACAGAGCAGTGCAGGTGCTGCACAGTAATCACACCAGGTGAGGTCCATGAAGACTATGTTCAACTACAAGGGCATGATCTGTTTAGAGACTTAAAAGATGTGGCTGTACAGCTTGCAATTCTAGAACTAGTATGAGTAAGCTCTAGGGCACCTCTGTATTGACTGCATGGGGAGGAGAGCTTAACTTTTTACTTTTAATAAGTATAAAGCAAATTATAAACAGTAAAGGGATATTGAGATACTTTCATAAGTGAGAAATTCTATAGTGTCAGGAATAGAGCAAGATGAGTCCCCCAGTCCTGATTCAAATGTACATCACTCCCTGCAATCTGCTGCCCCTGCAGCACAGCTGTTGGTCCAGCCCATCACAAATATGTGCTTGACACTGAGAAACAGTGAAGTCTGCACATTGTTTGTTTGTTGCAGGAGCTGCATTATAATGATTTAATGCAATAACTGCTATTCATTTGTAGTCTCTAAAAGGCCATTTCCTAGCCTCTGTCCCTTTTAGGGCACAACCATACCTGTGCCTAGTGTCATGCATGCTCTGTCATGTGAGAACATACTGGTGAACTCAGTTCAAAATTCAGACAGTAAGAGTCATTCTTTTTGAAAAATTTATTCTGTTTTGGTCTAGAGATTTTCTAATAACCTGTTCTTTGGGGCAACAGCAAGCATGAGATTGGTAGCAGAGATTTGACTGAGGTCCCAGCCACTTGTAAAGGTTTCTGGTGGTTCTTTCCAATGTGCCATGAACTATCCTCTTTTTCTGTCACATTTACTCAGCCACATTTACATTTGAGTGCAACACAGGCCGGTATACTAACACAAGTAATTTCAAATTAAGTCTCAGTGTTTTCTGGCTCTATAGTATAAGTTCCAATGCAAAATGTACAGAACACCCACGTAACCCGTGGCTTTTAGATCTCAAAGTAAATGTTTTCACATAATCATGGATTGCATCCAAGCAAATGTCTGTAAGATGACATTTCTGGAAGCTTTTGCATCTTTACATTATATTTAGTTTACACAATATACTGTACAACTGGAAAAAGTGGCCATATGAGCCAGACCAACATTTGACCTCTTGTAGAGTGCCTTTGAGAACAGGCTATTTCTCTACCCTCCTCTACGCTAACACCTTTTACATCAGACAATTTCCAAATCGGGAATTTCTTTGAAGTTTCTGGTCTTTCTTCCATAGTTTACTTTTCAAAACATCACAAGGCCAGTGGAATTCATGTATTCATATGCTGGGGCCCCCATGCAACCCGGCCTGGATCTGAGTTACTCTCTCTTCTTTACATCCACCTTCTTTTCCTCTCCCTGTGAAGCCGTCCTGTTCCAGTCTGAGTCACTGGGAGTCCTCAGAGTTTCTGGGTGGAGTCGAAATTTGGATCTCCTGGCCCTACCATCTTGCAGCCTTTGTCCTTGAGGCACAATCCACCCTGTTTCTCAACAGAGCTCAGCACGGCCATCGTGCTGGAGCACCCTTGGTGCTAAGGGAATGGGGATGATTGTCCCTGTAAAGGCCCACAAATCTACACAAAATTGATCCAAAAACATTTAGGGGAAGGGAACCAACATGTTTCTACTGGAAATGGATCAAAGGACAAAATCAGCGGGTGGTATCACCTGGCTTTCTAATACTATACATTGTTTCCAGGGCTCCTGTGAAAATAGTCAGTGAGCTATGCTCTCTGTGGGAATGTCTGCAAGGAGGGCATAACAGGGGAAAGTAATTTCCTTTGGAGTGCCTTTGCACATCCCATGGAGCCTGATCCAAAGCCCGCTGCAGGCATTGGCAGGTCTGCCAGAGAGACTTTAATACTCTTTGCATCAGGCTTCAGCCTATTCACACATCAGCAAATTTTTTTTCCTGTCGCTAGTTTTACAGAAACTGGTGTGGTGCCATCTGGGAACAAGGAGAGGGAATGTTTTCATTTTCTCAGCATAGGTGAAGGGACTTTTTTTGCTTGTTTATTTTAAGATGCTGTGAAATCCAAAGATGCAAGAAGAACCACTTTTCTCTCTGCACAGATAACTGAAAACACATATTAAGGTTTTTTTTTTAACTTTTATCTTTTGTTTTTCGTTTTTCCTGTATTTCTCAAATATATCATTTAGTGAGAAGAGTCAAACAAATGTGGTAGAGATCTCTGTAATTTTCAGTTGTTTGGGGGGTTTTTTTCAGAGCAGTACTCCCTAGCTTTCAGAAGACAAAATGTCTTTCTGATGGGAACTGTGACTTCTTTTGGTCAAAGGAAGGAGAAACATAAAAGATGGATGAGACAGCAAATAGCAGATATGAGAAGGTGAACGACAAGCAAAGAAGTTAGCTATCTAAGGAATACACTGACTATAGTGCTTTTCAGAATAAGATTGTGAGGGCTGCATGGAAAATATGACTTTTTAAAATTGGTTTCTGTATCAGATATTCATGCACGTAACATTTCTTTGTTCATGCCTGCAAACTGATTCTTCTTGAACTGAATGTTATCTTCCATTGTCAGTCCTTATTTTGTCCTCTGTCTTTTCGTTGCCAGATTCAGCTACTCCTTACAGAGTGGCTCCTGGGACAAGGTCCCAGGTAGCAAGGTGTCAGTTGTTCCAGGAGTGGCTCAGAGAAGGAAGATTTGTGCTATGAAGTGTGTTCTTCAATGTCCCATGAGAGGTCAGGCATTAGCCTTCTCCTCCCCAGAAACAGAACAAGGCAATTTATTTTCTCTACCTAATCAACTATTTCCATGGAAGTCGAAGCTGTGTGTGTGTGTGTGAGGCTGCTGCTTGCTCAGTATTTGTTACAGTTGATCAAGGGGTTCAGCAGCTAAGGGCATGGGTAGAGACACACTCACATGCATCCCCAGAGGTGTTTAAGGCCAGGCTGGATGGAGCTTTGAGCAAACTGATCTGGTGGAAGGTGTCCCAGTCCAGGGCAGGAGGGTTATAACTGGATAATCTTCACGGTCCCTTCCCACTCAAACACTCTATGATCCAGTGATTCACAGAAAAGCAATATGCGGTGTGATGTTGTAAACATTTTTCTTAGAAAAACTGGTAACAATGCACTTTGTTGCCCATAGCTAGAGATCAAGTACAGCTTACATTAAATAACTTTACTCTAGCAAGAAGGCTTGGTTCAGACAATAATTATGCTGTGCTTCTTCTTCAATAAACATGCAAATTTAAAAATTGTACAAAATTTTTTGATACGCAAAACCAGCAAGTCTTTCAAAGAGAACAGCATTAAGCAATGTCTTAGTCAAGACAGAGCTTTTGGGAAGATGGGGTATTTATGAACTGCCCTATATACTGAGAAGTCTGTATGATTTTATGCACAATAACTGCTCTTTGCCACATCACGGGTACCAGAGTGGGAGGTGTGGAGCTTCTCATCAAATCATTTTGTGTAAGTATACATTTCACAGGAAAATAAAACAGTTAACAAGTTTTAAAACAGGCTTAAGAATGTTAAAGTAATGTGCATCTTTAAAAACTTCAGGAGTGGGTTCTTTATGGGAAACTCAGAGTTTAAAAAAATGTTTGGAGTAAAGTCAAAATATTATGAGCAGTGCTGTGCACTAATGACACATATCAGCAGTATTTGTAACCAGAAGAACAATGTGATAAATTTTAATCGCTAGGGACCAGGCTTTGTGGGAAGTGCCTAATACACAGACATCCTTTATAGGTTTCCAGTTATGACCTATGTCTGAAAGACATTTTAATGATAACTACGGAAAGTAGATGGATTGTCTTCCCAGAGTGTTGAAGGTCCTGTTTGTTGTCATCCGCAGCTTCTATAAAGACCAGAGATTTTCAAAGGTACTCTTCTGTCCTGCTATCAGCACGCAATACCACAAGGATGGGACTATCTAAGATAAAACATGCCAGAGACATGTAGTCCTCAGGATTTCCTGTGGGAGTCTGACCAAAAGAAGGCAATATTAATAAATATAAATTCTGGAACATTATTATCACCAGAGCCGTGTCATGTAGTTTACCCTTGAATTCTTATAACCCCTCTAGTTTTCTCAGGCAGTTCAAGTATTTAACTGCAACTGGTCAGAGTGTTAGACCTCCCCACTGGGACAATTGTTTTCAATTACATTAAAAGCTCAAAGCCTTTGATAGACATGCCAAAGCAAGGAGTTTAGCTTGCTGAACGTTTTAACTCTTTGAACTAATGTGGGATCTGGGAGTCCCCATACTCTTGGACCTTGAAAATGCTTAAAAAATAGATGCAATCTGGAAGCAGATTAGTGCCAAAAATCTCTAATAGTCCTCCCTTTGAGGATGCTGTTGCCTCTTTTTATTTTCATTTTCTTGGAAGTGGTAGTCAGAGGGAGTATAACAAACAAATAGTTTTTCTTGAGGAGGATGAATTACACAAGCGAAGTCCCAGTCAACCAAAACTTTCTCTAAATATCTAAAGTGATTTCACCTATTTTTTAAATCTTCAGAGATATTTTTTGTTTCTGTGCTCCTCACTGGGGCATTTCTTGGCAGAGAAGTGAAGATACCGGTGCTTGGTGGTTAGCTCCCTGCTCCTAGAAGGAAAAAAAAAAAAAAAAAAAATCAAACCAAGAAGCAAGGCAAAAAATGCTTAAACTACATTGATCTTGTGGGATTTTTTGGCCAAAGCCTGGTGCACTATTCAGCATAGCATATAATGCCATTTTGCTTACAGGAACCTCCAGAACACCTTCTTTTCAAGGTCTGTTTTTCAGAAATTTCTCTCAATCATTTAGATTACACAACTCTGTGGGCATCTCTGCCTCTATGGATTAACACTCAGGTTTGTCTAAAGGCGCAGTTGTTTCAGAAACTCAGGCAAACATTAGTTGAGTTACAGTACTGACTTATATACTGAGTTCTCACTAACATATGGGCAGTGGCAGTACTGTGACCTCGAGTGTTTCGGGATGGTTTCCACTCACTCCCCACCATCTCCACTTCCCTTTTAATGCAGAACAAATCAGGAAAGGCAAGAAACAAGAGGTAGTCCACATCAAGTCATGCTACCTCAGTGGAATAGTAACTTCTGAACAGGAAACATGGCTTAAAAGACAGCTGTGAGTGGGCGGATCACACTCTAATATTGTATCTCAGCTTTGTTGAGAATATCTTTCTTCGTAACTTACTAGAAAAGAGATGATTAAATCTCTGCACAAGTATATTTGCAGCAGACTTTGTCCTACTCATTGCAAATGGAAAGCTAGATCCTTCCTTTCAGGCAGTGTGATATTTTTGCTGTTCAAATCAGAATACGCTGTTCTTTTTGATGAAAAGAGCAATGGAAAGCAACTAAAAGCTTAGGTCTAAATAAACATAATACACAGCAATGCTTTCAGAAGGGAGCTTTCATGATTTTTGCTTTGACAAAGATCCTATGAACTCTATAAAACATAAACAATACCTCATAATGAAACACTGTTATTTCAAAGTTGACATCACATCTGACTTGAAGTGTGACTTTTTGATTGGGATTAAATTCAGTTTATTTAAAGGTTTTAGAATAACTCCTTAGTTATCTAGAACACAAGATAAACATAACAAACATAACATTTATCTTACAAATAAAAATGCTGATAAGTATAATTTTGATAGTTAAGAAATATCTTTCTTTCTTAAATTCTTTGTATTTTACATTTGGGAGCATTTTGTGTGTGGAACATTCACTGTTATGCATGTTAAGATGATCAAATCTCCCTTGATTATATGGGGTTTTGTAGAGGGCAGAGAGGAAAAAATAATGTAAAAAAATATAATCACACCCACATGCCTTAAAAATCATCAAGTCATGACCTATACCTGAGAAACATTTTGGCATTGATTAGCTTTCAGAATAGCTCAAGAAAGTGCATTTTAGATTGCTTAGAGCAATGCTGGAGTCTCGTGAAAATACCACTCATCTTTCAGTATCCTGATGGTTAAAAACGTGCAAACCACCAAACAGTCATCTTTGGTTAGAGCTCAGTCCAGCCAGTAGCTCTGGCTATCTTAGTAGAGTCCTGCTTATATGCATATCTGGATTTACTCTGCAAGTTAGGAGAAGTGTTGTGGTGGGCAAAAAGGACCCTTTGTAGCCCACATGAAGCAAATGAATGAACCTTTACACAATGAGGATCAAAAGCTACCCCCTCCAAGGCTAGGACTGTATTTCTGGATTTGTTCAAGGTTTCTTAATCTGTGCTATGGAATCCTAGCACTATCGAAATACAAAAATCAAGGTACAATCTGAGATAATAAGACTCAGAGAATTTGCACCCTGAATTGGGATAACATGAACACTGCACCCAAAAATTAATCACTTTCAGATGTGATGTGACTTGGTGGTAAAGATTTTCAAATTACATAACTAACCCAGGAATCCTCACATCTCACTTCATCTAATTAGTCAATTGCTATGTTAATTAATTACCAGTATCAAATATGTTTGCTATAGTATCGCTTTCTTATGAAAATAAAATACTCATAAACACTAATGTTAATAAAATCCTTAGAATAAAGCAAGAATGATATGAGAAGAGGTCAATGCTTTATAACCATACATGAAATGTTTACTTCCCTGTTAGTTTGCACAATTAAAAGTTGTTAAATCCCAAGTTACCTCAAAGAACATTTCAAATTGTTCCTAACAGGAAAGAGTCTAACTGGACCTAAAGTGAATCCTCAGAAAAGACCTAAATGCTAAGTATATTCTAATGACTGCTTATTTTCTACTTGGTAAATCTGTAGCTAAGAGGGAAAAGGGAAGGAATTTTAAAGTGCATAAGCAGCATATTGAGACTAACAAATTGAAATAATGATAATCTCAAAAAGCCAAATCTGTTGTTAAGTTCCTCTGGTTTTGAGAGCATCACCAGCCTGTGAGTAAACACTGGCTAGTTTAGCACCCAGTTCTTATGCTCGTGATTCACATCGAAGTTGATTTTTATCTATGCCAAAATATACTGGTTCCTTTTTCTTTCTATAAATACTAAAAATTGAGTGAAAATAGCCTATACTTTCAGGATATTTTAAAAAAGATTATAATTCAGATAAGACTATCCATGGCAACCCATAGGTCTTTACCTTTCTCCTTTTTACTTTACATAGTGAAGTATGGAACCAGACAGTGAGGGGTTAAATAGTAGTGGTGCTGATGCAGCTGGGCCATGTTACACTAAAAGGACCAGCTAATGGGCATAAAGGAGGATTAGGAAAAGGAAATAGATGAAACTACATTGAGTGCTGGCAGGGAGAGTCTGGCTTTTTGTTTAGGGGCGGGAACTCTTGTTTAGGCTTTTTTATGAACCTCAGATAATAGAGGGAGTTTGCATTTGTTTGTTGCCTGCTCTCTGTGCTTATTTTTTTCAAATATTTTGAAATTCCAGAAGTCTGTAAAAGTTAGATTTGTGAAGGTTTATTGACAAATGGATACTGAAGTGTTTAAATACAGACATGCATCTTTATATGTAGGGTTTCCTGGGTCATAGGGGTTAGCTTGATGGAGTACTATAGGGGTTGGCATATCCTTCACCAGAAAAATGGTGGTGAAAGAAAATGGAAGACATCAAGAGTATAATTATGCTTGTAGGAGGTTCAAGCTCTCTCTTCTGTGTGTTGTACTACAGAGAACCTGGCAGGGTTTTAACAGCATGTAGGTAACCATCTACCTTCTCAGATGCCTACCTGCCTCTGAACTTTCAAGAGGAAAACGTAGCGAACAGTTGAATTAAAGAACCCCTGGTTCACCTTTTCGTTTCCCATGGGAAGGTAGAAGCCTGACGGGAATATGTATCTTTGTTAGTTTACAGAACCACATAATCACAGAATTGTCTGAGTTGGAAGGCACCCAGAAGGACCACTGGATCCAGCTCTTAAGTGAATTCAGTTTTTGTTTGGATGGGGGAGAAATAGGGGAAAAGCTAACATTTGGATATATAAACATTATTTCAGGAGTCTGCTCATCCAAAGTGTACCTATAATCATTCTTACAAGTATTAATTGGTTTGAAGAAACCCAGAGCTGTTGAGGCATATCAGAACTACAGTGTAATGGAGATGCTCTCAACTTACTCTGATCCAGGCCAGCTCAGGCCCTGCTAGCTGCTCACAAGGGGACTCGTCACAGCTTCAGTGTATGTGCTTCTGCTCAGCTGGGCTTTGCAGCTCATTTGTTTGTGGATGTAACTAGACTTGGTATCTGGAGGAAGTTACACTGGCTGTCCACCTAAAAGTGGTAGCAGTGGTGGTACCTGGTGATGGTATTCTTGCTCATCCTGGTATCCCTCAGCTTTAAAGTAATCCTGTATTGCTGGCTTTTCTTTTTCCCTATGTCTTTCACCACAGAGAGGAATAATCTTTCCGTTATTGTTGAGGTTAATTATCACCTTCAGACCAGGATTCATAATGCCTTATCTCCTAGAAAGGGAAACGAGTCAAAGTTTTCTGACTGTGCATGTGCAGGTAGAGAATAAATGTGCAAACCCAGTCATTGGGAATGGGCCCTACAAGGAGTTAAATTTTGTCCACCACCACCATCCCCTCCAGGGTGGCTGGGAGTGCTCTCCAACATAATGGCTTCCAAGCAATATGGAAGATGAGAGAGAAGGGGTAACATCTGTGTCAGGCCCCTACAAACGGCCAGGGACAGACAGCAGACCAGACTTGTGTGCATAGGAATGGTCCCTGGCATTGATTTACTGATGTGGATATGGCCACACAACTGGAAGACACCGGCAGCAGTGTCCTCATGTCCTTTGTATAGATCTGGTATTCCATACTCTGCACAGGGGTGTAACTTGGGGCAAACAGACTCAGTGTAAATGAGGCTGACTTGCCTTAGTCTTTCCCTTGCAGCAGAAGCAGCATCTGCCATGGCACTATGCCTTAAATTTCTGGATTTATGGATGCTGTCTTTGGCAAAGTCCCTGAGATTGAAGGAACAGACCAATCACCTGCAGGCAACTACCTGCTTGTGGCAAGCTAGCATGAACAGTTACAGCTGACTAATGTCCTGGGCTCATGTGCATTGGCTTATTGCACAGTTTGTGAGAGGTGAGAGTAATGAGCCTATGCTTTAAATCCATCTGGAGTTTATATCCAAATTCCCTCTTACTCTGATAACTCAGTATTTATTACAGTCCTAACAGACCTCCTGTTCTGTGGCTTCTTCCTGAAAGATCGTGAGTCTACATAATGTTGCTGTCAGGGGAACGTTCTCCTCCTCTACCTCTGTTGCTCTCAGCCCTTTTCTAGCTCACTCTTCGGGACTGCACTTACCGTTTTCCCTCAGGACAGCATTTAATTGCTCCTTGATTGACCTTTTGCCTTGTCCCAACAACTTTGCCCCTGGGGTCATTTTACCGATTCATTATTCTTGATGGAGGTGAAAAAAAGTCCTTCTTAATGTCTGGGCTTCTCTCCCTATTATTGCAGAGTTAATTACAAGAGAATGATTTAGAGTTATTTATCACCACCTTTTAAATATCAGGTAGCAAAGTGTTCCCTGAAAATAATGGCTTGAGAATCCCTCCACTGCTTTCTGCTTAGAGACTCTGTCTTTCCTATCCAGAAATAGGTTAAACACGATTTTTTGACAGAGACTTGAATATTGTGCTGGATCATTCACACTTTCCATCATCCCCATTGCACCATTTGCTGTAAAAGCAACAGGGTGGTAGAGCCAATTCAAATCTGTGATCTTTGCACAAAAAATTATTGTGCTTTGTGGGACAACGCATTTTAAAAGGTTTAGAAAACCTGCTAATCAATCACACAAATGACTTATGCTTACAAGCACTCTGCTGAAATCAGGTGATGCTGATAAACATACTCTAAGAATGTTTATTAACAAGGATTAAGGAAAAAAAAAATAGTCCTGGCTATAGAAATCATTTAATCATTTCCACATGAGCAATTCTCCAGAAAGCCAGAGTCACCTATCTTCCCTTTTCATACACTCCAATCCTGTCCCCTGGCTTTGGGGTTTGGGGTGGAATTACTGGCTTGCTGTTTCAGTAGTCCATTAACCCATCACAAGACATTCATAAAAGAAGCATGGAACATTAAATATGGTCGGAGCAAATCACCTGCAATGTTTATGTCTTTTCTGTGCAATCTGTTTTGCCCAGCGCTAATGTTCATCTGTGTGGTGCGTTGGCATCAGCTCTCTCATTTGAGAGACTTTCTTCTAACTTTTCTCATTTCCCTTTTACAAATAGTCACTTGTCGGAAGTTTCAAGGCAGTATTTGTAAAAGATCTTCAAAATAGTGATGAATGGTTAAAATGAACATTAAAAAATAAATAAATTCAGTAACTATTTATCAAGATTACAAGCTAGAAGTGCATTTCCTCTGGCTAATATGTAGAACACTTCACCCTGGCACAGATAAATCATGAATCAGCCAAGGGGTTAGTTAGAGCTTCCAGTTTCTATTAGGTCAGCTGGATATCTGAAGAAATAAGGATGCAGGGGTTATTTCTTTTTAAAGTTATAATACTTAACTCTGGGGATGCATAAAGCAGCAGAAAAAAGTGTATTTTAACTTATATCCCAGAAAAACAGTATCTGAAACTGTTCTTACAAGTCATTTCTCTCTTTTGGTGAGAAAAATAGAAGACCCAGAAGAAGAAAGGAAGAAGGATTTCTCTGAAGTGCAGGGCTACGATCTGGCAGAAAAAGCCTTTCCTGTGAGCAAGTGAAGGGGGTGGAGATTTGGGCTAAAATAAACAACAAAGTCGGGTCTTGTGTTGGATGTACTGACAAGGTTGCAGGCACTGGCTTTAAAATGTTTCATCCCAAGTATCCAGTGTCTCCCAGAAGGACATGCAGTAGGAGGAAGTGTGAGGTTAAGAATTCAGGGAGATTGGATAGATAGTCGAAAGACTTGGGTAGACAGTCTGAAATTCATTACGAGAGTGTATCCCAGGGGTCACCACAAACATCCCATAAACATCAGTGAACTTTTCTGCAATCCAGAGTTCCAGCAGCAAGTGTGGTGAGTCATGAGATGTCTCCTCCTCTGCACACATGTACCCAGGGGGACAAAGAAGGAGATAATGATGGGTGCTCTCTGAAAGGATTAGAAGTATTGGTTCCTAATCTATTTTTAAATATCTCCAAACTGACCAGTAAATATAATCTGACTTTCAAAATATTGAGAGCACTCTTTAAAACATGCCTGTACTAAGGCTTATGCATACCTCTCAAGATGAATAATAGACACTGAAATTTCTACTAATTTCGTGGTAATTTAGCAGAAATGCACATCTATGCACATGTACACTGATAGCCTTTTAATGATTATGAGTAAGGGAAAACACATTAATTCAACGGAATAAAAAAACTGGAGTGAAAGAAGGGTCATAGTAAAAAATCAAAGATAAATGATTTTTTATTTCAGTAAATGCTTTGATTACAGTGTCCTATCCTATTCAGAAGAACTTGCAAAGTGTCTCGGTGAAAAAGGAATTAAGTGCCTTAAAATCTTACAGTGAGGCTACTCAGTGGTGTAAGCAGACATCCTCTCGAGTAACAGAGTTTATGTGCAAATCCTGGATTGAGCATATGTGATGTCTTTGATTCTGAACACCTGTTTCAGCTTCTTTTCAAAGAGTTTTGGGTGGTTCAACTTTCTCTTGCCACTTTTTGTAACATTTTTTATTTGCATAAGCTCGTTACAAGTTTAAAAAAACAGTTATGCCTCAGTGTCGTAGCAGCAAAGGAAATATAAATGGAAGAAATGTATTCTAAAAATGTTCTGTATGTTATGTCCATGTTGCACATAAGTCTCAAATCCACCGAGCTTTAATCTTGAAGAACTTTGCATAAAATTAATTCTGTTGAGGGCAGTGGGACAACAATCTCTGAATATGGTGTAAAATGTTTAGGACATGTGCAAGCGATTGTAGGGCTTGGGTCTAATATGAGCAGCCTGGGTCTAATATCAGAAACCTCTTCTGCAACAACAAACTTGAAAAACTGTAATGGAAAATAAGTTCATATTGCATTTGCTCAGGTCTGAATTGCATGCCACTTAGATTGTTCCTCTTGCAACCGTCTGCCAATTTGTTGTAATCTTGTACAGACTTTTGCAAGTACAAGATGTGGGAGCTAAGATGATATATTGAGGCATATAAGTAATCAGGAAAAAATGCAGTTCAGCCCATGTATTCTTTGGAAATATGTATAAATATTTACAAATTATGGAGTTAAATCCAACTCATTTTGTAAATGAAGGGATATTCTGCTTTTTTATGGGAAACATCAAAATCCAGGAAGCATGGGAGAATAAGACATAAAGTCTTTTCCAAGGGACATTCATAAACTCTCATAAAATCAAACATCATGCAGACTGCAACCTTTCTCCTATTTTCATTGTGTGCACGCCTACGCATCCGCGCATTTGTGGAAGCAACTTTCATACGAGAACTTTTTCTTCTTTTTTGCATCTACCAATTACTTTGTAAACAACTTAAAGAGATTGGTGAGGGACTGCTCTGTAAAAAAGATAGCACATCTGCAGCACAGGCAGTTAAAGTCAACAATTAATTAATTGTTAAGGGCTCTGTTCATCCAAACGTTTGGCTCTGTATTTACTGGATGATTCATGGCTTGTGATCCCTAGTTTCCAGAGAACTCAGTCTGGTCCTCCATTTCAACCCTTCCCCTGCTCCCCATTTCACCCTTCCCTGCCCACACCCAAGTGCAGAGAGGCACAAACACGTTCCTTACCGAACAGCGCTTTGCGGCAAACAGCTCACCCAGAACTCCACCCACTGAGCGTATTCAGCAACCACAGGCACTGCTCTGCCGAAGCCTATGAGACAGAGAGCCCTCCTTGCCTGGTGCCAGTAATTCACTGATAGATGAGTATTTACAAAACAAGGCACACACAGAAGCACATGCAGTCATCTTTTGTGTAGCTGGATTTTGGTAGGTTAGGCTTTAACCCCTCCGTGTACAGCAGTGTCTGCCAGTTGTTGCAAACAGATTTTATATTGACCTGTATGAAGCTGTGCAGTGCTGTGGTCAAGAGAGGCTCTGGCAGTCTGGGAGGCACTTTGTGTCCCAGCTTGGTTCTGAGCCTCCAGATAAGAGATGTCGTAGTGATTTGCTTGAGCTGCCTCCCAGGGAAAGATCTACTATCTCTTCAGAGAGAGACCCTTATGTTTATAGTGAACTGAATCTATAATAGACATGGTCCAAAATCTGTAACTCCAAGGTAAATTCTTAAGGGAAGCTGTTCCTTTGATAAATAATGCAAAAAAAATGTGGCAAGAATAGAGTTAAAACGTTATTTGCTCATTAATATTTTTATTATTACTAACTTTCAAAGCTCCCCTGGGGTATAACTACAGAACATTAAATGTGTCTAGCAAAATAACAAGTACCTATCACTGAGTAATTAAAGTTGTCACTGAAGAAACAAAATGTAAAACCATAAACAAGCCTTGAACAAACAAGAAATAATCAATGCATGTTGATAAAGGGAACCAAAACATCTGGCATCTTTGCCAGAAAGCATCTACAGATGTGTTCTGATCTATGATAAGAAGAAATAACATTTCAGAGTCACAGGCCCTCAGTGAGGCTCCTGCCTTCCAGTGTGGTTAAGTCACAGGGAGGTGCAGCCAGCTTTGCTCCCACTGTGGGTCTCAACAGACCTCCTGGTGAATTGTTCAGATTTTTGGGGGCTATTTCTGGTGTATGGGACAAAATCTGATTCAGCTTTACAAATGAAGTGACAAAAGGAAAGCTGTGTTATTTGCTCCTTCCTTGAGGCACTCCCTTCATTCTCAGATCCACGCTGCTTCGAAAATCAGCCGTATCACAGAGCCCAAACTTTGCCTGAATAATCTAGTTTAGACATCACTGATGGGGAGAGACTCATTGTTTTGGTACAACTTTTCATCTTGATTTACAAAAGGGACAGAGGGTCTAGTGAAAAGACAGATTAGTATTATTTCATAGATGGAAAAGTTATTCTCACCCTTTCTTCAGATATAGACTTTCAGGCTCATCTTGCAATTTACGGCTAGCTTACAGATAACCTGAACATCTACAGGTAATGGCCAGCTGCCATTAATACAGGAATTTTACCGGAAGTTTCCATAACTTAACAATAGTCACTTCATAAGGCATTACCTAAATTCAAAATCTAATTGCTTCAGAATCAGACGGCAGGTTGGTAAGTCAGGATTCACTGCAATTCCATTTAAAAAAAATCAGAAAAAAAAAAAAGTAAGACATCTTGTTTGATTCATAAGACACTGATAGAGCTGACTGTGGTTGTTCTACCTTTTCCACAGTATCTGCACAGTTTTCCTTATGGCAGGACACACAAGAAGTCGCTTTAAAATAAAAAAAAATACCTGGCTGACTGCTGAAAAGATCATTTGTCAAGAGAAGAATGCTGTGGAGGGAAACTCTGACCTCTAAACCTGCAACAACAACAAAAGCCAGTGTTTTAAAAAGTTATTTTGTAGCCTAAATAAACCTTGACAGACTCCCCTTAAACTTCTTTTACAGTGATTAATTTCCAGCTAGGGAAATATTGACTCTGAGAGAAAATGAAAATATTTCCATCTTCTCTCTAACACTGCATTATAAGATCATTTGACCTACTAGATAGAGTGGAAAATCACTATCTGTCTGGATGTTATTAGATGGATCAGGTTTCACATCTTTCTCCCTCTGTTTTCCTTTGCTTCCCCTGTATCAGCATGTCGTCTTCCCGTCTCTCTCCCCTTCAGTCTGGCTTGAGGAGGCAGAGCCCTTGGTGCTTAAAGGCAGGATGGCTGCCTATTTGTGAGATGATTGTGAGGATACAGGGGGTGGTCAAAGGCTCATGGAAAGCCATGAGGAAAAATCCACCTTGCCCAAAATAATAAATGTACATGATTATTCACTTTTGTTCTGATTATATTTCCTCTCCCTGTGTGGAGGAGTTGTCCTTTTCAAGAATCAGAGCCATTGGTCACATCACCCACACTCCCTCCCCATATCCACACAGAACTCCTCTTATGGGTTTAGCTGGATGCTATAAACGCTATAGGAATCTTCCAGAGGGGTTTTGATCATAACGCCTATGCACGTATGTATATTGCAGCCTCAGATTTATTAGGAAGGTAAATAAATTATAGTCAGCAGGCCCAAAATTTCCTTTTTAACTGCTACTGGTACCTTGAGGTGTGACAGGTACCCAATGAATTGCATGGCAATACTGCCTCCATCCTACGCAGCTGGGCTCTAAAGTGCATTTGCTGTCCTCTAAAAAGTGAGGGAAGGAGGAGCAGGGTGCACCAGCTGGAGAGAAAGAGACAGGAGCTGTGGCAGAAAAGCTCCGTTGTTTGCTGTATGTCCCGCTGAAAGTTTTCTTCATGAAGGAACCTACACTGAATTTCCTAAAGTGACTAAAGCCATTGCTCCAAAAGCTTTGGCAGCCTTGGTGTGTATATCCTATTACTTTCTTGGCTTCAGAGACAGTAGGAGACAGAGTATCTTCTACAAAAAAATATGTTTGGTCCTAGCTGTTTCTAACAGAATTAGCCAATTCAAACAAGATGAATAATAATAATAAAAAAAAATCTAGCTCAGATCTCTGTGTCAAAAGAGACATAGAGAAAACATTAGTCAACCCCATGGAATATCCTTCAAAGTGTCCTTGGAAGGATATGAAATGTAAGTTGCCCGTAGTTTATTACTTTAGTAAAAATGGCTGTGAACTACCGTGTGCCACTGCCCTGAGGATTTGCCTCGCCGTGTTTCCTTCCTGCAGCAAACCTCTGACGGAAAGAATTATTTGATTTTACATGAATCAGGAGAAAAACGGAACTTAAAGATCTTGTTAAGGCAGCAGATTGTAATGCTCAAAAGATAGTACCTGCATAACACTTTCACCCCTCCACAGAACCCAAAATTAGCACCCAGGTGAATTCATGTGTAGGTAAGTACATAGGAAAATAAATATTCTTCTGTTAGAGAATCCTTACACAGGGTGAGGCGCTGAGTTCTTTTCACAGCAAGGCTTCTTGATGCTCATTTCTTCACAGGTTCGGGTCATTAAGATAGGTCCTGATTCATGAAATCTTTCCTTTGGAGGACTTCTTTGTTGGGCTCCAATGTAACAGTCTGTTCCTAGGCACTCTCGCCCAATAAAGGTGATAAAATTGCATGGTTCTGGCTCATTTAAAATATTTTCCTGTGATTTTCTATATATTATAATGGCGCATTTGCTGTATTTCTGTCATGACTTACAGTGCTTAGCCAAAGGAACAATCCTTGTGATCTGGAGCATTTGAGTTTAACGTTGTAACTATAAGCCAAAAGGTGAACAGCCAAAGCCTGCATTACTGAGACCTTCTCAGTCCATTGATTGCAGTGCTCCTGTGCCAATTTACAGACCACAGTCCACAGATGCCAAATCAGTTAAATAAAAGCTGAATGAAATTAAAAGTTTACACTTTCCTGACAGATATAAATACATGTTAAAAATCAGCCAACAGCTTCTGATGATTTGGCTGTACACTGCATAAGGATATGTACATAAAGAGTTAATGAACTTATCAAGACTGAGTAAATATTTGTTTATAATTGCAAATACATGCCAAGCCAAGCATTTTTTAGGTCTATTAGCCAGACAAAGCTCACAGAGAAATGTTGAGTAGGACTGTGCTTCTCATCTTATCTTTCCACTTCCACTATGCTCACTCCCCTCACTTTGGGGCTCCCCACAGGTTATTTCAAGAGAAGATTCTCTTCTCTTTTGAATTCTTGTAACTTGCAGGTGGCAGCTGCTACCATTTTTCCTTTGGCGACAGAAGTAGTCAAGCCTCAAAGAAAGCACTGTCAGGGCTGGGATCTGGCCTGAGCTCTGTAAGTGGCAGTAGACAAAATCCCTTCTGCCACCTGCTGTCACTCCACCAGCTTTCTGTGTTTGAAGCCTTGCATGAATATGAACTTCTAATACCTTTCATGAACCAGGCACTGCAAGAGCCTTTAGATCTCTTCTTGATTCACTTTAAAGATTTCATATTCACCTTTACAAGGATAAATAGGGGTTCTTAGTGAGTTTTCCACCTTGCACTGGAAGGGACCAGAGACTTCTACAGGAGATTGGGCTAGCACCTACTGCTCTGCAATAGATCGTCTCAGTGCACCTCATGTATGTCCTGACGTAGATTAGTTGGGCAGAAGTGTTTTACCCAAAACCAATTAGCACAGAGTCATCTGTTTTCTGGGATAGAGTAGATATCCAGGCAGTTTTGTATCCCCATAAGATACAAAACTGCCTGGCAATACTGCTCCTTGGTGGTGCTTTCAAGATGAGGCAGAGATAAATAAGAGCAGGAGGTCTTGCCAAACTGTTCAGGGAATCTGTAAGGAAGAGGAGCTTCATTTGTGATAAGGAAATTAGGGTGTGCCTGCTACAATTTAACACTGCTTGGTTAGAGAGGGGAGCAAGGACTGTTTAAACCAGAAGGAGCAATGCCTATGAGGAAATACTCAGAGCCAGATACTGAGCTGGCAGAAACCAGCATAGGTCCACTGGAAGAAACTAGTTGATTTATCTCAAGCTTGGATGCACAATTAGGATGGAGTTTTCAGAGCTGAGATTTACTATTGAAAATTGTCAGTTTTGTGGGGGCAGGAGGAAGAGGGCCTGCCAAATAACTCACAGAAGAAGATGGGATAACTTGTGCTCTGAGCAGAGCCAAACTACGCACATGTTCAAGCAGTTTCAGATGAGCCAAATTCTGGAGCTCTACATCTCCCACTTACAAACATCAAAATGCAGCAATGATGTTTTTCATTATCTTTCCACCTCAAAATCTGACTTTCTGGTAAAAAAGTGAATTACCTGATAGGGCCACTCAGCAAGATAGATATTCTTGTTTGACTGCAGGATGCTGCTGCTTCTGGGCCCAATGTGAGACCCAGACCAGTTCTTTAGTGCAAATGTCACGCTCCTTCATAAGCCTGGCTGTGTTCATGTGTTGTTAACACAGCTGTATAGCTGCACTAAGCACTTGATGAGGAAAAGTAAGAGTAGACATCTGTCATGCATGTATATTGCCATGACATGAATATTGAAATAATCTTTGTTCATTTTTAACCTTCTTTTATTTGGAGTAATAATTAGTATTTTTCATTTGATTGTTAGGAAAGGAGCTCCTATAGCTGGAGAAACTCAAAAGATTGTCTTCAGCAGTAGTAAAGGTGTATTTCAAAGGCAGACACAGAAACCTCCAAGCTACATACAGGCCAAGAGTTACTGCCCTGTCTTAAAAACTTGCTACTTTCTTTCCCTTTTCTCTCCATTCCTTCCATTCTTCTTCTGTCTTTATTTCTTTTCCCCTACCTATTCTTCACAGCCAGCTGGCCTTCCTTGGCCACTTTAATTTAATGTACACAGAACAGTTACACTAAAAAAAAGTGTGATTTCCCTTAAGGTACCTAAAAGCCATACTCCAATGTCTGCAGCCTACGGAGTATTTTCTTTCCAAGAGCAGAGTGTAGTTTCAATTCCTTCCTCTTTCATAGGCAGTTTGGATTTCAGAGAGAACTTTATTACACCTTCAAATCTGCACCTGTAGAAGATGGTGTCAGAAGGTACGATTGCTTTTGCCAACCCGTTTATCACAAACCCCTTACAAGCACATGTGCCTTCTGTGCTCTGTGTTTTTTGGAAAACTTCTCTATGTTTTGTTGTATTATTACTCCTATTGGCACTATTACAGGGATTATGCAGCGTAGCCAAGGGCTCCAAACAATACAGAAACACAGAAATAAGTGTTTTTCTTTTTTTTTTTTTCAGTAGACATTGCATAGATAAAAATCAAAATGTAAAATACTCTAACTCTTCATCTGCTCAATAACAAGAGGAATAGCATGAAGCAGTAACAAAGTAAATAGTTTTTTCATAAATTATAATAATTGCCCTTCTTTTCTGATCACTCCTGTTGGGATATGTAAGCATTCTGGCATGAGTGAGAGTGAAAAAGGATTTAATAAAGAAAACCTCAAGGTCTTAAAAGTGATGCTGGATATGTAGCAGGAAAGGTGAGGAGCAGTGCAGCCAACTTCGTATGTCTCTGGTGTTACTAAAGTTGCTTAAAGAGACTGTGGAGATTGTGTTGACAATAATTTAAAAAAAAAAAAAAAAAGAAAAAATGCTAAAAGGCTTATTTTCTCCCATTTCCTTATAGTTTAATATGAAACCTGATAGTGATGGAAGGGTTGAATTCCCAAGAGTGCCATCATGTGCTATCAAGGGCACATTTCTATTCTGGAGTTGAGGATGTCCATTGGCACAGCAACAGGTCCTCCCAGGCAGGGCATCAAGTGGCCTGAATGACAAGACAAAGGAGAAGGAGAAAGTGTGGCATTGTGGTGCTCCCTGACAACCGACTGTGCTTAGGAAAGGAGGATGCATGCCACGGGGAAAGACAAAGGGAGGCTGTGCAGAGAAGAGGAAGATGAGATTCTCTTCCTCCCACTAGTAAAGGTAGAGCAGGGGAAAGTAGAAAGGGCGACGAAATAGACGAAGAATAAAAAACCAGGGAATGTCACAGAGAAGGCATAAAATCAAGAATGAGACAGATTTTTAGAAAAGGGAAACTGTGACCCAGTCAACTGGAAGTCAAGCAGGCTTAAGAAGACCATTACCCTGGCTGCTCTCTCCTGCCCATGGGCATGAGCCCACAGTCATCAGCATTTTCTTCTCCTCTGAAGCAGGTCCTCTGGCAAGGCCTCTATTTACTACCTTCTAAAACCATAAGGAACCTGAACGATGTCATTTCTACTTGCTAATTTAACCACACTAAGTTCACAGAAAGCATTTTGTAAGAGGGACATGACCTGGCTTGTTAGCACCATATGTTGTAAGATACAGAAAAGGATCTTTCATACTTCAGAAGTCTTGTTTCTCAATTGCTGGTCTCTTACTTTTTAACTTCTTTGCCGTTTTGAATGGATTTCAAAACAAATCAACAGACACATAGAGTCTTTGGTTATTTTTGGCCAGAGTTGGATAAATGAATAGTCCAGAAAGTTTCTGACATCGTGCCAAATGTCTATGTGCCTAAAGTTTAAGAGTCATGTTTTCCAGGAAACCTTGAAGTTTGCCGAGATTTATGCTTTTGATATTGTCATCCATTACTGTATTCAAAGGAGTTGTCTGCATAAAGGTTGATAGAGGGCAGTCAAACCTTTTGCACTGAACAAATTATATCATTAGGTGTCTGCCTGTGGGTCAACTTGTTCTCAAGCCCCAAAAACTAAACACAGCTGAGTTCTAAATCCCCTGACAAATGAAGGCTGTGAGCAAGGATCATGAATAACATATGGCAAATGGAATTTCCAAACACCACACTGCCATACAATATACACCTGATAAATGGTTGTCTACAGTGATGCTGTTGAAAAAGGCACTTGATGCAAGCCTCATGCATGGCAGAGAAACATTAACAGAATTCTACGAGATATTTCAAAGCTGGCAAGGCGCTTATATGAATGTGTCGTCTGGTCCTCCCTTCCCCCAGCAAGGGCAATATCCTTGTTTTCTTGTACATGGGAACAAAGAGAGGTAGTAATTTGACTTGTCATGGCTGAAGCCTGTGGGGCAAAAACTGTTCTAATAAGAACAAAGACAAGATTATGACAGGGACAAGAGAAAAAAAGAGAAGATGAAGAAAAGATCAATAAAATAATACTCAGGGTTAACTTTTAGGTGCATTTGTAGCCAAAAAATTTAAAAGATTGCATGGCATTGTCCTAGATGAACAGCAAGCAACTTTGTCCAGCTAAATAAAAGTGTGAACACAAGAACTTACTCTCCCTGGTTGTCTAAAATGCAGCCAATTCTGGGGCAGATCTGAATTTAAACAGCACAAAAAACCACTGGTTTTGTAAACAAAATGTGGGATGCTGCATCTAGACCCACCTGGGCAGCATCACAGCCCCAAAATCAAAATGTGCCACAAGAATTATGCTAGGACCCCAGAGCTGTGCACAGAAAGTGATACGATAGTCTATTGACCACAGACAGGCAGTTAAAAATGAATAGTTTGTTATTTTTCTAGATGTTTTAGGGTTTTTTTAAGGGGAGGGGGGAATTTGGTTTGGGGTTTGTTTCATTGATTTTGTTTTGGTAGTGATTTCTGGACTTGGTTGTAACACTGGTATCCTTTGAAAATTTATCTTTATATATTTATGTGCATATGCACAAATATATGTGTCTGTTACTGCTGTCTAGCTCCTTGAGATGCTACTTACCCTTGATGAGGTTTAGAAAATAATAGTAATAATAATAATAATAATATCAATGTTTCAAATGTGTTATTTTCAGAAAAGGAGTAAAAAATTAATAATTTTTCATTGAATTAGTCTGATTTTTTTTAAGCTAAGAAAAGAAATAGCAGGATAATTGGAATGCTCCATTTTCAAGCATTCTCAGCACTTTCTTCGAAGTTTCATTTCAAGCGTGAACTAAATATAATAATTAGAAAGTGATTAAATAGTGCCAGGGAGTGAAAGTAGTGGGTACATAAATTCAAATAGTTTTTTTTTTCAGATGCAAATAGTTTTCAAATTTTTATTACAGTGATAAAAGCAGAAAATAGGAATTCATTTTGCATTGTCTCCAAATTACCTTTTTTTTTTTTTATTATTTTTTTTATTTTAAGTCTAAGTCTCTTGAAGGAAGTCCCTCACCTTTTTAACAGCAGAGAGAGATACATGGATTTACTTCTAAGCTTCATCCAGGTTTTTCATATAAACATTTGCATAAGCACAAATGAGAAAGTCACACAAGACAAAAGTGGTAGGATAGGGGAAGAGAATAGCTTTTCCTTTAGCCAAAATTGCCACCAAGAAAGCAGGAAAAGGCCATGTACCCATGGATTGCCTGTGTCAATTACAGCTGGCCACTTAACTGATGGTAATGGGTTAAAACAGCGGTCATATAGCAAGAATCACCATCAGTGTGAGACCAAAGTTACCAGTACCCTGGCTGTTAGGTGTCAAGTTCAACTCTCACAGATTGCCCAGTGTGTTCTCAGAGCCACATTTTCAGATGTTCGTCCATGCACAGAATAATGCACGTGTCACTCAGGGCCTGTGCTTGCTCAGACAACACCTCCATTAAGACTTCAGAAGAGAGATTTTCCTGCCTAGAGGTCATGTGGAGTCTGTGGGCAGACTGGTGTGTAGTTCAGGGCATGGCTAAGTGCAGCACCATTCACAAAAGGCAATGTGTTAAGGTAACAGTTTAAGAATCACTAATTCATGAATCTATGTCTGAAAATTATTCTTATTGCCACTGCTAACTTTTACAGTTTGAACTAAAATGTATGGATGTGCAAGTCAGAATTGCTTGGGGAAACCATACATTAGTCTACATTATGTAGGAAGTCAGATTAGATGATTGTAACACTTCCTTCATGACAGAAAAATTCATGACACTATTAGATGTTTTGTTGAATTGGAGTCTAAGTGATAAGCAAAATTAATAGATTTCTGTATTTCCCTGGGTGGTCTATCCATAACATGGGAATATTTGTGTTTCTCTGCTCTGATCTGCTTGTACATGAAATATATGTGTGTGTGTATGGACCTAATGCTGATAAATAAATAACCTGATTCTCGGGTTGGTTGCTTAAAAGCCCCATAGAAGATTGAGGAAATATGCTTTACACACTAATTTTGTGCATAAAGTAACTCTTACTCAAATTAGCCACTCTAGAGAAAAAAGCAGTCCCTTGCCTTTCAGTGGGAATATCCACATGAGTAAACTTTTGCAGGATTGGTCTCTAGATGTTGCTTAGAGTTGCAAAGAAGCTTAAGTGCTGAACATGTCTTCTGTGCATGTTTCTTTTTAGCCTGTTTCTGGCTCTATACCATCATGATTTTGTCGCAGGAAACATCTATGCTAAACATCACTGTCAATTCCAAGACAAGAGACACATTCAAAAGCACATGGAAGCTTTTTTTTTTGTTACCATAAGTTGCCCGCAGAGGGTCCATTCATTCTGTTTGCTTGTTCCACTGTGTAATAGCTCAACTCAAGTATCAACAAGATAAGCTTTTAAAAGCAGAATATTCCCAGCTGTTGTGGTCAGGCAGCAGCAGCAGGTTCCTATCTGAGGACAGCAGAACAATCCAGTGCACTCGCAGCGACGGCAGTGTCGAGGGGAAGCATGTGTTCTCTGTACACAGTAGCGAAGGGTCCAATAGACAGCAATTAGCACCAGCAGAATGAAGATGAACGGTCATATACATAACCTTAATAAAAATGTCACAGAAGAGAAATCTCACACCATATGGATCCATGCTGAACTTTTTTTTTTTTTCCTTTTTTTTAGGAGCAAGACAGCTCCATTTCTTTATAGGCTCTTGCATTAGTTTCTCTCCCTAGTTTTTTGCAGCTTTCTTCCTCCCTAAGCATTATGCAGATGCCGATTCATGCGCTAACAAAGAAAAATTATATTTTCATTTCTGTATTTTTAAATACAAACTCAGTCTCAGATTTCCATCAAAAGTATCTTCCACTCAGCCTTAGCGCCTAAGTAGGTTGCTTGAATATCATTAGATCCCATTTCCACTCACTTTTGGAAAGAAATTTGCAAGGTTTTATTCCTGCCGAATTAGTGTAGCTTGACAGTGGGTATTGTTTGTTCTCAGGTCTTCTACTTGTGTTTTGGATGTAGCAAAGACTATAAATTTTATAATTATAAACATCGCCGTTACAAATAAGAGTTTGTAAGTAATTCTGGCAAAAAGAGTTTGAAGTAAGAATCTGCCTTAATGCCATCTTAGGCATGTCATTTCCATTTTCCACTGAGATAAAAATCCAAAGACCAGGAGGAAAAGTGATCAAAGGATGGTGGAGCAGGAAGAAAATCTTTTCCCGGAAGGTCATATTAGAGTTTTACGCTTACTCTTTTCAAGTCATGTCTTCATCTTTCCCTGATCAAAAGAGAATGTTTTTTGATGCTTTACAAGCTCCATTTGAGGTCTGACAACAATGTTTTAACACTTTCTGCCTTTATCGTCATTAATAAGACTGCTGCCTTTAGAATGTGGCTGTGAATTTTGTTGATTATGTTAACAGACAATAGGCCTGGATGGCACCTCCTGAGGTTTTCTAACCATCCCCTTACCAGCACATGGGATTGACTATTCATAGCTTTAGATGTTTGTTTGAAGAATTTCTGTGAAGGAGATTCTGCTATCTCTGCCATTCTTCTCCAGGCAAAAAAGCTGACCGCTGTCCTATTTCTAAAACTAGAAAATTATTAAAATATTAAGGGTTATCAGTCCCCCATTTTGCAAGTGAGCCTCATTTCTTTTTGTTGTGTCTGCTTGGAAATCAGGTTAAAACTTTCCTCTTTGTGACATCCCGCTGCATGCTTGCAGACTGTTGTCATGTCTCCCTCTTTTTTCTCTAGATTAAGCAAATTCCTTTCATGCCACATCCTCTGCATCCACAGTAATGTCTTCTAGGCTTCTCATTATTTGATTTGCTCACCTCTGGACTCTTTATTTGATTTGTAGTCTTCTTGAAGTATAATGCCCAGAATAGTGAGCTCCAGATGAAACTGAGTGCTGAGGTGAGACAGGAGGATTACTTTACATGTCTTGCAGACTACATTTCTACAGGAACATCACATATTTTTTCAATACACAAGAAAAAGCTTGCTGTCCCTATCTCCATTGATTCTCCAAGGAAAACTCGTCATGACAATGGCAGGACAGACCATGACTTTAAAACATGCAGAAGACGGGATCTGTGCAAAAAACCACCACCATTTTACACAGGATTCTGTCCTTCCAATAATTAAATTATATGAACTGTTTCACTGATGGGAGTATTCACATTGAAATGAATGACCATGCTCTTGTGTACAAAATTTGGCTGCATGATAGTGATTGAAGGATTGGGGTCAAGATATTTCAGAGAAAACACAATGGAAAACTCCAAATAGGAATCTGGATTTCTCTTGCCTCTTGTGCCACTGCTTTTCTCTTAATTTGGTGTAGTATTGATAAGGACAGGGTGGCCCTCATGCAGTCCCTGGAAGATTTCTTGCAGGAAAGTGAATCTAGCAAATATTTATTTAGAGAATGAAAAACACTGTTATCTCAAGGAACAAAGCAAAACTCAGGAATACCCACAGGACCACAAGAGTAGACAAATGCAAGTATGAAATCTCATCTTCCCCCTAGTCCCCCTAGTTTAGCCTCAGTGATGACAGCAATCCACTTACAGCATGCACTAAGATGTGTCTATCTTCATTTAACTCTGCTCACTTGTGGTTACACTGCCATGTAACTCTCTACACAGATGGGAAAAGGACACATGCTTACAAAAAGTGTCTTTAACAATTTTAAATAGAGTGAATAATGAATCAGTTCAGGCTCGAAATCCATAGAAGTTTCTCTCACTTCTCCAGCCGCTTACTACGCATTCCCTCTATGATCTGAACATTAACTCTTGGGGGCTATTGACTTGACATGAATCAGAGGTGGCTGGTTTGCATCAATATTTCTAAAATCCCTCTTATTATCTTGCATATGTCAAAGTGTGATAAGAAGGAAGAAGGATGAAGCTATTTATAATTCTGAATGACTGATACCAAAAGGTATTTAAAGTCAAATCACAGTATGTCAGTTTACTTTTAAATAAGCTTAAACAAAAGACAGTTTGAAAACAATTAGTAAATCTGACAAAATTAACTTTGACCTTACAATCTTATAAATGCCAACACAGCTTTTCTTCCAGTGTCGGCATGCATGTGTGTCTGTGTGTGTGTTTTCAGCAGTACAATAATTTCACAGCAAAGAGCCATACTGAGACTTAACTCTCAGGCAAGAATTATGCTTCCCTGCTCATGAGCTCCCCTTGAGGGTATGTGCTATTTTGCTGCTCCCTTGTGCTGGAAATCCATCTGCGTAGACAAGTCCAATTAGTGTGTAATTTTTCCCATTATTTCTGGTAAGCAGACATTTTGTTCCAGCCCAGCCTTTCAGTCATCTCCGCTCCTCAGCTCACAGAGGAGGGTCTTTTTAGGTTTATTCTTAATTTCTCTAGGCTTCCTCAAAAAAACCCCAAAGTAACCAGGTGAAAATATAAACTCTCTACCATCCACCCAGCCTAGGAATGGGGAATGTAAAGACACAAAAAGTGTGCTGGTGAGCTTCTCAAAGTGCTAAGTGAGAAGACAATGCCCTTTTACCCTGAATTTACCAGTCCAGCCATGAGGACCCTAATGCCAGCTGGTGCCTATGTTTTCTTCTTCTTGTCCAGACTATCTGCAGACTTCCCTGGACAGAAGAGTTTGCATGTCCTCCTTCTAGAAGGAGACAGTCCTTTCTGTAGTCTGAGAAGACCTAGAAGCCCATTCTGTATCTCAGCTGACCTTCACAGTTTTTTCTCATAGAGTTAATTTCTTGTCCAGCCACCAGTCAGCAAAATCCAATATCTTGCTGGCATTTTAGGGGTGTCAGTTATTTAGGATCTGGACTATAAGATGATGCACGGTTTTGCTTTCTGTGGTTCTGTGCAGCTTTTTGTGTGTTACTGGGTCATTTCTAATCCCAAGGTCTGGGTTCACGCACCTGACAGTTTGTTTTAGTCCTGCCTTCCATCTTCATGCCAGCTACACAAAGAAGATATGGGGTGACAAGCCAGAGGGTCACCAGAGAGAACTCCTCAGTGGAGGAGATGGAGCCCAGATCCCTGGCCCTACAGTGGCACATTCCAGCATGCAGGGCTTGACAAAGCTCAAAAGCTGTAGGTGAAGTATCTAGGCTTGCCCTTCTTGGTGCTGTAGATGGCTGTTGATGTTGAGTTTCTGCTACAGATATACAACTTGCTCCATTTTGCCTTCTCATTGTGATCCTTTCTTGTAAACTCCCAGCCAGATGCAGTCAATCCTTTTTTTTTTTTCTCACAGGCTGCTTGAAGTTTCTAGATGTTCTATGGAACATCATGGCTTCACTAAGGGTAAATAATGCCTGACCAATCTCGTGGCCTTCTGTGATGGAGTGACTGCAAGAGTTGATAAGAGAAGACCAACTGATGTTATTTGCCTGGACTTCCACAAGGCCTTTGACACGGTCACACACAGCAACCATATATCCAAACTGGAGAGACGTGGATCTGAAGGATATTCAGTGGATAAGAAATGGTCTAGTTGGAGGTGGCCAGAGATTCGTGGTCAATGGCTCTATTTCCAGATGGAGGCTGGTGAGAAGTGGTGTTGCTCAGGGCTCTGCCTTGGAACTGGTGCTCTTGAAAATCAGTGAGACCAAGTGCATCTTCAGCAAGGCTGCAGATGACACAAAGCTGAGCAGTGCAGTTGACGTAACAGAAGAATGGGATTCCATCCTGGGGGACCTGGACAAGCTTGAGAAGTGAGCCCATGAGAACCTCATGAAGTTCAACAAATCCAAGTGCAAGGTGCTGCACTTAGGTCAGGGCAATCCCAGATATGAGTAGAGAATGAGAAAAGTAACCATTGAGAGCAGCCCCGCGGAGAAGGACTTGGGAATTCTAGTGGATGAAAAATTGGACTGGGACGTTTCCATAACCTCAGATGCTAGGAAGAAATTCTTGGATATGAAAGTGGTAAGACACTGGAGCAGGTTGTCTGGAGAAGTTGTGGATGCCCCATTCCTTCAAGGCCAGGTTGGATGAGGCCCTGAGCAACCTGATCTAGCAGGTGGCAACCCTATCCATGGCGGGGGGATTGGAACTAGATGATATTTAAGGTCCCTTCCAAGCCAAACTCTTCTATGTTCTATGATCATATCCCCCTTATGTTCTTCCAGCCAGAACTAAAAGACAAGACATTCTCTCAGTAGTTTTTCACTGAGGTAACACAGACTTAAAATAACCTTTTCCTATGCAGAGGAATCTACCACCCATCTTTCTAGGCTCTTACACATATTCTCTCTTTGCACACTGGAGGATTCCAAGCATCTGCCAGTTGAGGTGTCTGCCATCTGTCCACAGCCTCCTTTTTCAGCCTCCTCCTAACATTTTGAAGTGTATTCCTTGATCGTCACCCCTCCCTGGACATGCTGGTGAGATTACAGAAGATATCTGGACATAATTTGTCCATTGCTGGCAAGAAAAATTTAAACACTCCCACTTCAGTAGTCTGAGAACTCAGTTTTTGGATATGGCATGCAATTCATGCAATCCATGAGAACAAATGGACAATTTTTCGTCCATTTGAACGTACCCTTTTATAGATGTTTCTTTAGTCCTGCTGGAAATTATATTCCTGATCTCTTTAGATAGAAAGTAGGCTTCTATGCAAGTTTTAGAAAAATTTCATGTACAGACTGGTTTTTCAAAATTTATTAATCAAATTAAAGATTGACCTGTTAATTTAAAATTAATTATACTTTCAGTTCACAACTACATTTGTACAAGTAGTGACAGTCACTTATTAAAGCTTTTGTTGAAACTGCTATCCCTCCTGGTGCTATTTATCTTCAGAAGACAGCCTCAGAATATGGGCTTTCATTTACAAGCAAAAAAAAAGTCACCCTTTATGGTACTAAAAATGATTTTGAGAACCTAAACCAAACTCTGCTGGGTTGCCTTCCACAGCCTGGAGACAACACAGAACTACAGCCATGCAGTGTGAATCACTTCATTCATCTCTGTCTTTGCTTTGACTTTCTCGTTGTTATTTATTTACATACTATGGGCCAGACTCTCTCCTGTGCCAGAGTTCCACTCAGCACAGTTAGAAGATGGGTCATAAGGAAGTCATTACAACTCCTTCCAGTTTTGTGAGCGCTCCTGGTCTCTGCACCATTTCCTCTGTTTGCCAGGCATTCCTGGCAGTATCTCAAGTGAGGCTCTTAATGATGCATTAACCTCAACATGACATACGGGTATGCCAAATCCGTGGCACATGTTTCGGGTCCTGGCACATATAACTGTAAATAAAAATGGCCTGATTTTGTAAAGATCCTTACAGATAACTTTTCTGGGTGCTTGATACAGTAAAATTTAGGCCAGTTTTGATGAAGATACTTAATCTGAATAAAGATACAGAATTATATGCAGCCATCAGTGGTGGAAATTAAATCACAACCTAGTTTGTTTAATGCCTAGTGCAACTGATCTGGTGGCTTTCAGGACCTTCTGTATAATAAAAAAAATCACTTGGAAAGCGGAGACTTTGGAAGGTCCTTCCCAAGTGAAAAGATTAAAAATTATGCCAAGACGGATATCACTGCTGGAAACCACTTTTGCTTCCCACTCACTTTGCATCAAGCACCACTCCCCAGACTTTCCCCATACATCTGTGGGATGTTTGAAGAGGAGCCTGGAGAGCTGCTGCTGTATTCTGAGCTCATCCCACCCACTTCAGGCACTCCAGAGAGGTGTCTGGTCACCGTAGCCTCTCTCTGTAACTGGAGGAGAAACATATCTCCAGAGGGTGTCTGGCCACTTGAGATCATCACCTACTTTAAAGAGAGCTGAAAACAACTTGGATCCTAACATATGGATTGCTGTGAAGTGTCTAAGGTTAAGTGAATGGGCTTTTTAACTGTTTATCTTTAGGTATGAATAGTCTTATGGAAAGAAAATGATGAATTTCTCTCTATGAATTCCTTTGTGAATTAACTTGAATGTTTATTGACTTGATTGTTCATTGTTCCACAAATGCAAAATTATTCTTGCAACGGTCCTGTTCAGTGATAGGACCTAAGGGACAGATAGGGTACTGAGGGCCCAGTGGTGGAAATACGTTTCCATGCATCTTCAGGGCCTAGTGTGAAATTACTGAGTCCCAATTTTTCTTACCCCTTTTTTTTCTTTATTCCTTTCTGTCACAGCAGAGTTCCCTCTGACTGAAATGTTTCAGTCCACCTGTAGCTAGAGCTGCAGTGTCTCCTCAAGCTTCTCTGTGCTAGAGGCTAGGGCAGAAGCCATACCCTTCCAGCAGCTGTATGTGAAGCTGATATCTCAGGGGCACAGTCCCTCAGTCAAATACAGCTCAAATAAACCAAGGGACTTCTTGCTGGGTAATAGGGCAAATGACCTGCATAAAGATAGAGAGATGTACATGTACCCACCCATGAAGTTGCCCACCAGTCTCATTTACTCAGAAAGTCTTGCTAAAACACTACCATGCATTTAGCAACCTGTTACAAGGTATAAGCACAGGGGACACTAGCTGGAGTTTCCTGGACCACTGTACTGCTAGAATTTTCTACATTATGACTGTTTGATACAGGAACTGTTTTAAAAGTCTTTTTGTAAAGTTCAGTTAGGAAAGAGTTCCTACTTCAGATTTCAAAACCTCTGAAATTCCACTTTGAGACCAACATGATTTGACGTGTACCTGCTTTTTGGAGACCATTTTCACTGTGTATGCTTAACCTATTTGTGTTAACAGAGGGACAGACAGAACATGTTTCTTTTTATTTTCCTTGCGGACTACTATTAGCAGAACATGAGACAAGTGCTTTGCCAGTGGGTAAAGGATTAGGATAGTAAAATTCAGTTTGCTTAGGTTCTACTCCACCTGCTGAACTCTCCTCTTCTCTACTACTTCCCTCTTTCCAGGCACTTGTCTTTTTCCTGCACTGCTTACATCCATCATTCAGTTTTATTCTGTACATCTGCCCAATCCAGAACCCTCAGATCTTCCTATCTTTTCCAGTTTCTTTGCCTAAATATTCCTTGTGCACTGTGTTAGCCCCTGAGGATCACCGCATCCCAAACCAATTTTCTGTTCATTGAATCTCAGGCTACCCAGATCCTTGTCTGGTCTTCCTGTGACAGTGAGAGCCCAAGAGACTGAGTGCCACCCCACAAAACTGGATCCCACCTGCAGCTCAGGTCACAGCAGTCACGGAGCAGCATTGCTGGGCAAGGGCCTGATATTACTGGGTAAGGTGCAGGGATCAGCTGGTCTGTATCAGATCATTTTTCTGTGAAGATGTCATAGAATCATAGAAACATAGAAACACTGATGTTGGAAAAGACCTCCAAGATCATCAAGTCCTACATTCAACTAGACATAATTAGTGAGAATGGATTACTGAGAAAATTTTAGCCACTAAAATCAAACTCTATATTCAGTACACTTAGTCTGATTTTTCAAGGCAGTAGAATCTTGTTAGAAAATGATTCACACCTGATCAGCAGCACAAAGGACCCCTACCCAGACTTGGTAACCAAGTCTGAAGTGCCTCCTGGAAAGCGTGGGGGTGTTTGGAGAAGTAATCCACTAAGAAAAACGCTTTCAATCCTAGGATGAAACTGGAAACCATGTCAGGCAATGTCTGTAAACTGTCTTGGATCTTTGCATTAGATCAGTAATGCAGAACTTGTGTTCAGATGCTTCACCTTATTTTAGCCATCTCACCCAGATGGCTATTTCTACAGACAAAGAAGAGAAGTGGACTCCTCCAGAGGGTTGTTCATCCCAGCTCGGGCGAAAAAACAAGCTAATCCGTCAGCCCAGCACAGGCAGTCCTACATTACCTCCCACAGAAGCCTGAGCCAGGTACATTTCTTTTTGTGGTAAGACTTGTCTTAAAAACTTCAGTGAAGACAAATGAATGTGAAAGTGTTTCTCAGGCTTACTCTTCCTGAAGGAAGCAATTGCACCTAGCAGAGCTCCTGCCACAGACAGTGTGTCAGTCTGTACCAGCATTGCACTGCTGTGCATGCAAGTCACACATGGCTGGGTGATCCTGCAGGTATCATTAATATTTTTGAAGAACTGTTTCCTAATCCGGGAGAGAAACACATTTGTTGCCTGGGTTGGCTCCTAGACTGTAAATCATATGGTAACCCCATGTAAATGCCTTACAGAGCTTTTAATGAACTGTATCCCATAGGTGAAAGCCAACAGCAATATTAGAAATGGTGTTTATTTTATAGCCTAGAAACTGCATTTTAAATGGTAGTCTAGGTTTATATGACAGTTCTATTAAATATAAAATAGACCCATTACAAAAAAAGCCCTTTACATCTGCTTTTATCCGTGTCTAAATGGCATGCCCAGCTCTGCAATTCCTCAAATGAGACATTTTTAGAACTTTATTTATGTTACAGCCATAACAAACTAGCAACTAGAAAACTATAATGGGCATAAACGGCTAATAAAAATGAGATTGTTGAAAAATACTTCTTAATAGCAATTTACAAAGGATCCTGATAAAACAGAACTGAGCCTGCGTTTCCCTGGAAGTTTGCCACTGCTGCAATCACAGCCATTTGGCAACAGGTACTCCCCCTCTTCCATCTTCTGTGGCCATTTCCCTCTGAGAATGCTGAAAGCCAAGTACCCTGAGGTTATTGCCCCGCCCCGTCATTAGGCAACTGGTGCCTTCCGATCCAGAGACGTCCTCAGGGAGTTCCCTTTTCTCCCCTCCCACCGTACACTGGCTCACCTGGAGGAGGAGACACCTTAAGGGCTTTGTCACTTGGCCGGTGGGGAGCAGGGCAGCAAGGCACGGTCTGTCCCAAGCGTGCAGAGTGCCCTTTCCTCCTGAAACCTTCATCACTTCTCTGATGAACTGATCTGTTTATACAAGCTGGCTAAGATGAGCAGGTCAAACTTTTTGTTTATAGACTGAAAACTATTTTGCCCCGAGCTCAGTAACAGTTCCCCAGGCACAAGATTGGGAGTTGAACTAATTTCTTCTTCAGGGCAAGTTTTGTGGGGTTTTGACAATATCCATGTGGCCATTTGTGTGAGGTTAGGAGGAAACTTCCTACCACCCATGGACAAGAGGCCTTCTTCCAGATGTGCACTTGTCTGCAGTAGACCTTCTCACTAGGCAAGGCAGGCAAGGGCAAGACAGAATGTTCAAGTAAAGGTCAAAGTCCTTGGTCTGATCTAATTGCAGGTAGTGATGAATACCCTTGAATATAAATTGATGTCTTAACCAGTTCAGCATTGTGTCTACCTAAGAAGTTGTTCTTCCTCCTAATGAGATTTTAAAACGTACAGAAAAGGACAAAGTTTAGAAAAAAAAATCGAATGATTTTGAATCAGCAGGGGCTAAAAATACTGTACAGTGCGTTAGAAAGAGAAGGCTGATACTGAGGTAAAAAAATTAAATCATAGTGTCACTTAAGACATACACTGGAAATTGGGTGTTCATGACACTACCGCAGGCTTACAGAGTGAGAGATTGTCCAAACTCCATGCAAAATAAGATTTAAAACAATGTGGCAAGCCACTTAGCCAGCCTTTCCTACCAAAAGCACTAGAAATAACACCCATGCACCAGGAAACTCATCCCAGCTCCCCCCTGACTGGACTCACATCTTTCTGCAGTCTTGCACTCTTAACTCATCCATCATGCTTGCTCCTAGTTTACTTTGCAATGAAGGCTATACATTATGTCCTTACAAATCCCTTTTTTACCCCAAACAGATTCAGCAGGATAGCCTGAACTATCTGAGACTGGTGTTATGTGCAAAATAGAGGATTCAGACGTACAGTAGGAGCTTTGAACATACAGGTACATTTAGACATGCAGTATACACACAGGTTCAGGTATAAATGCAAGTGATAGATAATTTGGTATACTGTGAGGCTGTATCATTGCTGGGATTTGCAAAAGCTCAATTTATTAACCTCTGTGGCTGTCAACATGCAGAGTTAGCCATCACATAGACCACCTTTGGCTTTTGCATTGAAAATGAAAAATTTGACCAAAGACTAAACAAAGAGAGAAAAATAGCTATTAAACTCCAAACCAAATTATGTCAGCAAAAGTGGCAGGAGCTGCAGAGGCAGCATCTGTTTAGGGCTGAGCTAGACATAGCATGTGGATAAGCCTCGACTGTGGGTAGCAGGGCTTCCACTCCACATGCAGACAAACCTTTCTTCTTTTGTTGTTGTTTCTGTTGTTGTTGTTCTTGTTGTTTTGTTCTGAGAGAACCAATGAAATTAACACACATATTTCCCCTAAGAAATTTTAGCCAACATGAGCACTGCTATAGTTTCAGTCTGTTAATTTGACCCAGTAACGTAGACCCCAGTGTATTTGAACTGATCCTGCAACAATTAGCAAAACAGAAAGAGTAAGCAAAATTTGGGTTGCTTTATTCTCAGGGGTAGTCAATAAGAATATTTGTGTGAGCAAGATAAGTAAGATCTGACCCAAAGAAACACATCTGGCAAATTCATGAATACCGGAAAGTCAGTAGTAACTATTGAGAAATAATAGTTATATTTTTAAGTTGTCCTGCTGAGGATTGCCTTTAACCACACCTCCCCTCCCCATTCTGTCTCCCCCTTTTCCCAGACTTTTGTCCCAAGTACTTAATTGTGAGTAAAATATTTGTACTGGGAAGACATCAAAGGCACTGATTTTAGAAATCCAGTTCTATATAATGCAAGACCCCTGAACTTCAGAAAAAGTTCATTTCGTCAGCTATCACTAATCATCTGTGAACCTGGTGCTCTACCAACTAAAACACAGTATTATGAATAATAGATTTTCCCCACATCTGAAGTGTAAGAGTAATTACAAATATGAATACAAGCAATGATCATGCTTTGCACGATTCTAATTTCTGCGTTGGCAAAAAAGTGCAGAAATTAACTGATACTTTTACTTCGAAAAATGGGTTGCATGCAAAATCAAAAAGTGTAAAGGAAATACTCAATGAAAGTTTGAGGTTTTGGGTTTTTTTGCACATCTGTTCCAGCTGCTATTTTTTTGACTCTTTCTCCTCCACTGCTCTTCATCTTCAAAGCCTCCCTCAAATTATGACATTAAAAGGTGCCAGGTCCCCGATAGCAGAGAAGAAAGGCCATTCTCTCCTATTTCTCTGGCAAAAAGGGTGCTAACCCTTCAAGGAAATGAGCCTTTGGTATGATTAGAATATTTTCACCTTTAGTTGAAGCAGTGTGATTAGAAGATTGGAGGTTGACCCTGCGCTGGGAGCTGCTGCATTCCTGCTGCCTTCAGTGACGCAGAGCAGCCACTTGGTGACAGGGAAACAAGATGCATTTGGAAACATCCACCCCTGTCTGAGGAGAGCTCTCCTCCTCCTTTTCCAGCAGAAGAAACACTTTCTTCAAATACCATGGATACATACAGAGCATGAGCTATCACTGGTTCATAAAATTGCGTTTAGAACAAGAGTAGCCAGATCCAACATCTCAGAATCATTAGAATGGGGACCAAAACCAGCAATTTAAAATTAATAGGGCCATACCCATTAATTAGTGAAAGGACTGTTGTACAAGACTTCTGAAAAAAGTAACAGTAGTGGTTTAAGATAAAAATTTAATTAGATATTGGAGTCATATTTTCTATGTGTAAAGAGTAATCTTTTTCTTGGATGACCAAAATAAGAAAAATCAGTAGTGAAAGAAGGAAAATAAGTCAGTGCTGCAGAAAGGAACATATTGCTCAGTTCTTATCTGTGACAAGCTGGTTTTCAAATGAAATCCAAACAAAAACTGCTCCCAGGGAGGTAAAGGCATAATTCACAGTAAAACCAAAGAAAAAATAATGTATCACCTGGAGAGATACCCCATGCCCATCAGAAATGAATGGCAAAATTAGGTACTTGCCATGCCATGTGAGGATGTCAAACTTGTCTCTGCAAGAATTGGAATTTTATTGGTCTGTCATGTGCTGTTGTGGATCTCTCTAATTGCATGTATCAGTGCTTTATCATTAACATCAGCCAGAACACATCTCAAGAGAATGTGTAACTACATGTAGAAAATTGATCTCTTCATTCATTTCCCAAGTCAGAATTTTGTTTATATTGCTTTCCTGATCAGCTCTGGAGCGTGTGCTTGTTTGCCTTCTACAAATTCACGTATCTATGTTATAACATTCCAGTTCAAAGCGCAAGAGACAGGAGTGAGAGATTTGAGGTTAACATTTGTGACTTTTGTTTTGTGATGTTTTTCCATTCTGAAAGGATGCATGTAGAATGTACATCAATATTTTCAATGTTTTCCAGTTCCTGGACCCCTGAAATTTCTCTCATGGAAATACAGATACTTGCATAGACAGTTTAAGCTATTCATGTTTGGCTAAAGGTTTGGTTCTCATAGCTACAGTGACCTTCTTCCCAACAATTCTTCAAGAATCTTCTCATTTCATATTAAAACTCAGTCCTACACTGGTAATAAACAAACCTCAAAAGATTCAGATAGCATTTATTTGAGTTTGAATATATACCAGAACATTTTGTGTCTAAAGTTCTTGAGGAAAAAATGGGTTGTCTCTTTTTAACTGGTTAACAGACATTAGAGGAAATTGCATCAGTCTTCTTTTTCTTTACTACAAAACACAGTAAAAAAAATTATTTCTCTGTCACTTGAAAATCATGAAAGGTTGCAGGGAATGGGTTATCCTACCTTGAGCTTCAGAATGGCTTCCAGTAATCTTGTTTTTAGAAGCTAGAACTAGAATAAGAAGAATATTTTCATATGTATGTAGCAATTTCGACAAGCTCTCCTCACCATTTCAAGCTTTTTGAAAAGACTTAGATGTAGATGTTAGGTTGATCATTGAAAGCATTAGGGATTAATCCAAGCCATTGTCAGACCACGTTACCAAAAAAAGAGAATGAGCAGATTGGGATGAATTTTGTTCTAAACACTCAAAGAGGGTACAAATTGCAACCAGTGCAAGTGATACAGCATGAGGATGAGCTCTAAGTTCTTTCTTCTGAAACTGCACTTGTATTGAAAATATATAAACATATATTGTATTTACAATACATACCAGTCAATCAACTTCTCTCCCAGGAGATCATGGCTCATTTAAGGTCAGGAAAAAGTTATTAGGGAAAATTAAAAATGCAGCCTAGAAAGGGCAAATCTCCTCACCAGCTTTTATGCAGCTGAAACTAGATTTCAGCCCTTCCGATTCAAAATACTCTTTCCTAACTCCTACATTGAAACTACTGGGTGCACTTGTCACAGTGAGGCACCATGATGTGGTGCGACCACAAAAGCTGTCCCGTGAGCTTGGTCCTGCTGTGCACTTTAGGGCTGGTGTTTTAGGGTTGCATGGTTAAATCCTAAACTCAACTTTTTTGAGAGATCTGTCTTTTTCACATAAGCATAAATAAGCTTTCTCAGAAGTGTCTGGTAGCAGTTGTCCTTTTCTGAATGCCCAAATGATGCTCTTTCAAATTCCAGCTTAGTTTTCTGCTGGCTTAGCTGAACCCCATTATGTAGGATTGTTTGGCTGAATATGATTTGAGGACCAACAGAGTGCTTGTTGGCTTTTACTTCCACACATTTTACCTCTGTCAAACCTCTCACAACTGTTTGTGTTTTATGCAATCCAGCCAGATGCTACATGGCCATCCCTGCAGGGTAACTGTGTCACTGGCTGAGGGTCACAGCCTGACTGACTTCTTGGGCATTGTCTGACTGTCAGCATCTCCTGCTTCTCACCACTTCACGTTTTCACTAATGGTTAAAAAAAAAAAAAATTTAAAAAAAAGGGTCTTGGTGACTGGCTGGGTAGTTGGGTAAGATAATAAAGATCTGAACTCTTACCTCTCCTCCCAAAAGATGCAAACTAAACCACCCATTGATCTGGGAGGAACTCATTAGAAAGCCAAAGTACAACAAATCATATAAAACATCTGCAAGTGACTTCAGCTATAACAATTGATGGGAGGGTTCTCTGTGTCCCAGATAGCCCGGAATTCAACTCCACCAAAACCAAGGATTGCTCCTGGGTGAAAACCACCACCTCCGCTTCAGTAACTTGAGGCATCAGGGGTTCAGGGCTCATGCACTGAGGTGTTGTTCTCAGCTTGTGCGAAAAGACCCTGCTATTCTCTGGGTCACTGAGGAATATTCTCTCAAGTGGTGGCTTTCTATAGGAGTATTTTTATAGTTTCAGAAAGTAATGTCGAAGGTAAGATGGCTGTGTAGAGAGAAAGATTATATTCCAATAATCACTTCAAAGAGAATGGAGGGGAAAGGCATGTTTCTAATTTCTATACAAAAACAAAGGAAGTAATTTCTTTCAAGGTTTTTTATTTGTTTTTTCAAATTGCACAGTGCTCAACTTTTAAAATAATAATCATTCTTGACAGCCATTTAATAATTGTTAGTGATCTATAGCTTTATTATAAAGTACTCATCTAATGATGTATTTCCTTTACCCTAAGGGCCAAGTACAAAGCAGGGAAATTATCTCGGTGATACTTTTAATAACTTCCTGTGGGATTGCAAACTCTGGCTGAAGCTGTCTCTGCAAAAGAGTTAATCATGTAATTTCACAGATTAGACAACAGAGGGTTACTAATGAGAAACTTCAGTTCAGTGATAAACTCTTTTTTTTTCCAAGAATATTTTGAGAGGCCTGTAACCTTTGGCTGACACCCAACGAGGCTATTAGTTTAACCATGGGATGCACTACCAAATGTACAAGAGTCAGCAGAACTTTTCCTTCTGAAAATTGCTCGTAACTTTCCGTGAACAAGCCTTCGAAAACCCAGAAAGAACAGAGGGAAGGGAAAAATCAGGCAACAAGGGGCTGACTTATTGGCTTCCGATAACTGGCATGACTTCAGCTTCCAGTTTCTTTTCAACAATGTCCGCTCACTATAGCAACCCCAGATCCCATTTAAATGTCATGCTGCCCTCTATTCTATAAACATGTATCATCCATCACTAAATATTTAGATCTGAATTGTTGGAGCTGAGTTCTGTGCCAGGGGTAAGGGGATTAATTCCTTTCAAGGCCCTCACATGATGGATTTTTCACTGAAGTAAACATCCGAGAAGAGCTCACACTACGGCCATAAAATATATAAATAAAGTTTAAAGTTTAATTAAGTCAACATTATTTAAAGTGGTTGTCATATTTTATGGTGAACTCTCTGTGTTTATTTTGTATGACTCCTCATAAATAGTCTCTCCCTTTCAGACAAAAGGCATGGCTGGGTTAAAGTTAAGGGTCCCATGCATGGTATGGGAAGGAGGATCTACCGGGCTGGGGGGATCCAAAACGCTCCGTATCGGGTCCTCTGCTATCTCGTGTCTTCCTAATGAGCTGAGATGTTGTGCAGACACAGGAAAAGCATGGTGGAGTTTACAGCAGACGTGACACAGGGAAGTTCTTTGAGTGGCTATCTGGACTTGGCGGAGGGAAGGCCTCTGCCAGCCTGGTCCAAAGGCTCTGTTGTTGGGAGGGCAGGCAGTAGGGAAGGAAATAGGGGTAGGAGGGGGCAGGTCAAGAGGGGCAATTCCCCCCATGTCCACCAGCAAGGGGATTGTACCATGTGCTGGGAGAAAGCTGGCATTGCTCCCCTCCCTAAACAAGTCCCTCAACCCAACAAGGTATATATTCTAGTGGAAAATTATATGATGACATTATGTGGCCTAATCCTTTGGAAAAGAAAAAGAATTTTAAAGGTGAAAGGAAATATATGGAAAAATTCATCAAAGTGATTGTTAATCGATGCTGTCCTGTAGGGAGGTCTTGTAATGCCCTGATAGGGATTCCTAGATAATTAGTTAAGCACCCAGTGAGAAAGGGTGAACCAAATGCATGAGCTCCAAGTCAAACCTGGGGAAAACTTGCATTCAACTTCTGCATTTCCTCAACTGCCATGGGCTGCTCCTGCCCACGGTCTCTGCCTCTACTGCCCATCTCTTTGTCAGCTGTGCCTTACATCACAGTTAAGGGGCTTATTATTAGAACAAACACAGAACTGTTGTGAGATGCTCATATTCTTGAGCGATATGTGCTGTGTAAGTTTGAGGACTCTTTTTTCCTCTTTTTCTCAGGATTTTCTCTGTCTGTGAAAGTGGACTACAAACCTTGTCAGGACAATAGACTTCAAAGACAGATCTAGTAGCAGACGTATTAGCTGTGGCAGGAGTTTGTTGTTGATCTCCCATGTGACTGAGAAAAAGTCATTCAGTATATCTGGTTCTTACTAATGTAACTGGAATAATAGCATTGTATCTTGTTTAGCCTGCTTCAACTGTAAAGTTCGTGTGGCAGGGCTTCTCTTCTACACTGTGCTTGCAGTGCTCACCCCAAAAATGTCCAGTCTGGAAATAATCACCTATAGCTGCTATCTTGTTGCAAACACTGGAGTAGGAGAAGAGCATATTCCCCCTTTTGATTCCAGTTACTTCTCTCTGAATAGTTTTTTTTGCAAACATGTGAGAAGAGCCAGGAAAAAAATGTAGGTGAATGTTATTTCTGTCCCTATCTAAGCTCATGTACCTGGTACCTATTTATAAAGTAAATATGTATGTGTGTATGCACATCTGCATATGTACAAGCACATACACAGACTTTATTAATCCTCAAATGTTTTACCTATGTATGTGGGCATGTTCATTCAAACGCAGAAGCAGAGGTCATGCAATGCTTGTGAAGGGAAATGCAAGGCATGCTTTGTCCAGACAGAACACGTGCAGAAACACAGACTAGACTGAACTGAATATACCAGACAGTAAATTCTCTTTCTAACAAATGAAGCTACATGAATAAAGATCCCTCTGCTTTCATTCTGTATCAGTACTCATTATGTTGCCCCAAAATCTTTAGCATTAGGTAACATGATCATGCTGAAGGTAGTAAGAAATTTAATGAGGTCTTAATCTGCGTGACAGGTTAAAAGCTATGAGAGTTTCTAAGGCTCTATGTGGTATAAATGGAGTGCAAACTAATATTATTTGATAAGATAGGAAGAGGCCCAGCTGAAGGGAAAGCATTTCCCTACAGGCTCTGAACTTTGGTTAGAAGTGAAATTGTTAAAACCTAAAAGATGCAAAGAGAAAGCAAGCAAGCAAGCAAGCAAAAAAGAAAGAAAGAAAGAAAGGAGAGAGAAAGAAAGAAAGAAAGAGAGAGAGAGAAAGAAAGAGAGAAAGAGAGAAAGAGAGAGAGAGAGAAAGAAAGAAAGAGAGAAAGAGAGAAAGGGAAAGACAGACAGACAGACAGACAGACAGACAGACAGACAGACAGACAGAAAGAAAGAAAGAAAGAAAGAAAGAAAGAAAGAAAGAAAGAAAGAAAGAAAGAAAGAAAGAAAGAAAGAAAGAAAGAAAGAAAGAAAGAAAGAAAGAAAGAAAGAAAGAGGAATGAACTTCAAAGTACAAAAAAGCAGTTTCATCATGCCAGAGCAAGCAAACCATTGTGAAAAAGGAATAGAGGGAAAAGTGTTTAATTTGAACTTCATTTACAAGCAGTAAAGATTTGTTTAAAAACACCTAAGGAGTGATAACTAGAAAGGTTGATAGTGACCAATAGTTAACTATTGCTACTTTTAATGTCATGGAGGGAAATTCAGCCTGTGCAAAGATCTAGGATAAAACTTATTCATCTTGTGAGCTCTGTCCCCTGTGTTTGTCAGCCAGCAAAAGCAGCCCACAGGGCCTGAGACTTTCCTTCTGAGCTGCCAGAACTGGGAAATGGGAGATATATTTGATGGTACCAACATTTGTCACACAAAAATGTATTGCAATGTGCAATGATATTCATGTCTCATAACGTCTGCTGCACTTCCCTTGAGGAGGTTCCCATCTGTGGGGCAATGAAATCACCACCCTGGGGCTCACACACTGGCGAAATCCTACAGAAAGGTATAAGCAGGACTGGCATGCAGGCATTGTTTTAGCCTCACTCCCTGACGTCGAGACGGATTTAGATCCTAACCTACTGGCTGCACTCCTGGCAAGTTGTGTTTTAATACATCACTCTGCCTTCCAAAGGTCAGCCAGATAAACAATCCATAAAATGCACTATTAGTGTTAAATTCCTCTCTTCCCACCTTGTCCCCCCACCTATGGTGTCAGCTGCTTTGGCAAACTGCACAGCAAAGGTATGGTGTTTCTCATGCTGTTGGTCTTACACGTATGAATGTGAAAAGTCTGTCACTTGGTTTGTATCCCCAAGCACCTTGAAAGCTGAAAGCATAGTAAAGTATTAATTCAATTTCTGAAATACTAGAGGTGGGAAGCAAATATATTTACTATTGATACAGACAAATATATACATTTTCAAAGTAAAACTAAAACCAAGTACTATTTTGCTAGTATTTTTAAGGGGGTGAGTGGAAATTACAGGAAAAAACCAACTCATCTCATGACGGTTTCTGATGAGTCTACAGTTCTCCAACTTCCCCTTTAGTGGCAGATATTAGATCTGCCAATGTCTTATTCAATTAAGGACAAGTGTCTGTTAATAGAACAATCCCCTGGAAGGGAGGAAGAGTTCAAGTAGTTGTTTTTAATAACAGGAGCACAAAGCTATGAGATGGGGAAGTGGTGATTAGGCAAACTCTTTGTCCAATTAATGTTGAACTTATAGAGCTCTGTGAAATAGCTCCAGTGAGGAAGACTGATGACAACTTGTCCTGGTCAAGGGATTCATCATGCACTGGAAGAGAAAGGAGTATGTCTGGGAAAGCTTAAATATGGACATTAGCTCTCAGTTTGGCATAAGTGCTTGTTGGCTGTGGTGTGGATATTAGTGTTCTCTTTTTCCTTGACCACAAATGTGCTCATTGTCAAACAGGCTACATGTATTTGTGCAGAAATGTTTATTTTTGACAAATCAACAGTTTTTGACAACAAAATAAAACAAAAAAGCATTTTCACTGGTGAATTCTTGGGCAGCCCTCACATTCAGTGCTCCCAGAATCGCCTTTACACCGCCAAATCATTCCCACTAGCGCAGAAATGCAGTTCCAGCTACTTAATTTGCATGTGTATATCAAGGGGCAGAATTAGCTCTGGATCTAAAACACATGGAACTCTTTTCAAAGAGGAAGTCATTTAGCAGTGATGTAACTCTTTGCAGTTTCCCTGTTTTGTCTATGCAGTATTCCAGTTTTATAAAATGGTTTGAATACATGGAATATATTTATATTTGGCTTTTATAGCAGTATGCAACTGTCTAATGAGAGAGTTGAGAACATCTCAGTTAGCTGACATTTACCAAAACTGTTATCCCTCAATTGTAATACCTTTATTCCAGTGAAAATTATTGTGATTCTCTGTATTCAGATTTTTTTTTCTGATTTCACTGCTTTCATGCCAAGGGAATTCCAGTGATTTCAGCAAAGCTACCCTGGCATACAACTCATGCAGTGAAGTACTAAATCAGACTCTGGAAGGAATCCTAGTCCACTGAACTCAGTAGGAATTTTGCCATTGAGTTCCAGGGAACAACATTTCCCTGTAAAATGAGAACATCTCTTTGTATAGATGTAAAAGAATAATGTCAGATATGCACAATATAAGTAGTACTTTATTTTTCTCTATATAGAAACAACAGAGAACTTTTAATCTTGATTTTTGTTTTAATTCTCACCAGCAAGTATACTTTGGGCTACAAATATATCTGGAGAAATCATTCAAAAAGGTATAAACAAGATAGCTTGAGAGCAAATCTTATACAAGACATGCTGAAGTCAAAGATTGGTGTAGCTGACCTAGATATTTCTTCAAGAGAAGTGTGAAAATAAACAGTGACATGAAGTGTTTGAGTTTTACTTGTTTTTTGGCAAACAACCTGGCCCTGATTCACCTCTCACTTAATTGTGTAAGTGCTATAAACGATAAAGTCAGACCTCATCATCTGGAAATAATAGAAGAATGAAAAAAATACCACGGAAATTGTGAAGAATTCTTGACCATGAGAAGGCAAACTTGTAGTTTATCAGTTTCTGGTAGAGACTGGCCTTCTCCAAGGTAGTGTAAGGAGATCTTCTGGTGTGCTTTGAACCTATATATACATATATATATATATATTTGTCTACTATCTGTGACCAGACCCACATGCAGGGAGTAAGGGTGATTAAGATCTCATTGAACAGCCCTACCAAAGGGCCCACTCGGGATCCTGTCTTAGAAGAAGAGATCAGAAGAGCTTGGCATGGGTCAGCAACACCATGAAACCTAAGGGAGGACAAGGTTACTTTCCACAAATACACTAAGAAGGAAGAGAAGGAGAAATACTAGGAAGAGGAGAAGTTTAAGCAGACGAAAAATATTGTCACAAGCAGAAGCAGTCATAAACAGTCCACAAATTAATTTAGGCTTCAAAGAAGAAGGTGGTTTCTGGGTCAGGTTTACATTAAGGCAGCAGATAAAATGGGAAGGTTCAAGGCAAAGCTGGTAAGTGTGTGTGCTGACTGTAGAAGATTGGGCTTGTGAGAATGAAGAGTCACTCTGTGGTACAGGGCAAACCTTTTAGTGTCAAGTTTCTTCTCTAAATCAAGAGTAGTTCTCCTGTTTCAAAAAACTGGTAACAAGGAAGCATTATCATCTCCTCCCCTATGAAAAATCACTTTAGTGACTTTGCTCTGATATCTGTGTAGCCTCAGAAAACCTGTCTGCCACCAGAGGGGTGAGGAATTCCTAAGGAAACAGGTATGTCCCACCCACACACATGCTCCACTCCTCTCTGTATCTGGGATGCCTCATATAAAAAGTGTTGACAGCTGCAGTAGGGATTTTACAAGAGATTGCCATTCATATTCCACAAGGACCAGAAGATCCACATGGGAATATTTAATATAAACAGTAATAGTTTCCCACATCTTTGTTTAGAGAATAGCCTGAGGATTTCTAAACTTTAGAATTATATTTATTCCAGAAGAATGGTTTCACTTATAGCTGTATAAATCTTTCCTTTACTTAAATGCAAAGGAAAGATTGTTGCTTGTGTCAGAATATTTAAATACAATATTACAATACATAATCATTTTGCCATACTACTGCCAGGCAGTACAGGTAACTCTCACCTCATATAGTTTTACTTTATGCAAGATCAGCTCTGCAGGGACATTATCTGTCTGCAGTTACTGCGTGAGACCTGCCAGACTCCCAGGAAACACAGGAAGGTTGTTTAATTTTCTTAATAAAACAAATAATTGGAAAATATTTCCCCGAGATTTCAGTATTGGACTTGCAAAGGAATCTAGGACTGAAAAATGAATACCCTGCTTCTACCTGGGCAGGGCTCCTAATCCCAGGATCAGGCTGTGGAGCTCAGGACTCTGGAAAGCCCAGCCTTGCCATTAAGTGCCTCAGAAGGAGCTGTTAGATACTGAGCTCTCTGGAGTATCTGCTCCAAAAGGCCATTTCTCTTAGCTTGCCTTTGGAATATTTTAAATGCATTTTTGGCCTACTTAGCACTTTTAAACATTCCTAATGTCCTTAATAAAGCCTACTGCTATATCACTCTTGTCACTACTAGCCCCAGTCTGATATAGCACATGCAACCTCTCTTGGAATTACCAAATATAGGGGAGGGGACCAAAACCTATCTTTTTGTTGAGAGATAGCAGAACAGTATTACTGGCTTCTAGCACTCATATGTCAGGCTCAGCTATGAGACTGGAGTACCTTTATTTCCTTCTGTTTGCCTGCTGATTTCTGAGATTTAAATGGTGTTTTTCAGCTCTTCCCCACAGCCATGTGGGCTAGAGTGCACCAGAAATTAACAGTTACTGGATAGCAGAGTGCTGTGTTTTAGCTATTTTGAATCATTTCCCCCCCCACACATATATCTGTATTATGACATTCTATTTTCGTATCTATACACTCTGAATAAGTTTAAAAGCGCTGACACACTTTCTGGGCACATTGGTTGAACATTTGTGTCCTGTTGTGTTCCTGGAAACAAAAAGAGTGGAGGAAAAACAGAGGTAATAAACTGCTGCAAAAAAAAAGCAGTATCTGTTCTTTCACACTTTATCTCTTCAGAAAATAACTGGTACCTGAGTTAACAGTATGAAATTTTGCTAAAATGTCCAGCCTATGAATTCTGAACAGTGTCTGAATTCATGGAAAATTTCAAACAAAGTTAGGACATCATAATCTTAACAGCTGTATAAGCCTGGCAGGGGGCATTTAACACACAGTGCTCCTCATATTCATTTATCACTGTTTCAGGAAATGACAGATGACACAGATTTTGCTACAACAAATCTCTCCAAAGTGGCAAGTGTGCATGGTATCATCCAGTTTAAGGGAGAAATACAGAAGCAGAAGAGCAAACACTCTTCTGTTTCTAGCTCATGAGACCATTAAAAAAAAAAAGGAGGGATCACTTGTTTGAAGTCTGAAAGAAAAGGCACTTTTGCACGCTTGCTGACTGCTGGGTTTTCTTTCTGGGAGTTAATAGAAATATACTGCTCTGGGCTCAATTCTTTGATGTCAGGAGGAAGGGAAGAGAGGCATTAGGACATGAAGAGCCTCTTCCACTCTACAGAAACTAGAAGTACTTTCTTCCTTTCTACACAAATGATATGCTATGTTCCCTTCAGATAGACACATGAAGGGAAAACAGCTTAGGATGATGGGTATCTTCCCTCACCAGTGCACTAAATTCAAGAGAACTAAATTCAAGTAGGTTACCTCTACTTAATGTTAAATAGTAGTTCATTCTTTACAAAGCCGTAGTTTTTGTAAAAAGGGTGTTTTATATGAAGAGGATCAGAAATTCTTTCTTGAGCTTGCATACAAAGGATGCATTGTTCTGATTTATCCATTTCCTGGAATACATGAAAAATAGAATAATACAGCTTTGTGGTATTTTCTAAGAGCTAGGGAAAAAAAATAAAACCAAAACAACAAGTAATCTAAATCTATTCAGTTAGATGTTTAGATTCATTACCTAATGTCAGAGTTTGGAGAAAAGAGTTAACTTCCCATTCATTAACGTTTGCTTTTTCAGTAATCAAGTGTATTATTGGTGCCAAAGACAGAAAGCCAAAATATAGGAAAACATTCACTGCATGGGCTACTTTGTAAAACTTCATCAGTATTGGAAATAACTGGTGTCAAATTTCCTTTGTGAAGTGAATCACAGCAAATATATTCCCTTGTTCTAGTTGTTTCATCATCTGAAATTGTGATTTAAGTACAGTTTTCAGTGGACAAAGTGTCTGTGTATTCAAGACTACTTTTCCTTGATCATGTGCTGGACAAAAGTTTTCATAACTGAGCTTAGCTAGTTTGATTGGTTTTATTCTTCCCTTTTGCAGCCTCTCCCCTTATTGTGCTCTCTGGACTCTTAACAACTTTTCTTCCAAGCACACCAATATTTATGGTGTGCCCTAAAGGACAGTGCCCCTTAAAAACATATTCATAAAAGTTAGTACAATCCTAAAGTACAACGAGTTCAAAAGAAAAACAATCTGGAAATGAGCTTTAAGATGAATACTTTAGAGTCGTTATCTGAGGTACACTGGTAGTCTCTAATGAGACATTTGTAATTTAATTGTGTCATGGAGAAACTATAAATTCCCCCAGAGCCCACATCCAAGTTGTTTTTATAATGAAGATAAAGTAACACACATTCCAAAAATCTTTTGAATACACTATAACTTCTTCCAAAAAGATAAAGAGGGCCTATATCCTATTTATGTCACTACACTCAATTGCATAACAGAGCTTACAACAAGTGGGATAGAGGGCAAGAGTCAGTCTATAATAATTTAATACTCTATGATTCCTTACATTTCTCTTTTAATCACATAATAATTTGGGGGAGACCAGTTCATACCCATACTAGAAAAGAAGAAGAAAAATAACAGGATTGCAAATGGTCATTCTAGAGAATCTTTATGAGATATTATATTGCGTTTGATACTTCCTCCAGGGAAGAAAATGTTCTAATATTGAATGACTAAGCCTCTCCTACATCAGCTTTCAATGGCTTTGGATAGACATTTGTAGGGATTGTAATGCATCAATTAATACCAAAATGCTGTCTACTCACTCCAAGTTCCTAAATAAATTAGTGCAAGCTCAACTTTCAGATATAGAAATAGCTTGTGCAGTTCACCCACTTGATCATACCAGTGAGCCTTTTGGTTCCCTCAGCTGGAATGGTGTGTATTTACTTCTCTTTCAGATTTAAGCAATTTTTTATGCCATGGTTTTGCTTATTAAATTGTGCAGGAGATAATCTCCAAAGTTCTACCTTGTTGGGACAATTTTCTCAAGCATTGAAAATGATATGAAATAGAAGCAGCTTTTAAAATCAAGCTTAAAATTTAACAGATATCAAAGCATTCAAGTTTTAGGCCAAGTAGGAAATAAAACACAGGATGAAGAATATTTTGTGTTCTAATTCTACTTATTGCAAAACCACCAAATTCTACAAGAACCTGCTTTTGACCGTTTACCTCTGACTCATTTCTCTCACTCAGGCCAGATACTTGAGAACTGTGATCTAAATATACGACAGGGAGTGAACATTCTTGTATTTCTGTTCTGTCTTCAACATAAACTGTCTCTGCTTTTTAGGAAAAGATATCTCACAGTGAGATAGCTTTTCAAAAGCCAATCTGAAGTTTCTCATGAAGTCTGTAATGTCAGCCCAAGAATCTGAGGCTGCCACCCTCACATATACTGTCCACAGTGCAAGGTCTCAGACGAAAGATATGAAACTCCTCTTCAAAAGCAACTCCAATATATTTTTTTTTGCATTTTGGGACCATTTTAAATTTTTTTCACTCCCAATAGATGAATCTTTTAATATGCTTTCTGAAGCTGAGTATTTTCATCAATAAACAGCAATTTGCTTAACCAAATAATCAGAAAAATAAACTTCATCTAAAATAATGTTTTTATTGAAAATAGGTTTAGCAAGATCTCTCCCAAACTCCATAAACAGTATGATAATATTTCTCATGAATCTATTTAATTTTCTATTCCAGAGAGTACATAGAGACTGCGGTAAAACTCTACTGAAACCTGAAACAAGAGAAAATTAAAGCATTATGTATAGAATCACTTAGGTTGGAAAAGACCTTTAAGATCATCAAGCCCAACCATTTTCACAGCACTGCCAATCCCATCACTAAACCATGCCCCAAAGTGCCACATCTGCAAGTCTCTTAAATACCTTCAAAGTTGGTGATGCAACCACCTCTCTGGGCAGCCTGTTCCATTTCTCTCAGTGAAGGAACTTTTCCTACTATTTGATTTAAACCTCCCTTGGTGCAGCTTGAGGCCATTTCTTCTTGTCCTGTAGCTCATTACTTGGGAGAACAGACTGACCCCGACATCACTACAACATCCTTTCAGGCAATTGAAGAGAACACTAAGGTCTCCCCTGAGCTTCCTTTCTCTAAGCTAAACACTCCGGCTCCCTCAGCCACTCCTCATAGCACTTATGCTCCAGACCCTTTACCAGCCCCGTTGCCCTTCTCTGGACTCTCTCCAACACCTCAATGTCCTTTTTGTAGTGAGGGGCCCAAAACTGAACACAGCACTCGAGGTGTGGCCTCACCAGTGCTGAGCACAGGGGCACAATCCGTGCCCTGGTCCTGCTGGCCACACTATTGCTGATACAGGCCAAGATGGCATTGGCCTTCATGGCCCCCTGGGCACACTGGTGGCTCATGTTCAGCTGCTGTTGACCAGCACACCCAGGTCCCTTTCTGCCAGGCAGCTTTCCAGCCACTCTGTCCCAGACTGCAGCAGTGCACAGGATTGTCGTGATCCTCTAGGGAGGGATACATGAAAACTGATCAGGAAAGATTATAACCATTTGACTATTTTAATGTGATTCTTCAATGCCTTTTGGATTCGTTTTCAGGGCTGTATAAAGAATATGGAAGCTGGGGAATTTGATGATGGCTGTATTTCATATTAACTGCTTGTGAAAATAGAATATGCCCTCTAGTTAGTGCAATCTATTAGGCCTCATATTGCAAATAGCTAAATGAAATTTTAACACTTTAATTTTACAAGAAGTTAGGCTAGACAATGCAATTGCTTCTGCAGGCTTTAAAAATCTAGGATCTGTGGAGTAAATGTCTGCAATGGGTTCAAGTGAATGGGGACAAGTTTTACCACAGCTGGAATGGATAGGAATTTGCAGGAAATACAGTCCGGTATACACCAGAAAAGGAATGGGTTGTTTCAAATAAAAGTTTGTGTGACTTGTTGCTAATTCCAAAGAAAGAGCTTACAGCTTGCAGATGAGGCACAGGCTGTAAACTATTCAGGATGACTTTCATTGCTCAGAGGGTATAATTAAAAGTATGAAGCAAACTGCCAAAATCTACAATAGAAGTGAATAGTGTACACCAGGTCAAAAGGGATCTGGAGTAATTTCTGGAAGAAGAGACAATGCACAGCTGTTAGCTTGAGTTTTTAAGGGTGAAGATGATCAGTTACTATATGAATTGATTGGTATTTCCTGGACATATTCTGTTAGAATTAAAAGTCTTCTCTTGGAGCTTCATGTGTCATTGTTTGTTTCCGGCAGCTGCATCCATCCAGGAGCAAATGTCTTCCATTGACTGGAAATGTATATTGACAAGTTAAATTTCTGTAGTTACCAGAGAAAATACCTTGGTGCAAAGGAATTTTCCTGATTTTTCTCAGACGTAATTCAGATCAGGCAAAAAATGAATGGGTAGCTAATGCCACCACTGGGAGTCTTGCCTCCCCTTTAATCGTCATGACAGTGCCAAGATCTGGGAGCGTGGATCTAACCAAGGGCATACACATGTCCATGCAAATAATATCCAAACAATTGCATGTACCTTTTAAGTCTCACTGGCTCTACAGTCTCTGCAGTGTAATGTACCACATGAAAACCAGAACAGGGGACAAATAGACAGGGCTGGGGAAAATCCAATCATCAAATATTGCAACTGTCCATGAATCCCGTCTCAGTAACTCATCCAGCCAAACCTGAAAACACACAGTCATCTGAAATGGATAGAGGGAGGCATGGGTAGAACTGAAGGACTTCAGAAAATCTGAGGCTTACAAACTTCTTGAATGTTGTAATCCTCCCAATAGTATAGTACCTCTCGGACAATTCATCATCTGTAAGAGAGGGGATTACCACTTCTGTGACAATTATGAAACCACAGGAACAACTGATATGACTGTAACTGCTGCACCTCTTTAACAAGGCTTTTCTTGGGAGTCATATGCAGCAGGCATGGAAGAATTTTGAAGCCTGGATTACACCCACTCTTCCCACTCTCTTTAAGCTGGAGCAGTGATCCATTTTCACAGCACCAAACCGGGGAGCTCAAGTGTGACAGCTTAAGATTTTTTGAATACTGAGCAATTTACCAGGGACACAAATGCAGTCCAGCATGAAATCTGCTTACACCAGAGTAGCAGCACAAAGAAGGTCCCAGGCTTTCTCTGGTCTCACTCGTACCGTGTATGTAGTGCAAACAGGCAACAGCTACTTCTGGCTTAGCCCCAAATTTACAGGGCACTGGGGAAAAAAAAAAGGTAAAAAACCCCAGCTTTTGTGGATAATCCTGGTGCCATGCAGCCACTCCATTTCATACCTCTTTACTCAGAGGAGTTTATAAAACTTAAGTCATATTAGTATCCTACCTATATATGGAAAAGTACCATGGATAACGAATTTTGCTCCTAGGCTTTTTTTTTTTTTTTCAGTATAATCTGAGTCACCCTCTTTAGATGTAGGAACAGCAGAAATAGAAACAGAAATTCTCACTGGAATAGACCCAGGGAAGTTGCCTCAGTCTTCTCTCCACTCCCTCCCAGGTTTTCCTAGGCTCTCCATAAATACAGCAGGAGATTGTCCATGCCTCAAAGGGGTTGTAATCTAAATATTATCAGAGATTTAATAGAAGTCCAAATGTTTCAAAATTTTCCAGCCTCACATACCACATGGATTACTAGTGGCACAGCTCTGTTTGGACTAACTTGAACTGCACAGGTGAAGACTCCTGTGGGCCTGGGGCATGTGTAAAGCCATTGAATGTTCTTGGGGATTGATTTTTAAAGGACTTTATGATTTGTCAAAGTGCTTCTGTCCCTATTTTCTTTCTACCAGCTCAGTAGACAAATGTTCTCTTGCTGACTGGAAGAAGACACCTCAGAGGGGTAAACAACACAAATTTCAAATTGTGTTGGCAGTTATCAGCTGGGTGGCTGACTCATGACTGTTGCTGGTGAGCCTAACACTGGTTTTTAGTGACTACAGTTGGCTTAAATCAATAAGCTTTCCCATTCTTGCCCCATTTCCAGAATAACCCCTGTAAAGATGACACCAGACTGTGTATGGATTTCCCCGATTTTTATTTGTCATTCCTCATGCCCAGAGGTTTAATTAATTATCTTTTGTGGTTCATGACTGACCCCTCATGAGACAGATGAAATCGATATTTCGCTGGAAACACCTGGCAAACTTCTCACTAGCTTGAACAGACCTGGGATCAGTTTCCCATCACTGTGATTTTGAGGATTTTTTGTTTGTTTGTATATTATTTGTGTTCAATATTTCCTGTTCATGGCATATCTATGGAACATTTTATATTAAGAAAATAATGCGTTGGTATGAACCTTTTAATAAGCTTTGTTGCTTTCTTTAAGCTACTGTTCCTTGTTTTGAGAAAAGTGTTCAATGGAAAATGTGCAGGTCTCTCTTCTGCACTGAATTTATCTAATTAAAAAAACGAAAAAGAAAAAAAAGAGAGAAAGGTGCAAAAGAGACACTAAACTACTGCAAAGATATTTGAGTATTTCTCTGATCTTGCTTCCATTTCAGCTCTAAGCACTCTGCCAAATCTTGTATCTTAAACACTGCCTTGGCTGAAGAGATGTTTTTGTGTGTTAGGCCTCCACATTTGAAAAGATGTTTGTGTCAACACCAGGTGGCTTTGGTGGTTCATTGATCTCACAAAGAAATATCCTACCAGAAACTTTTGCAGTGAGAGATTTTTCCAGATGTGGTTAATGGTTACAAGGAACATCAATACTATTTTACAGAGCTGGTATTATATGATGGTAGAACTTCACTTACAAAGACAAAATTAATCTTCACTTGGAAGTGCTTGATTTTGGTACTCCAATATCTAAGTTTTTAAGTGGTTTTCATTTTGTTTTATTTTGGTTTGCTTTGTTTTGCTTTGTTTTGTTTTTAAATCTTCCTTGGTTATTTTGTCCATAGTACAGAGAAATTGAATAATTCTGAAAAAGCAGTCTGGGATCACAGTCCAACTTGACAGGCATTAGGATTGAAAGATCTACAAGAATACTCTTATTTTGTAAGGCTGATGCCACTTCTTTCCATTTTAGCCACATATTTACTTGTCCATTTTAACCATAATCAGGGCACCTCTATTCCTATCTGGGATTTCCTGGTATAGAAACCAAGTACCAAAGAACATGCTTCTCTCAGGAGATGTCTGATCCGAAAGTAGATTGCACACATGCATTAAAGCTGAGACTTTCAAAGTACACCAGATTTTGTGCCTAGGTGTAAATGAGCTGCATAGATCAAGTGGAATTAAACTGATACTGCCGGGAGCTGTTGGAGTCTCTGGGAGGATTGGCACAGCCAATCTGCTCTTGCATGGCCAAGGAGGCCCAGGGCTCTGAAGCATGAAGTACTTAGGTAGGAGGGAGCATAAATCTGATTCCCCTGGCCTGATAGATGCCCAGGAATCCTGAACAAGTCCTAAGTTCACTACTATTTCTCCTAGACAGCACTTCTGAGTGAGTTTCCATGGTGGTCTTGCTCACTGCAATGCTCAGAGTCTCCTTGTTGGGCTGATGTTTCTGGGGACCTATGGGATTGTGCCTCAGCTCCTCACCTCCTCCTGTGTGGGTGGGATTTACAGGTTTCTGGTCCTGTAAGACAGTATCTGCTGAAGATCATGGTGACGGCCCAGTTTCTTCTCTGGGATGGGGATTAGGCTGGTTGTCTTCAGCATGGGAGTTTGTCTGTTTGTCAAGAGCCCAGGAGTGCTGCAGGAGGAAGAGAGTGGAGCTAATGCACACTGCTCATTTTCTATATTCCTTCCACATGATTGCTGGCAGATGTGACCCGTGACAAATCCCTGAAATATGGCTGCGCAGACAGAGATGGGCTGGATCCAAGGGTAAAAAGCCTGTGCTTGGGAGATGCTGTGCTGTGACAGATTGCATGAGAGATGTATCTCTCTCCCATCTCATGTTTGCCATTGCTTACTTAGAGGAAAGCAGAACTGCCGAAGAGGATGGCTTCTCCCAAAACCTATGGAGAGGGGAAACACATGCTGCTCCAAACACTAAAGCTCTCCTAACAATATGGATCATTTGAGACTGTGGAGTGGAGCTGAAATGACAGAGATCGTTTGTGCCAGAAGTGCATTTTTTGTGAATGCTGAAATCCTGACATTCCTGGCTAGCCCAGTATAAATATGGCCACCCAAGTGCTGTGCCATTACTCGAGTTCATCTGCAGAATAGCTGTTATGTGGTTTCTTTGGCAGTCCAATGATTCCTTGAACTGAAAGAAAACCATGGCCTCGTTCTCTGTGGCTGCTGTGTGGGGGCCAGCATTATGGAAAAACCCAAACATGCCATGACCCTGTGAAAGCACATGGGCCCGCACATCCCTGTCAGCATGTGGCAATAGCAGTGCTAGAAGATTTCCTGCACTAGAGCTGGCCTCCGTCCTCCCTGCCTGCAGGGCCGGAGCAAGTCCTGACCTGGGAACTGATTTCCCTGTCCTCCCTCTTAAAACACAAACAATTTCTTACAAGTGTAATGAGAGGAAGAGGCAGCACATTTATATTAAGCTTGCACTTGGCTGGGTGTGTTTATGCTTTGTTTCTGAAGATTGGACTGGGCACATCAGTAACTAGGGCAGGACAAAGTTCAGTTTGTATGATGCCAAGAGGGCTGTGGGGGAAGATGACCTGAAGATTGATACTGAGGTTCCTCCCAGAGAATTTTATTTTTCTAATATTTGCAGTTTGTTGTAATCTCGTCCCTCCCAAGAGAAATAATTTGCTCTACTCAAGACATTTCATAAGATCCAAAGAGAAATTCTTGCTTTGCTGAGAGACATCAGAGAGAAATAAACACAATATCCCATAACAGCAAGGAAAACGTCATAAATTTCCATTCAGTTCCAAGGTAGGATTTTTTCAAGAAGAGAAAGAGGAAGCCTCCTCTCTATTAAGCTCTGGCAAAAGAAAATGCCAACACCCTTCTTTGAACTAAAACGAAAAAATCAGCAGAAATACAGGGGAGCTTGTGGACTAGGAGCTCACTGGCTCCAGCCCTCCTTCAGGTGCTTGCCCAAGCTCTTCCTATCTCTTAGGAGTATTTTAATCTCTTCAGCCATAATACAGGAGTCAAATATCAGCCCACACTGTTTTTATGGTTAATGGATTGCTCTGCTCCACTGTCAGACCTCAGGGGTTTATTAAACTTAAAGCAGTGTGAGACACAGCAGTGAAGGGAGTTTCACTGTCTCAGCCTAGTGTAAAGGCAAAATCTCAAGATTATCAAAAGTATTTAGAAATGTAACCTCCATTTATTTAGGGCCAAGTTCATTACCCTGAAAGGACCATTATGTCCTTGACACTAAGCCCCTATAGGAACAAAAAAAAGAGTAAAATTAACCCTAGTTTAGGTGTCAGGACTGCAGCATGACATTCAGAGGTACAATTCAGCCTTTGTGATTAACACTGACACTTCTGAGTTGCTTGGGCACAAATTAAGTCTGTTACTCAGCCAGTATGTACTTGGAGTGGAGGATAGATGACACCTCACATTAAAGCCTCTGCAGGCAAGATGGGATGCTAGCAAGGAGCCAGGGCTTCTGTCCATTCTCACAACTTCCCTGGCTGGAGCAGGGCCAGCCTTTCTATCCTCTGACTACCTTCCTCAGTCCAATCCCACAGCACTTTCTGTTTGTTTAATGCTGTGCAGCAGCCTTGAGATAATGGGATGTTGCCAGAGAGAACGTGGCCAGCTCAGGGTCTACTTTGTGGTTCTCCAGCACCAAAAAATTCACTGCCCAGGGGTCCTTCAAACACACTGGGTCTCCAAGTGGGCCATGTTGTCCAATGCCAGGGTGCCAGGACTTACCTGCAGGTTGCTTTTGGAGATCTAAGACTCCTGCTCGCCACCTAATCATAGTCAAAGCCTGGCCTAATCTGACCACCTCAGCGATGTCCTTACCTCCGAGATTCCAGTCAGTAGAGAAAATGCTCTTGTCCCCAAAAGTAATGAACACAAGCACGCCAGAAATATCACATCTATGTAAGTATGCATGCACATTTGTAAGGATATGTATAAACTATCCCTTTGAGAGCCGTGTTGGGGATGGAAAGGTTTACAGGCCCTGCAATGGAGCAGTGCCATCAGGCGAGAGGAAAATAGGAAAGGACAGCAGCTGCAAATCCTCATACAACATCTCACTTAAAATGTCATGTGTGCTACTTGGTTTAAATTGTCACCCCTCCAGCAACCACAAACAATGCAGAAACAGCAGATGTGTTTTCTATTTAGAATTAAACAGTTTATTTCAACCACTGTCATTGTTACAGAAGGAAAATAAATAAATATCCATGTTAATGTAAACTTCAAAAGGTACTTTCTGGCATGAATGGCTATTCTGAATCCAGATTTCACTGAGAAAACTAGGATTTGACCATAGATTTATATATATATTTTTTTTTCTAATAGGGATGCTGGCAGCTCAGCACATAGTAAAACTTAGAGTGGTCAAAAAGATTTTTTGGCCAGATATAGCATCCAATAAGTCATGTCATTTGGACTTAATGGTCCAGAAAATTTAAGTAAACATCATAAATGTCTTTTGTTATTAAACTATCCATTGAAACATTTTATTTAACTCTTTCTTAATGGAGAGTAAAGATGACATTTGGGGCATATATTTACCTACGTGATTATCCTAGAGTCACTTCATTGAAATTTAAAGATTGGCCATATTCTCAACCTAGTCAAGCACTCAGCAATTAAAACGATAGCTGGTGTGAGCATGTTTTCCAGAGAAGTTAAACTAATGATGAATTTGACCTTTAGAGGTCAAGGTCAATTTAGTGTACAACTCTTAGTTTTATAAGTCTTTCACTTTGTACTTTTTAGGGGCAAAAAGCATCTGAAGCAAGAGTAACGGTATGAATACTATTAGATCCTATTTTATTTTTAAGACGAGACACTCTTTGTAAAGGCTGTTGTTGAGTAATGTGGTTGGGATAGGCCTTAGGAAAATACAGTCGTTTTGTACAAAAAGCAATGGTACAGTTTCATTTAGTCATCAATGCTCTCTTACATCAATGCTTACATTTAAGATACAAAAACAAAGCAGAACTCTGTCTAGTTGTGGATATATTTTGTCTAAATGAAGCTTGATTTGTTTCCACCGCACAAGGAAGGTTCCAAAGCTGAGTATCACTGTGTTCCTCTGTGTGTGACATGGCCTTCACCAATATCTTCTTTGTGTTTGATTTGCAGCCAATATTTTAAGACCTCACCAGCCAGCTTGTTTCCAAATTTTATATTTTCACAAAGGGCTTTTTTCCTTTAGCAACCAAAATCACAAATGTTCCTGCTACTCTTCCTGACTGAAATGGGCAATACAGGAGCATGTGTGACCAGCAAAAAGCAGCAAAGCTTTAATTTTCACTTTATGGTCTTATAACACATTCAATTCAACACTTGTATGTCCAATGCTGTCAGAGTCCTGCAAATCCGCAGCACTTGGTAGTTAACCAGATGTCTGCAGACAGTGCAGCCACCAGGACAGTCCCAAAGTCTGTGTTTGCATTTCAAAATGAATACAAGCTGAAGAAGACACTGAGCAACTCACCATCCTCCAGGTACGCAGTAAGAAAGGAGCATTTTGAGAGCAGCAAAGTTTCCCAGTGGTTAAAGCCATAAGGGATCATTAATTCATCCGGTCCAGGGGTTGACCCCACACACACGATTGAGATTCATCAACCTGAAATCTCAGTAACCCTCTTCACACCACAGAGAGCTGATCTAATTCAGCTGTCCTATACTCAGAGATCAGTCTCCGAAGTTTTGGGGAAAGGAGTAGGAAGCCTCCCTTCTAGATGAGTTGACACAACTGGGGCCAGTGGGGTGTTGCAAGAGGAGTCCCTCCTCACCTCTCTGAGCAACTGCCCCTAAAACTGAGATTAAATTGCAGCCCTTTATTACTTTAATAATAATAATATTATAATATTTAGTATTATTTAATTTTACTATTTATATTATTTAAGTTTACTCTTATATAATGCTAGCCAATATAATTTCTGTGTGTGAGGTACAAGCACTTTACCGTCTCATTTGCCTCTGTTAGCTATCGTGAGGAGAGGTAACATGCAAGTAGACAAGGGCAGAGATGGTTTCAAGGAATCATAGATCTGATTTCATCACTCATACACACTTGCTGAAGTAAATCTATGAAAACAAGTGAAATCCTTTGGAATTAAAAAATCAAGGCTTAGCTATACTTTGGTCATCTCTGTTAGTGATTTTCTGTCAGCCTAGCCAATTCGTCTGTTTTGACTCTTTTTCTGGTTTATGTGACTTGAATATAGATCAGAAAGAGTTTTCTGAATGTGATATTGCTCCTTAACAGTTTTTCTGAAGAAAAAGATCTGGATTAATCTTCCTCAATAATCCATAAGCAGGCAGTTTCAATGTGCTATAACAATATCTACATGCGGGATTACACAGAAACAGGTAGTGTTTAATTTCTCACCTGCATTTGTGCCAAGATAATTTTCAAGTGTAAATGATCCCTAAGAGGTTACATACTTACCAAGAGCAGGAAGTACACTCCCTTATTATAAGACTGAACTGCACAACTGAAGAAACATGCAATTCAAATGGAAAGGACAGAAATCTGTTACTAAATGGGAGCTGAAGAACTTAATTAAGTGCATCACTGAACAATTAAGGTCTTTAGCTCTTAATATCAGCTCAGCTATTCATACACATGAGCATCCATAAAGTCTTCTAGCATTTGAATTGTCTGCATATATATCCTGTTTGTCTCTATATTAACATTACTCTGTTTTCCAGCATTTAGCTGGCTAAAGTTTGAGTGAAGAGCTGACTGAGAAAATGACAGCTAAAGAGGCAATGCATTTTTTATATGCTTCTGCACAATTTAATATTGATTTACAGCAACCTAGACACTTGAGCAGATAAATCTGAAGCCAGTATAATTTTCTTATTGTTTGCCTTTCGTTTCATTAAGCCTTATTTGAAATAATTTTAGGCCATCACTCTTCAGGGATCTCGAGGTCAGACCAAGGAACCTTCCAAAGCAATAAGAAGTTCATACTAAAACAATGCTATCAGACAGAAAAGCCAAATGCTAGTGTTATGTTCATGTCAGAGTATGGATAAATTCTTACAGCATTTATTTGGCAAAATGGATTTGCTTCCTTTCTACAGAAGTTGTGCTACTGCTATTAGTCTCAACAGAAACAAACCCAGATTCTGACTCAACTATTTCTGTTTCATAAAGCGAAAAAAGCCTTTTAAGAGCTAGAGAATAAGTAAATGCAGATATCTGATTTGGTTCTTTTCCTTTTTGTGAGTTGCCTAGGAAAATAAATTTTTTGCTGAGGTTATTTTATTTTCTTAACTTGTTTATTACATTCAGTTATGCAATTATTTATGCCTCATCTAGAGATGCTTTGGCATTTTTAACTGTGCAATAACATTTATTCTTACAGAGATCATGCCAAAATTTGGCTGCCTTGATTTGATTAATAATTCTGAGACTCTTGTTTCCAAAGTTGACAAGATTAAATATGCAGTGTATTTGACTATTCTGTGATATCAAATAAAACATCTAATATTGCCTTTACATCCTTTTCTCAGTGAACATGGATGGCAGCAAATTTATCCAGCAGAAAAAGAATTATGACCATAAAATTGGCCAAATAATCTCAAATTTATTCATTTTTTTGAAGTGTCTACTAAAGCAAAATAATTGGTAGTAAGTTTGTAGCTCCAGGTAGTACTCCCTCTGTCTCAACACAGGATACTTGCCTCTATGCATGTCAATCATGTTTTGCTAAAATCATGCCAAATAGATAAAGGTATCTGTGAGGCAGATTTTAGGGGTAAGACTACATTATTCAATGTAATCTTTTATTTATCTTATTTTAATAATTTTACTAATATTTTAAGGCAGATATAAATATTAGGATTCCCCAAATGCCTTCTCCAAGGTGGTTTTCTTTGTGGTGAGTGATTGTCTTAAAATAAGGGCAAGAACTGCTTCACCACTGCAGTGTTATTTCTCAGAATCAGAGGATGAAACCTTTGCTTTCCACCTCACAAGACAGGCTCTTCAGCCTTACACCAGTACTGAAATGACTGCTTACAATTCTGGTTTCCTCTGAATTCTGAACCCCGAGTCCTGACTCATCTCACAGCCCCATTCCTAGTTTCAGCCTTCCGTACCTTTTACGGATTATGGGCATCCCTCCCTGGCAGGGCTGACAACAGCCATCACACTCCTCCTTTGTTTCTCATATCCACAGGAATTCTGCTCAAGAACAGAAATTTCCCTTACATTGAAATGGGTGCCCAGACAAGCCAGAGAGAATGGAGCCCTATGGACCTCCTGGGAACGAGGCAGGGTAGCAGATGGTCAGAAGCAATGGCCACAACCTAAAATATACTGAATATCTACTCCCTCCTCCCAAAAAAACCAGAGAACATAATTTGGTTCTGATTTCCTTTACAATTTTAAGTAAATTAATCCAGACGTCTTTAGACAGCTTTAGACATCTTTTACCTCAGCTGATGATGGGAAACAAAAGTTTCATGACCATTTCTGTCTAACCACATGCCCTTATCACAGTAGAATTACTGGGTTTGCGATGGAGGAAAATGTTCTTTGTGCGAAAAGAGAAGATGAAGCTGAGGGAGATGAAAGTAGCAATGAGGATGAAAGAATGAAAAGACTTCAAAACCTAACATTTAAAAAATGTTCAGCGTAGGAGGTGAAAACAACGGATGATGCATTTGATGATGTCACCCTATGAATAATGTATGGTTATAAAATGGTTTTGTTATCAAATGATCAAATAAATTAAACTCTAGTGTGACACAGTGATACTACTGGGATGATTGTATTCTGTGACTTTGGCAGCTCAGGGTCATTAAGAATCCCAAGGCAGCGCCCATATTTTCTTTCACTAATGGGCAAACTCTATTTTGGCTGCTAAAGTTGAAAATAAAAGAATTGTTATTAAGACCGAACTAACATGCCTTTCAGAATGAGGATAAGCTATGCTTGAATGTCTTTCAAAATATGGATGGAAAGGGAAGGAAGCTCTAGCTGTGAACAGTACAAAAAGAAGCTGCCTCAGATCTCATTCAAGAAAGAAGTTGCCCTCTCTGCCTGGCTTTCTGGTGGCTGCTATGGGTGACTGGGGGTTTGTTTGAAACTAACTGCTTGTAGTTTGCTATGGGGCTTTCTCATTGATTTATTGTTCCCAAGCTATTTAGTTATATATATATATGTGTGTGTACATACATATATACACATATGTAAGTACCTCTGTTTTCATCAGCTTACTCTATGGTCTGACTGTGCTTTTGTTTCTCAGCACCTGGCAAGCCATCGTCACTCCAGGAAACATTAGCAACTCTCACATCAGTCGTGACAGATTAGGTAGGGTGTTAGGATGGTGTTCGTTGTGTCTCTGTCAGGAAAGCTGGCCTCAAACTGTACTTGGAAATATATGCAACTAATGAGCATGAAAAGGCAAAGAAGCATTTAGACTGGCTGGCCTGACTGGAATCTTTTCCTTAATGAAATGAATGTATTGGGTTTTGTGGTTGCCATTTGCACCCATTCCATTCAAGGTATGACCACATCACTTACTGTATTTTCGATTGGCATTTTGCAACAGACCATGGGGTCTGAGGTGTCTCTGAACCAAGTCAAAGTAGGCATCCTTGCAGTGACTTTTCTTGGACATTTTCCTGGTCTGAAAAATGCTGTCCTTATTGTTAACATACAGATGCTCTCATTAGAGCTATTAAAATCTTGGAAGAGTGAGAGAAGTGTTAATTCCCAACTTGGTTACCTCTTCAGCTTTAAGATGGAGCACTCTATCTGGGGTGAAAGGCCTGTTCAGTGTCCTGTCTTCAGAGCTTGCTGGAACCTGTTCAGTTTTTTAAAAGCTCGGGGAAAAATACTGTTTCATTGCAAAGTAGACCACTGAGGGACGCAGAAATGATAAGATGAACTTCTGACTTTGAACTTGAAATACTGATCTCCCATACCTCTGTTAATTTCCATATGTTATTTTTCATTTCACCATTTCTTTGTATACATAATGTTGAACACTAAGTAGAATCATTACTTAAAAAATAATGAAACCGATTACATTTTGTACTCTACACACAGTTATTTGTGCAAGAATGACTTGTTTTTTCTTTGTGCATATGAAATGCAAATTATCTTTCCATCTGGGTAAAACAGTCAGGAACAAGAGATCCTTGAATTGGCATGTAAAATGAAAAGGAAGGAGAGAGAAGCCAGAGGAAGTAGTCCGGTGTTGTTTAGTCACAGCGACAGCAGCCATCCCAAAGGAAGCATCTCTAGCCAAAAGGGAGAGGGGTGGTCCCCCTTCCAATGCTCTGACCCTCACGCTGCTGCAGACCTGTCTGTGAGGTGTTGGAGCCAAGGAATATGCTGCTCAGGGAAGCCTGAGACATTGGAGCAAAGCAGTGAATTGCAAACTGTGACTGCATTTGCACTGGGTAGCAAAATCCTGCAGGCTTGGTGCTGTCTTTGAGAGGGCTGACACGATGCAGATGGGCAGTAAGCAAACAGCTTTCAAAAGCCTGATAGCAGCCAGCACTGCAAACTTCACTGCTCCTTCAGTTCACCAGGGTTTCTTCCTTGCAGCCTTCCTTCTGATTCACTCAGATACCATATGTCAATCAAACAAAGAATTTCCGCTTATCGCTTGCTAACACAGCCCATGTTAGACACAACAGTCAGCCAGATACAGATGTCCGCTTCCAGCAAAACTACACCATGGGCTTTGCCCCACACTTAGAAGGAGGAGGATTCTTCTGTAATGTAACAGGGCCAAACTAAGACTGTGTTTGGTTTTTTAAAAGAAAGCAAAATTATGCAGATGTAGAATTTTGTGCGACCAGATGGATTGTATCTGGAAGTGTTTATCATTTTTAATATTTTGAAACCAGATGTTGATGTACAGACATTGCTGGTTGCAGCCATAGGAAGCTGTGTTAGAAGGACACTCTCTAACCTTTGTTAAGAAATTAAATGTTTTGATCCAGTTAAGATCAACTATTAGTACAGAATTGGCCAACCACTGCTGTAAAAAAAATAGGAAACAGATGCTCAATAGAAAGAAAGCTATCAGACAGAGCATTCCTGATCTTTTTATAAAATGTAAACTTAAATACTTTATGTGTCCTTTAATGAACTGCTATAGAACAACTTTAGTAGTCAAAACATTTCACAAGATTACACAAATGCAATTTGTCATTTATTAATATTTCCACAGAAGTGATGTCCCTGGGAAAAAGGGCACAGAGGTGGCATATGCCAGGTGATAAATGTAAAGTGTTTCTGTGATTAGAACTCAGTGCAGATCTGATACTCGTAAGACTGATGGCATTTTGATTATAGGAAAGCAGCAGCTTTTATCACTCAAATAGACTGTGCCTGCGGGGGAAGGAGCAGCATATCTACATTATGTGGCAGCATCTACAAATTTTAACAAGTATATGTTAATTGATCATATTTGCGGGAAGGATGACTGCAGCAGTGCTCAGAAACTGCAACTGGAGTAGAGATTTTTCTGTGGAAGTCCATTCTTCTGCTACACTGAAGAATTAACCCTGCTTTTCAGATTCTTTTCACTGATTGCAAAACTGAGTGATCTGGTCCTGCCCTGTTTTCGTAGCTTGAATGGTGATGAGTGGCAGGCCTATGCTAGAGGAATGGATGCTGCCCTCCTCAGAGCTGTGACTTCTGTGTCAGAGGAAGAATGGAGCTGGATGAAGAACCTGGAGAAGAAAATTGTCTGAGTTTCCTATGTCTTCCTTTCTTTCTGTAAAATGGGGATAATAATGTGTTCTATCTCCTGCCAGTTTTTCATATTAATATAGACCAATAATGATAATCATTGTCCTGTTGTTTTGAAATCTAGTGGAGTCAAACCAGAATCCTTTCCTTCAAACCACTTTATGCAGATTGACTTGATACCTTGAGCAAATTGAACAGCTGGATCCTGCCTTCATTGGGAAAACACAAGCAAGTTAAAAATGGAAAAACATCTTGAAGTTATTTGTTAATGTGTTCTGGAAACTGACTCAGAAGGATCGTTCCTCACAGCAGGGCTCTTTTGCAAAACATTTCTGGAGAGGCATTCAAATTGCTGCCTGTCTTGCCTGTGTTCTTGCACAGCTCTTGCGCTGGAGTGAAGCACCGAATCACAGACTGTGACTGCATTTTTACCGGGTAGCAATCCTACAGGCTTGGTGCTGTCTTTGAGAGGACTGACGCTCTGTGTTCCGCCCGCGCTCTTGCAGGTTGGGCAACAGCTGCAAGCAGGCGATGGCATGGACAAGGCAATCTGATCTGCATAGTACTCCTGGGTTTCCTTCATCATCTAAATGGCTCAACTCAACAGTCATAGACATGACTGCACATAGTATAAAGTGGTTTGAGATAGATTTAGATTAAATATCAGCAGAAGGAACTTCAGAATAAGATTATTTGTTCTCTTTCTTGGCCACACAGGCTGGATTCAGTTACCGTAGTGCCTGGTCATTTGTACCTTAGGTAACTAGTCCCAAGGTAGCTCGAGCCCTCCATCCCACAGCACAATCATGGAAGGGACTGACCATCCATCTACCGCACACTTAATGGAGGAGCTCTCAGAACTGCTCTCTTGTTGTGAATTGTCCCAGTTGATTCACATTTTAAAAATGCAGTTTCTCAAACAGAGCAGGAGCAGTTTGTTAAAAACATTGGACTCAATTGCTGCCCAACAAAAATAACACTCACCAAGCTCTCCTCCCCATTTAGCATGATCCCCAGTGTTTATCAAATGAATTCAGCACAACCACAAACTGGATTATTTTTTTTCCTTTGTCTTTTTCCCAGATTAGATGCAATTTGCACATGGGGCAAAGGGAAGGGATACCTCCTTTGCGTATATTTTAGCAACTAAATAGTTTAGTCTTTTGTTCACAAACAAGCTGCTGCTTCTCCTCTCCCTGTCCTTGTTTTTGGAGGCTATCCCAGATCTCAGCTCATGCTAACCAGAGCTATATTACATCTGGCACTGTCCCTGTGATTGCTCAGGCAGCTGGAACAAGTTAGATTGCATTGTTTCCTATGACTTCCCCTTGCATATCAGTTGCCATTACTCCACCTCTGCTGGAGCACTTTTCCATCTATGTTCTCTCCTTCTGTTCTATGCAAACTGCCAGAAGTTTTCACAGTTTCTTCATTTCTACTGTGAAGCACAGGGAAGACCAAACACCCAAGAGCTGATGCTAAGGAAAATATAGTATAGATTTTAATCAATGCAATACAGATTTCAACAAATGCTGCTGTCCTACTGCATTTGGGCCTGTCCCTGTTCAATATGGGCATTTCTTTTTCCTGAAGGAGGACAATGTGAGATGCTTTTCAATCACTATTTTTTTTAGTTTACAGTTCTGGACACTACCAGTGGCCTAAACCCCCAATCGTGTAAAACAGCAGTGACGTTAGCAGGAAGGTTTTGGCAGGTGATGCTTCGCAACGGGAAGCTCCGTGAGACTCTGTTACACATACAAAGTGCTCATTCTCTTGAGAGTGCTGATGTGAAACTGTATCAGTGTAAATCCAGCCTGGGTAAGGCACCTTCTCTGTCCTCACTGAGAGCTGGGAATGAATCAGACTTGGATTAGTTTCCATGATAAGACACAGTCACTAATTCATGTGTCCCTTGTGCCGTCATATACAGTTTGCTCCTTCCCAGCCAGGCATAGCTGCTGGTCAGGTGAGCTTTGCAGCAGATGCTGCCATAGTTCAAGCTATTGTTTCTCTGCAGCAATGCCATTCTCTAAAAAACATTTCTTCTCTCCAAATCGCACCTCTGGGTTATCCTTCACACCACATGAAGGATGTTGTTTTTCCCTAGCAACCCCATGAGCTGTGGGCTGGATTTTATGTTTTCTAATTGCAATCATGTATGGTTAAAAAAGAAAGAAGGCATTGCATTTGATGCAGTATAATCATTGGGTAATATGGAAGATGTATACATTTTTTATGAAGTACAGATACAGTCTAGCCATTAATTTCTGGTCCAGCTTTGGATTACTATTGTTTATTTGTTAAGTGCCAACTATGTGCTCAGAGCTGTGGAAGACTCAAAATGAAGACAATCCCAGCCCTTAAAAACTTGGATCTGAAATTCTCCAAAAGTCAAAAGAGGGTTTAGATCAGGTGTTCCAGTTCAGGCTCATCCTCATTATGAAGTGGTGCTGAAAAAATCCAGATGCTTAATAAAGAATTGTTGCACTTTCTTGTAAAAATGTAACATTTATTGTAAATGACTAATTTTTATAATGAATATTTTGGAAGTGATGTTCATGTAGAGAAACTATAAACTGCAATAAATTGCACAGGGGTTGCCTGATGTTTCTGGAGACTGAAGAGAATGGAAACTCTTGGCCAAGATGATGAAAAGCTTTCAGACAAGCCAGGGAGTGAGTGCCGACATGGTGTAATCTTAGGCATCCATTAAGGACTTGAGGCTCTATTATCTGTGTAAGTGCTGGACAGATGTGGACTGAGGTACCAGAGCCTGTTACAGCAAATAATGTTAAGGCTGTGACAACAGCAAAACTCATGTGTTGATATACACTGGGAACTGATGATGTCTCTTTTTCTATCCATTCTTCCTGGGGGAAAAAATCTGTGAGAAGAGTGACTTGCCCTTTCTTGGAGTGGGTAGGTGGAGTACAGAGGAAGGTCAGAAAGGAAGGGGTTAACTTTCTCGTGGGTATGGCTGGGTTAGCATTCAGTTCTTTGCCCAAAGCTCATCAATCCTGTGTACCACATTGCTTGTGTATGAGATGAAATACTAAGCCATAGAAAAGTAGCACAAAATATGGGGGGGGGGGGTGTGTGTGTGTGTGGGTGTGTGTGGGTGTGAAAAGAATTATTATGCTTTTACCTTCCCCTAAACCTGCACCTCTGTTCCTATGGGATTGTGGGCCTCAAACACCTTGCATTTAACATGGAAAACACTCACAGTAGTTGACAGGCAGTGGACATTTTTCACATGTGTAACCTGCTTTAACTAGAAGCAAAACCCTAGGTGTTCTAGCCTCAAACAATCAATACCTCTTTAATACTCACATGACAAATAAATCCAGCTGACATGTGGGACATGATCTAAAGCCCAGGGAAAGCTCCCATTGATTATCAGGACTTTTAGATCAAACTATCACCAGACAGAGAAATATTTAAATTAAAAAAAAAAAAAAGAATTATTATTAAAAAAAAAATAACCTTTTTTTGCATGTCAGGGAAGAAAGCAAACACCTGTTCTTGGTAATTTTATTCCAAGTTTGGGTGAACATTTTGTTCAGATTATTTTTCCTCCTGTATTCCCTTCTCTCCTCATCTCCCCAAACCGGTCACCTCTGATGTTGCATTAACATAATATTAACTCTGTGTGGAAAAATTACATTCCATTGCAGACGTCTCTAGCCTGAAGCAGGACGAGTGACACACCTGTGCACTGACCTACTGTGTTATTTAGCACGATAACAAATGAGTGGATTTGATTTGTTCAAGGAATGTGTACAATTACAGGCAAATACTGTAAACCATTCAAAAGCCTTTCCACCGGGAAAGATCCTCCTGTCTTTACTCAGACAATATTCTCACCACTTTCCTGTCTAAACACAACCTTATTTGCAGTTCAGGTTTATCGTCGGCAGTCGGAAGGGAGAGGAAAAGGGGAGAGGTGTTCGCTAGTGCTTGTGTGCTGAGAAGCTGGTCTAAGGTGGAGATAAAGAGTGGAATGACCCCTGGTGCTTTTGCTGGGAATTACTGGCCTTCAGTTTCGCACGCAACATCACTTCCAGGGCGTCCCACAGCCGGTCCACTGTGCTCGAGCAGCGACAGGCACAGAGGCTGGGCGCGTTTTCCCAGCTCTGCCTCCCAAGCTTTGGTTTGCTTCAGTGGGCATGATATTTTTAATAGCTAAACGAACAGGTGCATGAATTTCTGCTGATTTCCACCACATATTAGTGTCGTTTTGGAGCATAAAGTTACGCTGTTGCTTCCTTTAAGTGCATTCTCCTTCGGGAAGGTGGATCAGGTACAGTGAGAGGGTGGGCAGGGGGAGGCACAGGCAATTCACTGATTCCTGTCTACCCTGCTGTTAATGACGGTGCCGGGTGAGGCCTGTGAGAGCCCGCTCACTTTTCAGCTTCAGGCACTTCTGTGTGCCTCCCCAAGCTCCTGCTGCATTTGGGCTTCTCTCCCTGTGTCACCTCCGTCTCACTGTGCTCACTTCAGCATCACTCCTACTTTGCAGCCCGGAGCTTGGCCTCTTACTGGTGTGTGCGGACAGGTCTCCAAAACTCGCCCTGAAACTAGAACACGAATGAATCAGCGCCGGGCCCCCAAGCACCTCATCCCGCGCTGCTTTTCCCGGAGCATTCTCAGGAGAGGCGGGTGCAGAGCACTCCATCAGCCGGAGCCCGGCGTCGGGAGATGGCAGTGTCTCCCTGCCGACGAGCAGCCGGAGCTCACACGGCTGTGGCAACAAAAACCACAACCACAGCGAGCGATCGACTGATTCTTCCCTGAAATACCCTCAGCTCTGCGTTTGTACAACCCCTTCTTGATAAGATGGCGCTGAAGTAGAAACCTGATGGCTGGAGGCTGGCGAGCAGCAGTGGGAGTAGCCTGTGGCATCAGCTGAATCGTGCTGATCACTCTGTGCTTCGCCACGCAATGGAGCATCTCTCCCGCTTCTCCAGCCATCTGCCCAGCCCGCTGCCACTGCCCGCGGCATGGGCACGGGGGATGGCTGCTGGAGCCTTGGCACCCTCAGCTCCTGCTCCTTACACTCACCAGCCATTGGGGACAGGACCCACACAGGCCACAAAAAAGGCTGAAATTCCTCCTGAGCTCTGTGCTGGTGACACAGAGGAATGAAAAGCTGGTTCAAGGCAGGACCTGCTTGGGATCAGCCTATATGAAAAAAATAGGGGAAGTACACTGCAAACATTCATAGGCTTCACTATTCTAGGCAGGAATAATCACATTGGTGTTCACCTGTCATCCATGATGGTTCATCTCTGCTACTAGGGGCTAAGTGACAGGAGAAATAACTCTTGTTTTTCTGGGGGCTTCAGTGTGAAGCAGAAAGGGAGGCTGACATTCTCCATCTCTGCCCCAGCCCATGGCTGGAGAAGACAACTGCTTTCAAGCATCACAGAAGTTCAGGAACTCATACTCCAAGTACTCAGCTCATACCCCAAGTGCTGCTGCAAAAAATGGCTACATGGATCTCAAGTCCTGATCTGTACCAACCCCCAGCCCTGCCCCAGCTCCACTCTGTGCTTTTCCCATCCCAGTTTCATCCCCATAGCTCTTTGTGCACCTGATTCAATTTGGCAGTAAGGAGGGGCCACATTTCCCAAACTCCTCCTCCATTAGCTGGTCCCATGCCACATCTCCAACCCTGCACAACCCCAAGTCCCAGGGACTCATAAGATGAAAATGGGTGGATCCTTGGGATCCTCTAGTTTCTCTTCAACAACAACAACAACAAAACCAACAGCAACAGGTTTTTCCTTCCTTCCTGAAATTGTATTTCAAAACCAAGAAATTAATCTCTGGATTTGTCTTATTTTATCTGTTCCTTTTCTCTTCTTAGACATCTCAGGACTCTTAGCTTAGTTGGTCAGAGCATGGTGCTGATAATGCCAAGGTCGCAGGTTTGATCCTTGTATGGGCTTTTCACTGAAGAGCTGGACTCAATGATCCTTCTTGGTCCCTTCCAGCTCAGAATATTCTGTGATTCCACAAAGAGTCTGAGTCACCTCTGAGAAACAGAACTGGCATTTTTCTCACCAGTATCAGTAAGGTGTCTATCTGAGGCTACTAGTCTGCCCAGAAAGTGAATGGATGCATTAGTCAGTGCTTTCAGTATTATTTTTTTGATGTCTGAGGTGGTGAAGCATTTAATGAAATTCTGTGCTGGAGCATCATGATATTAAGATCAATTGTCCTTCCACAATGAAAAGTTGTAATCTATTTTCCATTTGTGTCAATGTGTTTGTGTCAGAGACTGCACAGTGCAGAGGATCTAGGAACCTATAAAACATACATCCAAAACTTGTAAGGATATCGTCCATTGAGAAAGTTGTTGAAAATTTTGTTATATCCCACAAGTACAAATTTTATTCATTGTTTCAGGACACCTAGGTATCTGCTATTACCAGTAATTTGCTGTCAGCTTCCAGAATAAAATGGGAAATGGAAAAACATGGCAATAACTGTGCATTTTGTAAAGTAACCCCAGAAGGATTGCCACTGAAACACCTGCAGCCCACATTGGTTTGCTGTTCTTTCCACCAATTTTACCAAAATGCTGAGTAGTAGGAAAGACTTCAAGAAGTCACTATATCTAGAAACCTTTGGAGAAGGGAGGCATTCAGTAGTATCCTATTTTTCAGGAAACAAATGAGTATATCTGGCCTCGCATCTCTCCTCAGCCCAAAAGATGCTCTCGATCAATTGAGCTGAAGTTTGCTGAAAGATGTACTAACACTGGCAAAGTCTTTTGGAGACCATCAGCTGCTGTGAATAATGCTATGAATAAGCCTATTTAAATGGCTGCATTCCAAGGAATTTGATGATATTAGATACCTACGGGATTGTCCTACCAGCTCCATTTCACTTGTTTATTCTAGAATGAATCAATACAGACAGAGTTTGTGACCCCAAACAGGTGTATAAAAGAAGACAAAGCCACAACTTGCTTAAGGTTGCTGGCAATTTGTTTTGCACAGTCTCGCTGCAGGAAGAGCATGGGAATGCTGGCTCTTTTTTTTTAAGCCAGGGAGAGTGCAAGGACATTTTGCAGATAGCTGAATTACCCACTCTCAATATGCTATGACCTCAGTAGAAAGGAAACTCATTCATGGAAAATACTGTGTTTTAATCTTGGCTTCTTTGAAAATCCGGTCCTGGCTCCAGGGAGATTATGGAATGTCTCCTGGCATTGTCTCTATGGCCAACTCATTGCCTTGTTAAGCACAGGGTGGTAAAGTTGCAGAGATCCCAATCTGTCCATTTATCTCTGCCTGTTCTAACGCTGAGAGCTGGAAAAGCCACACACACTGCACTGCAAACTCTTTGGACCACGCTCCTGCCGTCTCCAAAGGCTCTCTTCTGTAGGCAACAATAGTTCTGGTCTGGCTTGCTGATAAATTATGCAATTTGTCTGAGACATAAATTTGGCTTACAGTGGAAGCATTTGCCTGGCCGAGAGGCGTACTGTATCAACAAATGTACTTATTGGATTGTCTGCCTTCACTGAAGTCATCGTCTTGCAGCCGAGGCCAAATGTTGCAGTGCACGTCTTCCCTCACCTCTCAAACAAATCACAAGACTGCTTACACAACTCTGAGAAACCTTCACTGCAGACAGGATGCTATGGAGCTGACACTTGGGTAATGTTACACACGTGTAATCTCAGTTTATTGGATGACCATCAGCTTTAGAGATAGCAATTCCAGGTGGTTTTCTCAAGTAACTGCCAGACACTTGCTACTTCTCAGTTAATGGGTCAAGCAGAATAATCTTCTTTTCAAATGGCCTCCAAAACGTTATTGCCACATCCTAGGGTGATGTCTGAGTAGTCCTAAAGGTGGACTAATCCTGAGACAAAACAGATCTTTACTCCCTTGTCATGGTGTAACCCCAGCCAGCAATCAAGTCCCATGCAGCTGCTTACTCCCCCACCAGTAGGACTGGGGAGAGAACCAGAAGGGTTAAAGCTGGAGAACTTGAGGGTTCAGACTAAGACAGGTTAATAGGGAAAGCAAAAGCCATGCACATAGGGAAAGCAAAAGCCATGCACACAAGCAAAGCAAAACCAGGCATTAATTCCCTGCTTCCCATGGGCAGGCAAGTGTTCAGCCATCCCCAGGAGAGCAGGGCTGCATCACATGTAACAATGACTTGGGAAGACAAGCTCCATCACTCCAAATGTCCCCGCTTCCTTNTGTCCTGGCTGTGTCTACTCCCAGTTTCCCCTTATACTCCCAATCCCCTTGCCAGTGTGGCAGTACAAAAGCAGAAAGAAAAGGTCTTGGCTCTGTGTAAGCCCTGTTCAGCAACAACAAAAACGTCTCTATATTATCAACCCTGTGTTCAGCATAAATCCAAAACACAGCCCCATACCAGCCACTGTGAAAAAAACTCTACATCAGCCCAAACCAGCACATCTTTTGACCACCAAACTTCCTGAATCATTACGAAAAGGTTATTCTTTGGCATCCCTCAATCTCAGAGTGCAAGTGCCATCATGAGATAGCTGGAAATCTGTCTAAATACCTGGACCCATGTTCTGTGTTGACTGAGGCAGCTAGCACACACATCAATAGAATGAAATGTTTAACATTGGTTTTAAAAGAAAAACAATAATCCTGATATAATGCAAGTGCTTGATTATAATTAAGCAGAAGAAAGATAATTTTAATGCACAATAGGTACAAAGCACACTAGGAAGTACATTAGGAACTAGTCTGAAAATAAATTGTAAAAATACTGTCTGAACAGAGATACTCCATCAGCAAATGGCAAGAAAGGGTGAAATATCTAAATGTTTATTTCAGTTATCCCAGGCATCTTTGCTGAATGCACAGCTATGCTCTACAGAATATTCAAGATAATTACTCTCATGAAAGGTGGGAGTAGGAAGAAGGGACTAGGAAAAATACACTGTCATTACCAAGTACAATTACCCTTTTCTGACATGCCACTTGATAGAAGTGGACAGGCTACACCTCCTGGAAAGTTGGTCTAATCAGATCTGATATGGACAATTGCAAGGGAGATAGGTTTATCTGAAGAAATGATTGCAAGCAGGCAAGTGGAGAGTGACCTTTCCCACAGCTATGGGTTTGGAACTCCTGATGGTGTTCCAAACATCTGCTTACATACGTAGAAAATAAGGCAATCATCTTTTTTTTTGGTCAGCCTTATTACACTGAAGAAGCCAAACATAAATGATTGCATGTGGCTTTTCCAAACCAGGCATTTGTGTTACGTAGTGGTTAAGTTGCTGTGAAAGGGGAAGTAGCTGATCAGCTATGGAGTTGTTAAGCGGGACCATGAGAAAAGCTCTGCACTGGGGAGTAATCCACACACTGAAAACCACCAAGGAACTCTGGATTAAGTACAAACTGGAGAAACAGGAAAGAAACATATCAGCCAGGATTACACCGCACAGTCTGCTCTGTTATTCAGTTTGCTGTTTTCAACAAAGCAAATATCAACACATTTGTTTTGTACTTTACTGTTCTAATAAATCCAACACTGTGACAAGAGTTCTGGCTTCTTCTATTCATTATGTTATCCTGAAATCCACAATGATAAAAACTGAAAACATCACCTCTCCAGGTGACAAAACATCATGGAGACAGATTGTCAGTTTACTGCTGTGAGAGTCAAGAAAGACTTCCAGTTATAAGGCTAGGAGTATAATGTAATGATTTATCACGACAATGTTTTTCTTGTAACACACCCCAATATTGAAATCCATGGTTACCAGAGATAAAGAGGTTCACCCTCTTTTAATTCAGAAGTATGCCAAAACAATGTCATCCACTTCTTCATGCACCTCATCTTCTTAAAACCATTTAAAAGGAGCTATTGTCCCAGAGCCCAGTGGCTGCTTTCTATAGCCAGATGTTTTGTTCTGTGGTGTTATTGTATCACCACAGAGATCACTGCTATTGCATCATTACAGAGATCACTGCCGCAGAGTCTTCATAGCATAGACAAGTTTCCTTTACTAACCCCAGCGGTCAATTGGAGAGCCAAGTGTCTGCAGGTTTGCATACTTGAACAAAGCACCGGCTGGCTCCGAGATCTACAGGTGCAAGAAGAGATATTTAAGCTCGCAACTACCCCTGGAATCACAAGGAAGACTGAAATTCAGTAAAGACAGCTAGCTGAAAAAAGTAAGGAACCACATATTCTCCAGATGTTTTCTAGCATAAAACCACAAAGTAGAGTCTGATTGTGGTTCATCATGGGTGGGGACAAGAGATAGCTACCAATTAAAGATTTATATGCTCTACCCACCTCTATGAAAGTAGTGGAAACATTAGATAGAAATTCAGTATCTCCTTCAGCTTATGTATAAGGAGCACTATTTCCTCTTAAAATCCAGAACCCTTTTATTATAGACTTACATCAACCTCTGTACGTGGAGCAGAATGGAAAATTTCAACAAGAATTAAAGAAGTCTGATGGGGGCCTGGTCAGAGAAGAATAGACACTGGAGTTATCAACAGGTAAGGGCAAAGAGTTAAGATTAATTTCAGATGTGTGATTCATATCCTGCCATGTGTCAACAAAAATCACACCATGCATCAGTTACCTGTGTGTTAGAACAAAATAACAGGAATTCCCACTCAACAGGGAAGAAGGAAACTGTGCATGTCTCCCCAAAGGCTCTCACCTGGGCTTGCTCAGTGGTAGAACTTTACAGCTCTTTGTGGGGAGTAGTGGGACAAGTAGCATGAATGGGATTTACCTGAGAGGCAGAAAGGGGATGTAGCAGCAGTATCCACCTGCCACGGAGTTTCCTCCGGCCCATCCTCGCTGCCACGTGCTCAGGGAATGACTCTTTCCCTACATGTGCCACACTGCAGCCGTTGCTAGCAGCAAAAGGGGAGGCCACTGCAGTACATGACTTATAGTGAATTTGCACTTACTCTTCCATGGCATTGAAACACACAGACTCCACAGCATTTTGTGAGGAGACTGCTGGGTGATGAATAGGCTGAGAAAGGCCAGGCAAACAGTATTATTGTAACACTACATAAATATGGTTTTTTTTCATTTAACATTAAAACACCTGATTTCCTTTAGCATTGTAAACATGTCACTTTATTAGGTCTGGGAGAGCTGATGAATTTAAAGTTCTTTTCAGCAAACAAGTGGCAGCCTTTCTGCTTTTTAGTTGGAGGTGAAGGAAAGAAATGTTTATCATGAAAACATATGAAGCAACAAAAGGGACAGGAGATAGCTGTTGCCTGCACTGTAGTTTCTTATAGAGAAGAGCCACCCAGGTAATAATTAGTGGAAAACTGTTAGAAAACTGGGGAAAGACAGGACACAATCTCCTTGAAACAGTTGGCACAGTCACAATGTTTTGTAGCTAATAAATTTAGCTTTCAGGAAGAAGTTCAAATAAGCTGCATTTACTACTTTTTAAGAATGGAAATGAATACATTAATTATGTACAATGTTACCATCTGCTAAATAAGGCAATTTTGTCCAGGGCTTGGCAATTTCTTTCCAGACACAAAAGTTTAACCCAAGGCTTTTCAACCACAAAATTACTGCACTGTAAAAGGACAGATAAATGTCTAAGCAAGTGCCTCATTACTGTCAGAGCAATGATTTGTTGCTTCATTTCACTGTCGTGTTTTCCTGGTTATTAGAGTAAGGTTGAGTCAGCCTTTCCATTATAAGTAAACTTCCTTTAAGAAACTGCAGTGTAACTGGAGAAGAAAACTTGCTGTAAGCATTTAGGTAAAGAGGAAAAACAAAAACATTGGCAAGTGCCTGGATACCCTTTGGGGTGAGCAGTTCTTGACCTCTTGAGGCCCCAAATTAGCGGTTTCTTTTTCTCTGCGAATAGATGCCTCCCAGCTAGGATACCTGCTCCACCAAGAACCAAAATAGTTTAAGGAAGATTTGATTCAAAGAGAATCAGTAAAGCACTGGGAGCTGCACCCCTTGCTCCCTGGGGGCTACAGCCAGAGGTGATGCTGCGTGGGTCACTGCCCTTTCCCCACTGGAATGGTGGCAAGCAAGGCTGTGGTGGGGAAGGTGCAGGGCAAGGTGGGTGGGGTGTGTGCCCCCCTTGAGAAGGGACCTGTGCAGAACTGGCTCTTTCCCTTCAGCTGGTCATGGGGGTTGGGTGGCTATACTGCATCTGTTTTGGCCACCAGGCAGTTCCATGTTGAATATGACTATGTTCCTCATCAACACTATTCAGAGCTTGTAATAAATTGCTCATTTTAACTCCCAATGAGTAACTGAAGAAGTTGGGCTTTGCTAATTACCCTACCTCCATCAGCTGCCACGTGTCAGTGGTCTGTAGTGATTATTGAGAACAGGACTGCATTTCATAAATCAGTGTGTTTATGACATTTGACTGGAGCATGCCCCCCCCACTTGGCTCCATTTTTCTCCCTCCCCATGTTTTTTCCTCCTTGTTTTGTTTTGCTTTTAAACATGAGTGATCATGGGGCACAGATCTCATTAAGGGTTTCTGGTTTGCAAGAGCTGCAGAAGTGTAACACAAGCTCCAGTCATGGCTTGTACCATAAAACCAAATCAAACTATATGCTTTCCATGTGAGAAAGACAGCATTTGAGGTTGATGCATCTTTATGAAAATAACATTATAGGCTGCTCATGGGATATGCTGCTGAGATACAGGCAGAGGCCTCCCCTGGCACCAGACTTCCCCAGCACGGAGCAGCCCCTGAGAAAGTGGCTGGGTGGGAATCCAGCTGACAGGTGACCTCAACACCAGCCCCAAAAGAAACCTGTGAAGAAGTCCTACCACTAAGTGCCAAGAATTTGCGCCACTATCCAGGAAGCTTACAACACTAGATGTGATCTCCTTATGCTTATTCTTTTTTTCTTTTCTTCTTG
>VZRN01000256.1:1425502-1435779 GCA_013397935.1 Dasyornis broadbenti
TAGAAACATTACTCTTCATAATTGGACAAAATTACAACCTTTTTGAGTCAGAAAGCTAAAAACCAAGACCCTAACCCAGAGAAGCTGAAAGCAAAGAACAAGGGCTTGGCATGCCAGCTGAGAGCCACAGTCACCAGACTCTTGCAATGGCTCAGACTGTTTTTCTGGTTGGTGTGGTGGGCCCCTGATTCACTCTTCCTCTAAATAGGACTAGAAATGTTCCATTCATTGACATTGGTGTGTGCACTCCCAAAACACATTTTGGTTTCAGTGAGTCAACTATTTCTAATATTTTCCAAATAGCTCCAGTTGATTTTGCTTTTTTTCATGTAGAAAAAGTGTGCTTCCTGGTGAAGAGCACAATAGATCGTATAGTCCTGTAGGAAACATGAATCACTTTCCATTTGCCTTTCTGCTGCACTCCATTCTCCCAGGCACTATGAGTAAGGCAAAAAAATTTAATCTAATTAAGCTTCATTCTAAGCCTGACTCCTTCATGTAATTCCGATAAATCTTGTCCTTCATACTTCTCTGCTCTCTTGCTTCGTGTTTATTGAAGTGCATATGTGAATTTCTGATAGCCCATGTTTAGATGGATGTTTGACACCTAAATTATCCAGAAAATTTGAGAAATGTTTCTTTGTGCAACAAAGAAGTTTGCTTGTCCACTTAAAAAGATCAATTTCTGAAACTTCCTGGTGTTTTCTTCTTTTCTGTCTTTACTTCCCAATCAGAAAAAAAGTTCTTAGTTTTTTTAATTAGTTATTTCAACTAAGATATTCAGTTCTTTGAAAATCAGGCCTTGAAGTTTGTAGAGAAACTAACACGGAAAAACAAACTCTTGTGATGTTTTGACTTTCCCAGCGTTCCTTCCACTGCCTGGGCTTTTGGAAAATGAAAAAAAAAAATTAATCAAGTAAGCCAGCTCTACAGTGCATTTTTCTTGAGGATTTTTACAGGTAATGGAAAATGACGAAGAAGTATTTTTGCACACAAATGAGGAAGAGTCCATCCTTAAATGTTCTCAGTATGGTATTTTTGCTTTAGTTCATCTCTGTGAACACCACATACGGGGCACAATAACAACCATTTAGAGCACTGAGTTTCTTAGCAATGAGAAATGAAGTTAATGTTGTGCAATCACCCATTTTCTGACTACCTTTCATCTCACTCTTCTGAAACGGTACTGAATGGTTCTTTTCTGGAGTCACAGACAAACCCATTTGGGAGACACACTGTAAAACTACAGTTTACCATGGATCTGTCTGCTCAGTACATGAGATTTCTTTGTACTTTGTCCACTTGATTTTTGATAGATCTTCCTTTTTGTTCCTAAAACTGAGAAGGCAGCAGATGTACCTACAGAACAGCTGTGTTTGTAAGGGACGTGCTTTTATCTAACCCCTTGGGAAAAAGTCCACTACTTACAAGCTGCCTCTTGTAGCCACTCACTGTGGCTACCAAGGCTGTGCCACTTGCCATGTTGTTCCCAAGATCATAATGTCACATCTACATGTGCTGACAGTTCTGTGATCCCACTTTGGCCTGTGCAAGCAGACTGTGGAGGTACTGCGTCCTCCAAACCGAAGTCAGTACCTCACTAAGACATGAAGTACTGCTCCCAAAGACATTTAGAGTTTCACGAGGGTGATCCCCAACTGGAAAGGCTACTTGCCCCTCAGTAGCCCCATTTGTCTCCTGAACAACCCACCACCATAAAGGTATTAGCATAACATTAGTGAGTGAACTGATTTAAACGCATACAGCGTGTGTCTACATCATCGAATTGGTTTGTTCTGTACTGTGCCTCAGGAGCACTGCACAGAGGTGCTAATTGTCTCTCAGGCTGCATCTGGAGCAAGGCACCTGGTGCTCTTGGTGAGGAAACCTCGGTGCAGAGCAGGGGGAGATTCTCTCTACAGGCAAACAGTCCACTGAGTCAGTGGATGAGCCAGTCTCTACCAGTCCATCTCCACGGGCTCAGGGCTGCTCCAGGCATGGATAACAAGGGCAGTGTGGGCGTCAGAGTCCCAGCTCACACTCGGCCCCTGTGAGAGACACCGCGTGTGGAGGGTTTCAACCACAAACCAAACAACTTACAACATTGTATAGTGCAGAAAATGACACTTCCAAGTGTATTTATTGAGAAATAGTAAAGATGTACATAATTTTACAAGCTTTTGATTTTAATTTACATTTTTCTTAAATTAGATAGGCCCTAATAGACTATAATCTGCTAATACATGACAGAGACCCTTGGCTTCAAATCTCCAAAATGCTGCTATTGCTGGAATTTTGGCTTATGTCACTTCAGCTCCTCTTCAGAGATACTAAATACCATATTCATTTACAGCATACGCCTGGTGTCGATCCTATAAAGCAGAGGTGACTTTTGAACTGAAACCCTGGATCTGGATACAACCTCATTGCTATAACCAAGTCTTCCTATCGTGGGTCAAGTCTGTATTCTCCATAAACTCTGCAATTCTGATAAGATGCAAGATTTTATCTGCCTCAAGATGAAGTGTGCTTGTATAGAAGACTTCGATTTGGCCTCATCTCCCTTGTCAATGCTTACACTGGAAAACATTCTGCATCTGCTTCAGATGCAAACACTGCTGCTCACACTGGATTCTAATCAAAACAGATCTAGGAGCTTGCTGCTACCTGTATCTTTGTGCACAATCTCCACAGGCATCTAAAAATAAGCATATTTTTTAGTTTCTTTCTGCCCTCTTTTACTGAACTGCACAGAGTTATGTCTAAGATACTATCCCATGACTGCAATCACACAGTATTTGTATTTTGCAAGCTGACTACTCAAATGCCTAATGACTGTTCAAGTTCTATACTGAGAACTGCTGGAGTATCAGCAAAAGACATTTTATTCTATATTTCATTTGCCCAAAATACTTCCAAATGTGACCTTGTGCTCAGTCTTCGTTGTTGAGGAGAGGCTGAAGGGAAGGTAGTTTCTGATTAACAGGCTTCTGAATTAAAATGCACTCAATGTCAAAGTGACCAACCTTCAGTTTAATCTTCTTAGGCCCATCTGGAACAGTCTGGCGTGACTGTCTCTGCCTTGGTTATTTTCTGCTCTGTATTGTTCATGCAGGAAAACATATCAGACTACTTTCTCTCTACAAGGCAGGCATCTATTACACACTTTTATTAAAGATATATAGCAATGTTTACTTAGCAAGAGAGTATTCATGCTCTGAAATTTTGTTTTAGAGTTTTAGCATTGTGAAGGCTTTTGAGCTACATCCTTAAATTTTCTTTGGATGCATGTTTTTGTGAATTACTTGTTTTTACAATTAACTTCTGCTATGGTAGCACACAGAACCTTGTCATGCTCTGTAAAACTTCCCCCCTTTTGCCTCTGTCTCCTCTTTAGAAGTCCATATATTAATTGAGCCATATCTGCCACAGAAAGCTAAGCACAACTCCAATGAAGGCACTGCAAACCTTTTATAAGAACCAACGGTTGTTGCTGGGCTACTTTTTGTTCTTACATCTGATTAGGAAAAGAACACTGAAAAGCTGAACAAATAACTTGAGAAATAATATTGCTTCATGCATTTAAATAACACTATGACTTGTCAAAAAAAAAAAAAAAAGAAGAAAAAAAAACTAGTTTACCATACAAATTGTTTGTTTGATCATGTCTTTTACACTGAGATTTTTATGCAATACTGGAACTTCAGAAGGGCTTCAAACTTCTTTCTCATTCCAGTAGAAACACCTTTTTTTCCCACCCAAAAAACTACAAAAAGCCATACTATGGATTTTTATGACAAATGCATTTCCAGGTACTAAAAATATAAAGAAAGTATGCATAATTTTTACTTTTTGGACACATAAATCTATCACCCAACTATCTAGTCTAGAGTGATTTCATATGTGGCAAATCTCATGTGATGGCTTTAAACTGCCCGATGATAAAAAATTATTGTTAGTTTGTTGTGTGGTGACTTGTATATCCAATTCCAATATAGCAAAGAAATCCCATTTTCATGAATTTATGGAAGAGCTTCGCCTTGGACTTGTAGTGGCTCCAGGCTTTCACCTACCAAATAACTTTCTTAAAACCTCAACAAAGTTTAAATGAACAAAGTTACTACCTGTTAGCTATGACATATGATGGCTTCAGAGCACAGAGAGGGAAGATTTTCACGTCAGTGCTGACTACTGTGCTTGTGCAGACATCCTGGAGTTTGCCTTTAATATCTTGCAAATACCTCTTCACACAGTCAGTACACACGCAGCCTCAGGTGTCTCTACATACAGTGTTAAAAACCAAAAAAGTAGTTTCCACTTCTGCCATGAGAGACAAACCACTTGTTGTTGCTTCAGAATGCTCAAGCTCCACATGGAGCATTAAGGGCCCTGTGTGCAATATGGATCTTGCTCCTTTTCCATAGCTGAAAGGTAGCATGTTCAAAACTTGCAAGATAATTATTACTGTATGGACCATGACTTTTAATAGAAATTATGAAAGTTGATATATTTCTCAATGTTTCTTGACAAAAATCACCCCTCCTTATCTTCTCTGCATATGCCTGACACGCTATTGAAATTTCTGATTCAAAAACCTTTAGGGTTTTGTCCCTGTGTAATACTGTTGAGCATCGAAAAATGGATGAGAAAAATCAGGCTGATCCAAAACAAAATACATGAAAATGTGGAACAGAATGGAAAAGCTACCAAAATGCTGTTTTCTTTACCAAAGAGGACTATTCCCCTGAAAGGGCCGATGTCATCAAGCCAGCAATTTCAGCAGCTTGTGCTGATCCTGAATATGCTAAATGCAGCATCATTTCCATGTCTGCCTGATGAGAGTGTCTTTGGTAATTTTTCATTCCTAATGAACTCGTGTTTTATTCCCCATCTGGGCTTAACTCCACATTTTCACCTTCTAGTAATGCCACCTAAACACTTTGTCTGCTGGGTGGAACTTTGTTCTTTATACACAGCAGATGCACTCACCGTACAGCTTTCAGTGGACTCAGTAATTAACAAATATGGCTCTTAGTTCTCTTGTTGGAGAATCAAGAAATGATGCCGAAGGTGTTAACCACTATTTCTTTTTTTTACCTTTCAAGGTAGCGGTCTCCAGTATTAACCTCCCAATATATTCTTAACTTTTCTCAAAAAATCAGTGGAATTATTCAGAATCCAAATAAAAACACAAACTTTCCTTTATTATTTTTTCTCACTGCAACAAATACTTAAATTCTTTGGTGCAGCCCTGCTCTTTGATTTCTTTGAATTTCAAATTTGGTCATGTCAAAAATTATCACAAAGGCTTTTTTTTTTTTTGTTTATCTACATAGTTTTTAACCAAAATTACATTATAACACACAAACACAGTCTTCTCTTTAAGGCACAACACATCATTATGCACATTCTGTTTGCCAAACTTATAAAAGAGACAGTATCATATAACCCTTTCCCTCCCCTGCCCACCCCCAAAAGAAAGAAAAATTGCATCCACTTCCAAAATCAGCTGCTAATAAAGTCACAGTAAATTATCTTCATCAATAATTTACACAAATTACAGGTCTAGACAGGATTGTCATTATACAGTCTGAGTGCATTCCAATTCAGATTTTCTGGGTTAGGTAGGCTAAAGTCTGGTTCAAACCTCAGTGCTGAGAATATATCCCATTTTGAGGAATGTTGTTGAACACCACCTTGTTGGCTTGAAAACGCGTTTTGGTGCTTTGCCAGTTCGAGTCCTTTGTTCACTCCTGTCAGGGCTCACTTGGTGTGTACCAGCAACCTCCACAGTTTGAATTCATTTAAAAACGTTGCATATATAAGACCATAGAGCTTCCTTACGTAGCACTAACGTTTTAACTTCATTCAGCAATCTGAATTCTTCAATTTGGAATTTTTAATTCCAAATATTTCTTCCCTTCTTAAGACAATTCATATGTGTAAAGCCAGAGGCATTGAATCACACATAAAAATTCAGTGTACTTGAAATATACATATATATATATATATATATATATATATATATATAAAAGGATCGCCAACTTTAGAACACAGTTACAAATACTCTAGTTCCAGTGCTTGATGGAGAGCCAAGAGGTCCGAATGACTGGATATCCTCCAGAAAGGCATGTTGTGCTGTGTTTGTCAGAGGAGGGAAAAGGTCAGGAAAGATGAACACCGTGACACAGGGCAGCATATGACACACAAGGACAGTTAGAGGTTACCACCACCTATTTTACACCACTGTGTTTCTGGACTGATTTTTGCTATTGAAGTACTGACAAAAATCAGGCTACAATAGATCTGAGCTTGGTAGCTCAACTGAAGTTAAAATAACTAGATGACAGCCTAAATTAATAGTTTCTTTGGAAAAAAGCTTGTTACTTAGTAAGAGCTACTTGCTTATTGTTAGCATGCAAGCACATACAAAGGAGCAATAGGAAATCCTTTGCTGCTCCACTTATTTGACTGCACAACATTGAATGATCATTTAAAGGGCTGTAAGACTTCCATGAAAAGATGCTTCTCACTCAACACTTCACAAAACAGAGCTGAATTACATTTTTCTCCATCCAGGGAAAAAACAAACCTCTTTGGATATGAAAATAACACATTTCTAGTTAAGGAAAAGATAATTTTTGTTGCAGAAAGCATCAGTGTCTGTGAGAGATGCAGGTATATGCACCATTCTCCTTCAATAATTCATCAGAATAGAAAAAACCCCCATATTTCTATGTTGTGTTTAGATCTATTTGTAATGTGCTATATTTATCCATCTCTCTGAATTCTACATCTATCCATGCAATATAGCCAAAGTTAAGGAAAAAGCATGCCAAACCAGAAAGCACACAATCCAACCACCACTGTTAAGCAAAAATTATAACGGACCCGTCACCAGTACTGTACCTATATTTAAGGAACCATTTGGAAAGAGCATTTTGGTTATTTCCATTTTGTTTCCACTCCAACTGCAATGCTAAGAGAATGCTTTATTTTGCTACTCCTAGCACGACTATATTTACATAACTTGTCCTGTACAGACACCGTGAGGCAAAAAATTTCAGTTTCTGCACACTTCCAGGGGTTATACTGGAAAGTATGGCACAAATTACTAATTTCATATGTTTCTGAACATTAAAAACTTTTCTGCTGAAATTGGACTTGAATTATAAGAAAATTAAGAAACAGCTCTTTTTTTGAAATACAGATTTGGTGCAGAATCTCTATGTTTTGTTCTTTTTTTCTTTAGCAGATATGTCTTTCTTGAAGCAAATTGCATCTTTACCATATTTGCTCCAGTAAACTGCGGATCTTCATCTATCTTAGCAAAAAATTTGAACAATCCTTTAGATGTTTTCCACATTCTCTGTAACACTTCTTTTGAAATATCCCCAATTTCAGCATTTAAAGAAAAACACCACCCAACTATCATGTCATAGCCCTTTATATCTCTTCTTTTAATTTGCTTGAAGTTTGTCAGACATTTTTACTGTAATATTTTTCCATCTGTTTTAAAAATAATTTTGTGAGTTTGTTTTTTTTTTTTTCCAAAGTGAAGTGAAGCAAATGCTAGAATCCAAATGGTTCATTTTACTCTAAGTGTTGATCTCATCATGCTCTTGTTGCCTTGCATCTGTGGACTGAAATTATTTGTCATTTTGTGCAACACTGACAGAAATGCAAACAGAAAGGCTTGCATTAGTAGCTATGTATCACACCAACATTTCAGAAGACAGGTTACCTTTTTTGCTGCCTGTTCTTCTTCTACACCATCCCCAATTACAACATATACTACTTTTCTGCCAAACCTTTGCATTATTCGTTCAAAGCAACTTTCTTTTCCTGGAAGATAAATGAGATAAGAGTTCAGAGTGAAGTTACCTGATTAGCTGCATGTTCCTCATCTCGGCCATCTCCAATCACAACATAAGTTATGTTAGTGCCAAATCTGGACACTATACGCTCAAAACAGCTCTCTTTGCCTGAAAAACAATGCACTATTTATTCAAGCTATCAAGTGAGTTATGGTGAAGCCTTACAAAGGACTTTTGCAGTGGTAAGACATTGCTGCTACTACTACTTTTAAGAAGTTCCCAGCCTTGGGATTTAGAGCCAAATCTTGTAAGAAGCAAAGGATTCCCTTAGTGACACTAAGATGTTTCAGGTAAAACTAGATCTCTTAATCATTACAGGAAATCCACTAAGATAAAGGAATTAGCAGCACCGCAAAAATGAATAGGTTAGTGAATAAATAACTCAATTTAAGTATTTCCTTATGATGGTAATAATATTCTTACAAGAAAAGCAGAAATTTTAATTCTAATGTATCTGCAACAATGAATGATGTAGCAATGACAAAAATAAATTAAATGATGACTGAGGTAATAGTTTTTCCTGACACTGCTAGAATATGCCCTGCTTTTACCCTTGTGAAAATAATTTAGGAAACATATTGCAATGCTTTTATCAATGAAGTGTCACACTGCATGCTATAAAGGTTGTCATAGTTATAGAAATGAAGCATTCTTGAATTGAAAATTGGTAGATCATAAAGTCTGCCAAATTATCAGTCATTGTATGCTGTGTCACATTTCACAGGAATGACAACTTCTCTTGGTTTACAATTTTGGATGCAATTTCCGGAAATTATACATTTCCAAACCACAACACATGAAAGGCACACAGTTATGAATAGAATGGGGAATTGCCCTTTTGTTATTCAGCCATACAGGTTCTGTTAGTAACAGATGTCATTCCCATCACTGACATACTGTGCCTTAGGAAAATGTCTGTGAAGCTGTGGCCTGGCCTTGCACAGAGCTGAAGGTCCGAGCAGAGACTAATTTAACAGAAGTTGTGCTCTGATTTGAATTCACAAAACACTTTTCTTCATTCTTTTCTGCAAGATTTTTGTTTTCTGCACCATACTGAGGAGTTTCTGAGACTTTTACTCAGCATCTTTATTTCTTCAGGCATCATTGAAAATAAGGTGAATTTGGAATTCTTTGACATAAACACATCTGAACATATGCAATGCCTAAATCTTATAACTAAAACTGCGAAGTGTCAGGGAAGTGTTTTGGAATCCAACCATTTCTAGCAAAAATTAAAAAAAAAATAGTGGTAATGCAGTGTAGTCAGAATGGATGAAAGAATAATTTTCTTACCTATTTTGGTTGCACTGTAAATATTTTCAATAGGAAAAGCTCCTCCTAAACTGTATAGCAGAACTTTTGCAAGTGCTGGGATAAGCTGGGTTGTTGTTACCAACACGTTTACACAATTACTCCTAAAATGAGAGAAGTAGTTTAAATAGTTTAAAAACAGTATACAAATACTGACGAGGTGAACCAGGTGTGGAGAGCGTATTAAGGACTCCTCAACATTTACTTTCACTCACACAGTAGAGCTGCTCAGCACCATCACTTACAGAAAATGTACATAAAACTTCTGGAAAAATCCTTTAAAAAATATGTAGGTCTGATTTGTAGGAAATATTCTACACTGGTTTATAAAAACCAGATCCTTGAAGATGGACCTATTAAAATACAGACATTTAAGACCACAAACTACCTCCAAAACAAGGTATGTGAACGCTTTGAAAGCATCATTTTCATGCTGGCAAATAATTGTCAGTAGCTACCAGCAAAATAAAGGAGTTAAGAGAACATGAAAACATCATCTATTACTCTTTTATTCAGGGGAAATAAGCAGCCAATACGCATTTCTCCACAATGGCACCTCTTTCTTCATGCTTCAAAAGTAAGAATACTTCTGAAAAGAAGGAGAGATAAGAATGATCATGTTAATAAGCTAGCTTTGAATGGTGAGGATGAAAACTTGAATGGAGAAATGCTGGCCAGAGAATTCAGAGCTGAGCTACTTTAGGCACTGACAGGCTGGAACACGAGCATGACCATGATGTGGACATGGAGTTGAGAGTAAATACTTGTGACTTTTCCCTCTGGCATTTCCACAAATTCCAAGCAAGACCCTAGGCTACTATTTTCACCTTAATGAATCTCAATTTCCTATCAGTAATGTTTAGCTAACTCACAGGCTGCTTATGATTTATAGTTGTACAGTTCTTTGAAGACATGACAAAAGACAATCATTTAACACATCCTGAGTGAATGGTAATAGTTTTCCAGACTCATACACCAATGCTCAACTGGCCTTCATTACCAAAAGTCTCTTTGAATACTAACAATTCAGAAAGAAATGAAGAGCTAAACACAACAGCTTACACAAATTTGGTTTTTGTTTTTTTTTTT
>VZRN01000256.1:1435794-1466728 GCA_013397935.1 Dasyornis broadbenti
TTTTTTTTTTTTTTTTTTTTTTCTCCTGGAGTGCTTAAGACACTGTTAAAGAAAAAAGAATGAAGAGATAAGCATATTGCAAAAGTTGTTACGTTGAAATTAAGGCTTTCATGTCTTTCCAAGTTTGTTCTTTCCACTTGATATTGAGTCTTTTTCCAGACATGTTCAGAATGCAAGAAGACTTGAAGTTGGTTTTTTTTTTGGTTGTTGTTTAAAACCAGGATTTTTGAGGATTTCTGTTAAGATACGTATTGCATGGCTGACTAAGTAGAATCAGGGTTCACAGTTTTATTGTTTCAGAGGAACAATATATTTTATGACTCATTATTGGCAACCCAGACTTTTAACTCAATTAAAAGAGATTTTTCTCTTTTGAAAACGTAAGATATATATACTAAGATATACTGATTTGCTTAGAAGGACAGATGAAAAATATCCCTGTGTTCTGGTATCTACACAGTACTTAGGTAGCACTGTGAAAAGGCAGAAACATTGAAGGACAGAACAGAGAGCTGTGGAGTTCAGAGAACGCTGTCCACAAGACAATAAATTAAAGGCTGTCTCAGAATTCTACCATACCCTTTCCATGCACACACATTTTAGAAGGCATTTCATACTATCTTTAGGAAATATTGGAATCATTGAAAATGAAACCAATGTGCATTTTTTCTGTATCCTATTCATAAGTCATTTAGACCTGTTCTGTTCTTTAAAAGCATTAATTTATTGTAACCTAAAAGGTAAAAAAAAAAAAAAAATCCGTTACATGTCCAAAACTAGAAACTTTTTTTACAGTAGACTCAGATACATACCTTGTGCTGATAATTGATAATGATTTAAGTGCATTTGTTAGCCAGGAGTCTGTCAGAGCTTCAATCTCTGCTCTTAATTGCAACCATGCATCTCTTTTAGCAGGACCCAGGAGTCCTTTTATGTAAAAAAGCAAGAAAAAATAGAATTAAATTTGGTATTAGATGTAATGCATAAGGGTTTACAGTCATTGCTTCTATTTTAAATTTCACTACAACTTGAAAAACCATCAAAGAGAAAATCTATTGTCTTCAACAATCAGTAAATCTTTGATTTTATTTGTAAGTCACTATATCAAGGAATGTCAGATATTATTTCAGATGAGTTAGATTTTTTAATATATTCAGGATGCTTTACTGCATTTCAAAGTATACCTTTCAGAAACACAGTTTTTAAACGAGCTCCGCCCACGTGTTACTCTCAAATTACCAGAGGCAGTGACAAGAAGATCCATGCCATTGGGATCATAGGTGAAGATGGTCATAAAAGAAGATACTTTAGAATAAACTGGCCTTTGCAATACCTGCTTCTTTAAAACTGCCCTGCTTATGGCTCTGTACAAACGTGTGAACCTCAGGTTACATGTATGGAAATACATTTGTTTGCTGATGGCTTGCTCTTCATGTCCTATTGTAGTTGGTTCCTTTTACAGCATTTACAGCCTGAAATGGCTGCACATCTTATGTTCTCATATCTCAGTTAGTCCTTAAAAGTTAGTCCTCAAAATCTCTATTTGGGTATAAATTGTCAGATATTTAAAAATACCCAGCCTCTTGAATGTTGAGACATGAATTCGTTGGAACCAAGATATTTTAAATGCAGATTTGGTCCTGGAAGAGCAGGGAAATAGATTTCCTGACCTTTAGTATCCCTCTTCCCTTTCACACCCTATGTTCCCAAGAAGTGGTGATGTCTGTCTTCAAAAATCACCAGTGAAGCAACCTTAAAATGCATGGGTTTATCTTGCTTTCTGATGCCTTCTAGCAGCTATTTTGAAATCAACAGATACATATGTGCTAAGAAGACTATTACAAAGGCCAAGAAGTGGAGGATAAATGAAGAAACTTGCTTGCTAAAGTTGCCCTGTATTTCAGGTGCAGGATATGTGGGAGGCAACAAAACCCTTAACCCAGTGCACCACATATCTGCACTCTGAATTTGTAATGTTTTGTTCCTCACAGTGTGTTTCCCTATGCTGTGCTCTTGGACTTTTGGTCCTATCAATGTTAAAGGTTTTATGAAATGCAGCAGCTTTAGAATCTTAGATGCATTTGGAGATATAAGAAACCCCAGTAAACTTCTGGTTAATACTGTTTCAGCAATTATTAATATATAAAAACTCTGCAACACCAATGAAGGGCAAGGTAGGGCAAGTGAAAGTCAGCCCTCTACTACCACGCTTTGGTCCTATTGCTTCATCCTGTGGTAAGGAAAGACTGAACTACTGAGAGTGAAAATACGTGACTGCAGCAATTACTGAAGACTTCTCAGTATTCCCTGTTCTCACAGTTTCTTGTTGAGGGGATCAGTTGACACAGTCTCCTCCTCAGAAGAGGGCTGGCTGTCTCTGCAAGTCACACAGGACTCCGCAGAACAGATTCTTTCAGTCCTGCTGCTTGATCACCTACAGATGTGAGCGAGTCCATGAACTGAAACAGTAACAGGAAAGCTCTTGTCCCAGTGAGACTCAGACTTACTGAGGACACAACTGTGTAAGTGAGCTACAGAGGCAACAAAAGGGGCGAGTGGCATGGCAGTGATTGAATTTTCCAGCATCCACTGGTGAAAACAGACTAGCAGGTATCCAGCAGAGAGTTTAGGAGACAGCATTGTTACCAAACAGATCATGAAAATGCAGGACGGAAATGGCCATCCACAACCAATTTGTGCTGTGGAAACTATACAAAATCTTTCCTAGAACATCAGTGTATTTGAGGTAGAATAAGTGGTTCAGCCAGTCAGTAAGGTAAGAATAGCTGGGTCTGAAGGAAGAAAATGTACTCTGTGGAAACTAAAGGGAAGCTTGTTTTGTTGTCCCAACTGTGTTTCTTCCACAGAAGTGCACGTGGCTTTACCATTACACTCAGCAGCTTTCAACAGCCCATGGTCCAGTCAACACCACTTTCCATTCCCTCTGTGGCTTCCCAGGCTCATTCCCTGGGTGGGAGTTCATCGCCATGCAGCTTAGACTGCTCAGCATTCCAAGTTGTTTCTGACAAGTGAACTCACCTCCTATGTTGTTCTTGTAAGTATTATACAACTCTTTTACTCTTCTGTAACGGAAAGCCAGCTTCCTCATCCAGTCAACCCCTCCTCTTACACCTGTTGGCAGACAAAGGTTTGCACTACTTGCAGCTGCATGGAAGCCATCAGTTGCAAAACTGTAGGTACTGCAAACACCCAAAATACAGTAAAAATAAATACAATGTATTCCTGTAAGTGCTCAAATTATTTAATCTTAAAAAAAGAAAAAAAAAAGAGAAAATAGAAAAATGCTCTCTCTTACCTTAGGTCTTGTCCATTATCATCAGAAGAAACATCATCTATATGAACTTGATCACACTCCTGTTGGAAAAAAAGGAAAGCAAACCCAAATGACAAATTTATCTTACTGTAGAGTGTAACCACCATTCCTGGAAGTGTTCAGAAGGAATCTGGATGTGACACTTGGGGATATGGTTTAGTGGTGAGCACGGTGGGCTGGGCTAATGGTTGGACTAGGAGATATTAGAGGTCTTTTCCAACCCTAACCATTCTGTGCTAACCACTGACGAAGAAATGACCGGTGCAGGCCACTGACTGCACCAGAAGATGGCAGCCTGCGCACACCCGCAGCTTCCTATTGCCACCAACATCTTTACAATGGTATAACCTTCAACTCCTACATGGTGTTTCTAAAACAGACCTTTAGAAAAGCAATATTCCATTTTGGTGTGATTTTAGAGGAAAATTATTTTAATTGTAAAGCAAAAAAATTTCCCAGTCTCATTCATAGTCTCTCTAGTATACCAATCCTTGAAAATCATATAAACCATATTTTCCCACTCCCTGAAAGCAATTGATGGTGAACTTCACTGGGCATAAAACTTATGTTAAGTAGTTTGGACACTTATCAGGTTCTTCTATGAATTTATGTGAGTGCCTTTGGCTGGAAAATCACTTATAATCAGCAATCCTACAGAACTTGATTATTTCCTGGCTTTGGAAGGGATGGAAGCAACTCGGGGGAACTGAGGGACACTGGAAAGATGAATTCCCCTTCAAGATGGTTTTATGACTGGACAGCTATCAAATATCCTTATCTGCACAGTGGTTATAGCACAAAGATAAGAAAACATGGGGTCAGCAACAGGAAATATATGCCAAGCCATCATGCATCGTATTACTGTTTTCTGTAGTTGCCTGAACTAACATCTTAACCCAAAGACACACCTGAAATTCAGTGTCCACGTAAGTCTGCACTTAAATCAGGCTCTCTGTGACATGCAGGAGTATGCAGTTCTAAGTTTCCAATCTTTGTCTCATAATAGTGGTAAATTGTACAGATAAAGGATAAATCTGAACAGAGGAGTGATTTCCAAATATGGAAGCCACAATTTCCTAGACTGTGAATTTGAGGAATTACTGTTTTATCTTTCTGCTTTGTTTGCTTTGCAATAAACAAAAACTTAACAGACTTTTACTTGCATGAAGGTGTTAAAAAAAAGGCAATTTTGTGTAAAACAAATGTATACCATTTAATTTTCAAATACATAATTTCATTGCATCATACAAGCAATCATAATTTAAAATATTGGGTCAAAGCTAAAAGAATGAGTTGCCAAGCTCTGCTCATGTGGCTTAATCCATTAAGACAGGGTAACAGAGTTGTGTTCAAGGAACAGAAATGAAGTGTTCTTCCCCTCACTGGAGAAATAAAATTTTTTGGTTCTGTCTGAGGAGATTATCTTGAGCTGTAGAATATTTTAAAGAAGCTACTTTTGGATGTAAATAACAGATGAAGAGAGAAAGTAAAGGGGAAGTGGCAGCTGAAATAAAAGATTAATTTTTTTATCCTTATTAATTATTTACACTCCAGAAAAAATGCAACTATGCTTCACCCAGTGTAGGACAGGAACTCAAAAATCAGACAAAAAGCCCTACTGGGAAAAATTCTGACTCTATATTTTGCAGTATCTGGGCAATATCTGGCTTCCTAATCACCTTCACAGATTTCCCTGGAACTGGTGAAAGTGTTAAGTTTAAAAGTTTAAAAATCATTCCTGTGGATTTGAAGGTGTACCAATTAAATGGAGGGCACACAAAGGCCTTGATAGATAAGGAGTCTCTGCTGTTGTTTGGGTTTTGTTAAGTCTTTCAGCTACATTGTTCCAGCCTTGAAAATTCTAGGTAACTGTTCTGCTGATAATTTAATTAAGTTAATATGAGTGGGAGGCAAAGGCTCAGCTGTTGACTTTTATTTTTTTTGTCTCACTGTTTGTTTGTTGTGATTCTGTGATTGACTCCAGGAACAGAAGGAGGAGACCATGCAGTTTTCTGATTACTTACCCCCTTGTCCCTGCAAGAAGGTTGTTAAACCCAACAGCACTCTCCAGCTTCCTCCTTCTCCCCCTTCCTCCTCTGGATCTATGGGTCACTCTTCTCCTCATGTTGGCAGTACACATTCGCTGACCAACAAACAAGCTCATATGCCCATCCCTCCTTGTTTTCTTTTACTTTGTTTTCTTCTTTACTTATCTACTTCAACTAAACCATTTACCTTTCATGAATTCACTTGCACAGTGTGAAAAAAACTTGCAATAAAAAAAGAAAAAGCAGACAGTTTGAGCAGATTTGAGATAGTTCTCTACTTTTTCTCAAAAGAGACTGGAAACTGGTGGCACAACACTACATCTGAATTTGCTTTTAAACAACACCAGTTATGGGAAAGAAGGGAAGAAAGCAAGCTCTCTGTCAATTTAAATATTAAGGTAAAATACTTTTCACATCAGCTACAGTATTGGTTAAGCTCAAGTCACAGTGGCTCATGTCAGTGCAGTGACAAAACTAAGAAACATAAAATTATATTTCCATTAGAGTGAATACAGGAAAAAAACTAGGTATAATATCTAGTTTTTGCTTGAAGCAATACTAATTTAAATTATATCTGAGTGCAGTCAATTCTTTGCAGCAATTTTTAGAGCCTGAACATTTGAGAGTACAGAATCAACAAATCATCCACAAAATTTATCATCCTGGAATGGACAGTAATTTCATTATCCAGTAAAAACACTGACCTACCACGCTGAACATAAAACTGTTTTTAATGAGGGGATATTCAGCACTAGGCTTTCTTAGGCTATACAGAAAACCCCTTTAAATATACACACTTCAACCTCTGTTAAAACTAATTTTACCTGCTTCCTAAATTCTGAGACTTACCTAAATCCTGTTTTTTATTTCTCATTTCTATTTCTAATGAGAAAAAAAAAGGACAAGTTCTCCTTTAAAATATGGTAGGATTATGATAAAAATGGAAATATAAATCAGTTTGTTTGAAATGAATACTCATTTTTTTCTTCATTGACCTGAGAGTAGACAGGAATAATGGAGTTGGTAGATTCATGTCTGAATTCCTACTTGCAATTTTCAGAAATCGTTTTTTTGGTGTGCATAATACACCTTACCAACATTTCTAAATGCTGTCTTAAAATTAATACTGAGATATGAAGACAAACTTAATTTTATACCTTACCTGGTTGAAAACAGAATGCCTTAGTTTGGCTCTTATTACAAATCTGAGTCCCATCTCCCAGAGTTGCTTAGGCACATGAACTTTCTAGAGCACCAGATTCCTATTTTCGTGGCAAAACACCAACTGCCCTCCCAAGCAATACTTCTCAAGCTGACTAAAATTTATACACTGAGAATGCAATAGCTGGAGAATAGCCTAGCCTGAAATAAAAGTGCAGCTTGGCTGATTAGAACGTGGGTTACTGGGTCAGCAGGGAATGTCTCAGCAGATCGGAATTTCTGCATCAGCAGTCACTGCAGTGAGACAGATTTGCATAGAGGAAGGAAAACTTTATTTTTGGATGTGGTAACTTCAATAACTTGGTTATAATTACTAGAACCTGCTATGTGGTGTTTGTAACCAAGAAAGACAGGGAAAAAAAGAAAGTTTAGAGGATGCAGTGCCTGGAGTAAATACTACAGGAATACGGGTTCAGTAGTACATTATATCCAGTACATCATGTCCAGAGCCACGAGGTTTATTGTGGGCTAAAGATGAAAGCAAGACAGAAGGTATGGGACCTGAGGGCTCACCATGAAAAAAGTGACATGATAAAAGGATAAGCAATCCATCTGCCTAGTGAATAAAGGCCTATCTCACTCACTCCAGTGAGAACTGAAGATCTCGTGTCTTGAATGCCATGATCATCAGCAGCTCAGCACTCATTTCTGCTCCTCTGGGGGAGGACAGAGAGAGGAAGACAGAGAAAGAGAGACGAGGAGAGGAGGGGAGATGAGGGAGAGACCCCAAGTCAGACTCGGGGAATTCTCAGAATTCACTATACATTCATCATGCAGATGCACTGTACTATTCAGTAATGGCCATGAGCTCTGCAAACACATTTAAACATAGGTTTATTCATCAGCATATTAAAGGCTGCCTCTACATACTTTGGCACTTCATTTTCTTTGCTAAGAAGACAGAAAATTGCTGGTCTTCTTGTGCATGCTGAAATTTATGCATACAATTCATTTCAGTACATGAACTTTGGAATTTTGGTAATTTTGTAAGAGAGTTGGTTTCGAGACCAAAATGCATTCTGGCCATAAAATACTTAATTTCGTCTAGAAATTGTGATTATTAAATATATATATAAATTGCTTTTAATCAAATCAAACTGATTGATTTATGAGACTCTCTAAGACAGCCCCCAAGTAGTATTTTCTGATTTATCTAAAACTGGGAACTGTTCAAGCTCTGGAATGAGCTGGCGTATGTGGTTTTGGACAGGGTATTAAAACCATCCTATGAAGATTATCCAAAATACAGATCCACCTATGACAGTTGAACTTGTGATTTACAGAGAAAACAGATTATGTGAGAAAGGAATGAAGTTTCAATGGCCATAAGCAAGAATAAAGAGGTACAGAAAGAGGGCAAAGCTCCATTTTGCTGAATTCTTCCACCTGAACTCAGCACAGCATTGAAGAACAGATTCTACAGAATGGCTTAAAGTTTACTCATGCCACATGAAACCTGAACATACAGGGGCAAACGTCTGCTAAAAAGAAATTTAAGAAATGCTTTGAAAAATTAATTTGGAATCTCTCCCCTGTACAGGGCAGCAGAAGGAGAACATTCACCAAATGTACTTGCATTTTCAAGTGATGACTCACTAGGACTGCAATAAAACACACACTGGGAAAGGCATGGCCAGGGCTTTACTTTCTTAGATTTCTGCTGCTGCAAAGAGGAAGTGCAGTTCAGGTGTGGGGTGGAGTAGATTCCAGTTTCTTGAATTAAAAAGAGCTGAGAATAAATGAGGTCTACAATGGATGAGAAAGACAATCACAGACTGGTACTTTCTGCTTTTCTTACTGCCTACTTGATGAAGGAACAAAAGAAAAAATCAACATCCCAGTGGATGGAAAATTTTCACTTCTCTTTATACTTTCTATTCACTCACCAGAGACCTTTCTCTGGGATTCTAAACAAAACCTCAGTCTTCCACCTGCCATTTGTGGCAAATATCCATCCGTGGAGGGAAGTCTGAGATCTACTCTGAGCAAGAAAACAACTGTTTTAGACCAGCAGAAGTTCTGAAAAACCCCTAGGTTAATTTGGAAACTGTTTTCCACCCCATCTCTTGGCGCACATGGTTGTAGGCTGTCATTTCCATGTTAACAGATCCAGACTCTCAGAGTGAAATAGAAAATCCTGTGAAGCCCAGCTGACATGCCTGCTCCCAAACCACTGTCCCTGCACACATGGATAGACACATGGAGAGTCTATCCATGTGCTTCTGAAAGGTGAGCTGTCCACAGAGGGCTCTCCTTAGGAAGAGGTTTCTCCCTTTTCTGACCAATTGCCAAATTATATGCCCTGGGTATACAGTGACAATACATGTGATTGCCTGGTTATCTTGGGAAGAGACATCACTGGTGAGAACGTCTATCACAGTCCCAGCTCTCTGGTGCTGCGTTCTTTGAGGTAAATGAAGAATATTCTGCATTTGAACAAGTAACGGGGGCCTGTGGCCAAAAGGCTACTCAGATACGTCAAGAGAAGAACAGTCTCTTCTGGTCAGATGAGGGCAGCCACTGAAAGTGAATATAGAGACCTTCAAGAGAAGAATGTAGGCATGTATGTTCCCCTCCTGGAGGTGACAGCAGACAGCTTTACAGTTTTATGTGGAAACTGAAAATGTGGCTATGGGACAAAGAAAGGAATGGATAGTTTGCATATTCTCTCTCTCACCAAGTTTCACAGAAGGACTCTGGTGCCACAGGAAGTCAATCCCACCTGGCTAACCCCTCTCTGATTAGAGTATGACAAACCCAAAGCCTACACGGGCATAAAATGTCACACACAATAAACACTAATGCATAGCAAAGACACTGTGTTAAAAAACAGGAATATCCTTGATTCTTACCTCTAAATCATTAAAAAATAAATGCGTATCAGCAAGATTAAAAATCATTTCTTCCATTCGCAGTCCAAGGGTCACTGCCATGGGTGGATCCTTAGAAAACAAAACACAAGTTTAACTACTTACATACCTCTAAGCTGTATTACAATTACTTTAAAAATTGCTGTATACAAAGTGTTTTGAAAAATTAACATGGTAAATAATTTTTCTGAAATCCTCTTACTATTAAGCTATTTTAATACAATGCTATAAGAAGAGACTGCTGAACCTCTGTTTCTGAGAAAATTTGGGGAGCTGTGGATATTGAAAAATCAAATTTTTTGGAAGTCGAGGAATTAACAACCTGGCTGAACTGACAGGAAAAACCTGGTAGCCATAAACATAAACAAGTATAAAGAAGACTGGAAACAGGGAAGGCACTTATCATAAAAGACATATGTAGGAAAATCGGTATTGATGATGATGATTATTATTATAAGAATACACTCCATCTTTAATCCCTAAGCCTTTTATAAAAACATGTAAGTATCTGGTCTGTCAACTTGTGGGCAGAAAAAAGTTAGTCATGGAACAGTACCTAGTTTTTCTGACCCTATGCACTGAGACAGCAGCAGAGGTAGGGTTGAAGGTATTTCATGTAACACTCAGTGCACTGCACAATTCCTCTCATCTCTTGGCTTTTCATCCCAATTTTGGAACTGGACGCAGAAGTCCTACCAGGGTCATGCTAAGATGGACTAGGAAATACAGTCATCCCTGCCAGATGACTACTCTGTAAGCAATTATAATGCTGTGATAGGAAGGTGTGACTTAAGGAGCCTTTCCATTTCTAATGTCTCTTATAAAAACACAAAAGGTACTCTGAACTTATGTCCATTTCCCCAAACTGAATTTCCCTTTGGATAAATCATCACTGCCTTGTCTATGCTAAGGAGCTACATGGCTTCTTTCCCACACTTTTTTCCAGTCCCATACGTAGCTTAAAACCTTGCTCAGTCCCATATGTAGCTTAAAACCTTGCTCAGACAGATCGTTCTCTGTCTCAGTATTTACCCTTCTTCCATGCAGGCACTCACTGATGAATTTCTGGTTTCTTCTTTATGACTTTATTGCAGGTATTCATTCAATAAAGTGCAATCTATAGCACAATTCTCTAGCTTGTCCACAGGATTGGGAAAGCGGATGTAATTTTGTTTGTTTGCTACAGATCCTCCCTTCATTGCTGATGAAACATGGGAGTACTGTCCCTGGGTAAGATTCGTTCAAAACGTTGCATGTGTTCATAGGCCATCTTTCACACTACCAAATTGCTCTGCCTCAGCAGGACACCACAAATCTGCCGGTCTGCAACAACACGGTCTAGAGCATTACGTGTACAGCAAAGGTAAGGTAATTAATTTAACTTTTCTAGCTTTGCTGGGAGAGAGTTAAAGCAGATCTGTGTTACTTTACATTTGGTTTAGAATAGAAGTCCCTGATGCATTACTGACACCTGGTAACTAGCTTGATTATTGCCTTAATCATCTCGCTGAGCTTGTGCGGTTCCGTCAACTTTTTTATGCGTAACATACTGCACTGGGCTTCTAAAACACACGTGGTCCTCTTCTCATCAAAATATTAAAAGATATATGTCATCATTTGAAGCCTGACTGACACTAGCAAGTTTTCAGAAATCCCTTCTTAAATGCCTTGAGATTTAAAGTCTAAAGGTTTACCAGCATGTAGAAACAAAATCTCACAAAACCTCAAACAATCGTTTGTTAGCATTAGGATCAAAGGCTTCCCAACCAGGATCAGACACTCACTACACCAGGGCTCTGCAATGACAGAATAAAAGATGGCTTCTGCACTCAAGCACTTAATAACTAATGGTAAAATCTGAAACATAGACATATTTTGACTCTTGCTCATGAAAAAATCATAATTGAGGGGGAGAATAGTGTTCAAGAAGTTGTAATGATCTGGAGTTAGACCTATTTCTCTGGCAGTGAAAGGAAGTATTTTTATGTTGACCCTTGAATTGGTCTAGACTACCTTTCAAAAGCAAAAAACAAATGCCGTGTCCAGTAAAAGAACTTCATCCACTGCGGCTTCTGCAGTAATGTTCACTGGATTTGAAAGTCACAAAGCTGAAGGTGGCACCAAGTGCAAAGGTCAATTTTCCAAGAGGATGATTAAGGAACACACATTAACAGATTAGCAAAACTCATGTGAGGCATTTAGAACACAAATCACCGAAATACCCTGGACTCACAAGATTCCTCATCAAGCCATAATGCTTTTATCAAAATGTCATCACATATAAACACGTTTGTCTCTTCTTCTGTGTTTCTTTTCTGTGCACAGTAGATTATAATTTTTTTCTTCCTAGATACAACATAACAGAGAGTATTTGCAATATACTTTTTAATCTCAATCCTATGAACACTAAGGCATGTGCATAATTTTATGCACAGGTGGCAACTCATTATTATTTATATAAGTTATTCACTGGAGTGCTTCCAAAACTGGAATCCCAGACTTTTAATTCTCAGCTGCTTTTTACCCCTTCTCAGGTAGAAGCAGACTTGAATGCAGACTTGCTATAACATTTTCCATTATAATCCAATTTGTTTTTACAGAAACTACCAACTATGTATGACAATTTCCTGCCTTGCCTAGTACAGTTGAAAGATATAAATGTGACAAAGCTCTTATGATTTTCTTATTAATAGTAGTTTTGTAATCAACTATTCCTGACCATTACTATCAAGATTGTATTTGTTTTGAGAAAGGTATGGGAAGTAGATTGATAGGTACTGTATGTAAAACAAAATAAACCAAAGCAAAGGGAATTCATTTCAGCTTAGCATGAAATCACTATGGGATCTCCCCATAACAACTTCTGCTAGGGAGAGTTGCTGGATTGAATTCTCAAGATAGGAGCAACTCTCCCTCTTAATAAATTAGCCAAAACTTGCACTGCAATTGTTTATCAAGAATTAAGTATCATGTTCCATCAAGCTTTTGCCATGTTAAGTTTCTTCCTTCACATACAAAAATAGGGAAGAAAGCAGATTTGTAAGGGTCTTGTGGTTTTATAGTGTTTGCACAATGTGGAGGAACATGACAATCATCATTTTACTGTCTTTCAGCCTGAAGCAGAAGTTACAGACTGATTCAAGTGGCATGAAGGACTGAGTGTTGAAAAGAAAGCAAGACACTTGCAGCTGATACAGATTTTAGCACGGCAAATTGAAAAACTTAATAAGAGGCAGACAATTTCTGGCAAAATTGTAGTTTGTGCTACTCTGTACAAGCATATATAATAGAGGAAACAATGATGAAAAGAAAAAAAAAAATCTGGAAGTTTTCCCCAGATAATTCACAGAACAAAGAACAACTCTTTGGCCTGCAGAGGTATGATGTTAGCCAGAGATCATTAGCGTGCAGAAGAATCAAGACCAGCTACAACACTTCTGTACACCTAAATACAAATGACTTTAGTTACGCTAGGATGCAGGCACTAAACTGGAGCCAGACTGTCTGCCTGTGAACTTCTGTACCAGACTGGTCCATCCATTGGAATGCCTCCTGGGAGACTAGATAAAAATATCCTGGGAGGACCAATACTTCAATGTTTTGATCAAGAGGAAAGTAATTGGAATAAAGCCCCAAAATCTCAGTGTCCATTAGTGGAAGAAATTTATTTAATACTGTCTTGGAATGTCACATTTCAGTACACGTTCAAAATAATTTCATTTCTTGGGAAAAAAATTGCAAACACCAAAGTGACTTTAATAAAACCTGAGAAAACAAATAGAGAAATAGACTGTCAGGTAGATTTGTTGTGATAGGAATTTGCATGCCTTAAAAATAAGCAAGAAAACAAGAACAATTTGAAGAAGTGATTTTCCATGGGTAGCTGTCCTGAACAGACTTAGAACAAAGCTGACCTTGGGAAAAGGTGGAAATGCTCAAGTTATGTACCAATAATTTAGCTTAAAGACACTTCCCTGTATTATGTAGGAGTCTCAGATTTAAGTTCAGCATTCACTCTCTCATAGGGGACACTTGTCCCAGGAGAGATTCACATGGGTGGCAATGTTGGAAGAGAATGCATCTCTTCTTAATAACCATATCTGGTGGCTGATGAAGGAAAACTCACGTACTCCATAGGGAGTTTCTGTTCCACGCTCTCTAGAAGGCAGTAGGAAAATCGACTCAGAGGTCTCAGACAAGGAGGGAGTGAATGGAGAGGACAACTGGAGGTGATGAGAGATACGCTATTAATACAGGCAGACAAGAGAATATTTATGAATGAATTTGGGAATGTCATCATGGGTGTTAATGGTGACAAAGTTTTTCTGTTTAATGATCGGACAAGCAGACAGGGAGCAGTAAAAAGCTTCTGAGCCCTTTCCAGACAAGTGCACAAGGTTAATGAGGCTTCCCTGATAACTTTCTGTTATTCGCAATGTTATAAAGAATGGCAAAATACGATCATCAAGTGTGGAATTGTTTTGATTTTTGCACTTGGAAATCACATTCTCCCCCTTCTAAGCTCACAAAGGATTTTTTTTTTTTTTTAAACAGTTGCACCTTGAGTCACAGCATTTATCTGGGAATCCCTGCCCTCTGGATTGACCTGGGAGAAGTGAATGAAATGTAAATGACGGTAGACAAAACTAGTGCTTAATCATCCTTCAACCAGCAAGAATAACTGGAATGCAATGGAACAAAAAATACACAATGTTCACAGGGAATAAGAATGTACCTCATAAACTTTTAAGAGATGATGACATCTCCTAACACGTGTCCTGTCATGTCAACAAATGCTCACTTAAGAGCTCAGCATTGTAGAGAACTGTGTCTGTCAACTGGTGCTCAGCTGCAAAAACCATCATCATCCACACAAGTCATAATATAACAGCTCCAAAGCCAATGTTTGCAATTTGCTACCGCAGTAAGCAATTAAAAATAGAAGTGTACTGGTTTTATGAAGTACAAAGCAGATGAGCAAATGAGCTGAAAAGTGAGAAGTGCTCTTACTGATGGGAGGCAGCACAGCTTCCCTGAAACCTAACACAGGTGTAGTTTAGCTTTTATGCTCTTTCTATGTTAGCCCAATAAAATAACCAATACATCAAAAGCCAGAGAGAAACAGCCACAGGTAGAAAACAGCAAGGCATGGAATATTCTTCCAGGAAAGCTTTATATTTTAAATGTAGAAATCTACACTAGCCAAACTCTGGCCAAATCTCTCCCAGTTCGGTTGGGTTAAAAGCAATACTCTCCTGGTGTCCAGATAAGTAGCAGCAATTTGCCCCATTTTTAAATGAGATACTTACAGATGCATCATTCAGCAATTCACAAATTTTGTTTTAATATGGTTATTATAAAATTTTGCCATCAAATAATTTTCCTAGAAAATGATGACCTCAAGTAATTATCATACCATGCAAAGTGCTGAACAAGTATATAGCAAGGAGAGTGTCCATTCTCAACTTCATAAATCCTCAGGTGTCAAGTCAGAAATCTGCTGTTCTCTTGACAAATACACAACCTGAAACTTGCCTACTGGATCCAGATCTTCCCAAAAAACCCCTGCCAATAAAGCCCTCATTGCCTATGGAGATGCTGGTTTGGCTTTCCTTTATCTCTTCAACTGCTTGTTAAGCTGTAGAAATCTTTTGAAAGTGGTTATTTCCAGATACAACAGCAGCTCTCAAGTGCTCTTGCACTCACACGTGGATCCCTATGCCAGGCATATGCTGCAACTCCTCTCACTGCATCCCTGTGCAGCCTGAATTGTAACGGAACAGAGAGATTAAAGGCCTAATTTCTAATTTTTTTTTCTCACCTGGTACTGAAAGAAACAAGAAAAAGAGCTGGATAAAATGAGGAATGAAAGTTTGCATGTCAATGAGCAGATGGGAAAGAACTGAAGGTGAATATCCTTGCCTGTCTGTATATTCCCACTAGCTCTAAACACAGCATCTCCTTGTAAGTATGAAGTCAACATACTTGGTATGAGAAGCTGCCTTCTTGAAGCAATGTTTGCATTAAAGACACACTCTTCCCATTTAGAAAATTTAAATACGGCAGAAGGGAAAAATTCTGTTTGTTCTGCAAGTTTGTTTTTTTTTTTTTTTTTTTTTTTTTTTAATCCATAGGTAAATTNCATAATTTTTTTTTTTTTTTTTTTTTTTTTTGGTGTGGTTTCTTTTATTTGTGAGTAACCTGATTGTGTTATACAAAATGGGCTCAAGAAAGATATGTGGAAGCACATGGCATGCACAGCTAAGCATCTGTGTGACATTAGATGCCTTTATTTTTTAAAATCAGATAGCAAATCACTACAGTTAAATAATTTAGTATTAACACTATTTTACACTATCCTGTGTCTTTTTTCATCGTTAAACAACAATTTTATACCACCTTTCCAAGATAAACAGCTCTCTTACCAATTTTGAAAGCCCTATGTGCTAACAAGACTCCGCTGACAACCTCACAATTCCTGGAGTACTTACTCTCGTAGCAACCCAATTCTTGTAACAATCCAATCCTCAGTCTGGATTAAGACCTTGTATGCAGATGGAAATCATACGCAGAAGAGATAAGGACCATATGGGCTAAACATGTCACGTACCAGAGACTGAGTGAAGTCTGTCTGTGGGATCATTCCCTTCTCCCATTTCTAACCTCTTAGGCATTAGGCTCAGACACATCCCACCTTAAATTTAGGCAACACTAAAACGACATGCAAAAGGTAAAGCCTACCCATTATAAGCTCTTCCTGTATTCCATTTCCTATGGTTCTAGCCTCTTGCATGCAATAATCTATATATTTGACTTTCATTGGTAATAACTCATCACACAAGTTCTATGTAAATACAGCAATGGCAGTCACTGCAGGAAGGAAAAATTCTGCTACTTTTGTTCTACAGGGTCTGGAAAAGAACACCTTTCCCTACTTGAGTGGATGTCACCTACCAGAACGAAAGAAAAAAAAGAGAAAGAAGAAAAAAAAAAAAAAAAAAAAAGAAAAAACAAATTATTTCACAGTCTTCCTGACTTTTCTTTAGATTTGTTTGATCTCAGCAGTGTAACTACATTAATTTCACTAACCCTTGAGATACTTTTGGTTTATATAAGACTTTGTCTACAGTCAGTACTACTGTCTGTTAATATGCCATTACTAATATACCAAGAGGAATTACATTTCTGTTGCTGTTTCCAAGACAGTTTTCAAAGTTATCCAAAAAATGTTTTGTGAGCTACAAAATCTTCTCTGATTTTTAAAACTATGTGTTGAAGTTGATTTAGGAAATATCCTGAGGGCACAAAAATCAAAAAAGGATGAAAGGAATGACTTTATCACTGGGACAATTCAGCAAGTCCTACACACACTTCAGTGGTAGTCTATTGGCTACTCTCAAAGTGATACAAAAAGTTATGTTCAGCTAGGTTTCTCTCTTGTTTTGATAACTTTTAGTTGGAAATGATTCTGACAAAGTCACTGTTGTTACAATGTCTGAAAAACAGCAGAACAGTTTTTAACAGACTTTTTGACAGAGTACTGAAATGTGCACAGATCTGGCACTGTGAAGCTGCAAAGCAAGGAAGGCTGTTTTTTACAAGACATGAGTAACTACCCTTAGCATTCCAGAAACACAGATTTTGCACTTGGTCTGTGACTTTTCCTGTTAACTTTCTCTTTTAATATCCACAAAAGGTTGATCGCATGGAAGACTGGCCCATCTCTGGTTATAATCCACAGGTTCTGGCTTTGGACATTTCTAACCCACTGGCTGGGGAGGGAGTTGTGAAAAGTGCTTCTGTAATGTACTGTTTCTCACATCCTTTTCTCAAGCATCTGATTCTGGCTGGAATAAAGATGCTGAAAACATGCTAAACAAGCCCTTTATCTGACACAGTATGGACACGGTTATGTTCTTAAAAAGAAACATGTTTCCACTGATTTCACTTTAATAGCATAGCACGAAGAAAACGATGTATATACATACTAACATTCCCCCTTATATATTTTCCTTCTTCCACATATTTGCTTTGATTTCTTGTTTTATCCCGGTCTTTAGCTCTACCCCTCCCATCAGTCTGCTCCTGTTGCTACACACCAGCCCCTTCTCACTTTGTCCAAGCAGCCATTCCCTGGACTCCCACCATCAGCCCAGTGGGCTCCTGGAGATCCTGCACCTGCAGTCTGCCACTGCCTCTCTTTGCCTCCCTCACTGGTCTTCCTGCTCTCCCACTCACTGCTCTGTGACCTGAACTCCTTTTGGACTCATTGGAGGGCAGAGGATGCTTAAAACTACTTGGGACAGGATTTTGCTCCCTGACATTACTCATCCCAGAGCCAAGGGAACCAACAATTTAACACAAAAAGTAGGGAGTCAAAGAACAACATCTGCAGCTGGCATTGAAATAGCTCAGACTCTTACTCATCCTATTCATAAATTTCCTGGTAAATTCACCCACCAGCCCAGTTTTTCATTTCTTCCTCTACTCTTCCAGATACTGTCAGTTATTTCCATTTCTGCACTTCATCTATTATCTCCCTGCAATGTCTATTCCAACGCATATCAGGAACCTCATCCATGTTCCTCTATAAATTCTCCTCTCATTCACAGCATCTGCTTCAGCTATGCCTCATGTATTGTGCTTAGGGTCTGTGTCTCATTTCTCTCCTTGGTTTCCTCACATTAACCCTCTGAAAATGGGGTTTATTGTACACTTTCCTTCTACCTTCACCCAAGCCATAAAGAACACAGAGGTGAAAAAGATGTACATAGTCGGGCCAGATAGCTGCAGTGAATTGACAGGAAATTCACAGCTCACATACCTTGCCATACTTCTGTGCATAGGATCCTGTAAGCAGCGAATGGAAAACTATGATTGTTTCATCCAAATCCCAAACAAACACACGCTGAAAACAGAATTGGGGAAAATATTATTGAACAAATAATATCACAGTCCCACCAGCACATCACCCAGGGAGGCTAAAACCCAAGAGTCCTAAAAGTTTAACCAAGTACTTGTTAACTGAGTAGGTTTTCTCTGCAAAAATCAGCAATAACAGTGTATCATGCATGGTAAAAAGTCAAAAGGCTTAGTTTCTAACTCTTCAACCATTTCTTATTCTGCAAAAAGCTTTTCACAAAAGCTCTGCAACACAGATTTCAGAAACATGATGGGGGTCAAACATAATTGTTAAGGATAAGCTTTCAGATACTTCTCTGCAGGCCTTATTAGTTCAAGATTCTTCTTTATTTCTACTGTGTAATTAAAACCTTGGGTAAAAGTACTGCCATCCCATATATTAGGCAGATGTATTTCTTTGCTAAGGCACTGATCCTGCACATACTTAAGCACAGCCATAACTTCACTGAGGTAAAGCTGCCTCATTGAAATCTGCTGACATTACTTACAAGCACTAACACAAACTGGTGCGTAAATATTCAAAAGACTATGGCCACATAATCCTATATATTTACACTGCATCCATCAATACATGTAATTAAGATGAGCAATATATTTGAGATTTCCTATTCAAAAAACTACAACAAAATGTGACAATTTTGAGTACAGATTTGTGGGTCATTGCATGAGAAACTGCCAGACACACAATCCGAGAGCTAAAAAGCACAAGGCTGAAACACACTTACCTTTCTGCCTAATTTTGTCTGTTAAAACAGCTACTACTCTGTTACATTCAGTTAGTGAAACTGAGTCGATGATGTCTTCTAAAATGCTTTAAGCTATTTTCACAGCTGCAGTATTCAGAGTTTACTCTTCATCACAAGAAACCTCCACATTAGCATTCATCAATTACCACAGACATACCTCCAAGTCACTGTCCGGAGGGGGTGATGGATTATTCTTCCGCCCTCTACCCCGAGACTTTGACCCAGAACTCCTACATGTTCTCTCATCAAGATCTTTGATTGGCGTGGAGGGGCTCTGCACTGTGTCAAACTCCCCTGTAAAGTCAACCATTCATGTCAAAATTAGTGCTGGATTTTTAAATAATGAACTTTTTCCCCTCACAGCTAGACATGTCTGTATGCAAACTCAATGACAACAAACATGTAAAAGAGTTGTACAAAAAGAATGATAATGTGGCTTGCCTTAAGTACGTGGAATCAGCAGAAGCCACATAAACTTTTGACTTTACCAATGAAACACCAGGAATCTTAGCAGAATAAGAGAAATATTAAAATGACACATATGCATGTGCATACACACAAATACACATGAGCCCAGGCAAATGTAAATATATCCAAGGAAGATGTATTTTAGAAGTCACACTAATGGTTTCTCATATCATGAAGTGCCTTTTAGTTAAAGTAGTTAATTTCCCAAGTTTTCAGTTCAGCTAGGCTTATTTCCAAGTCCTGCATTGCATTTACCAGAACACAGTCTGGTACTAATCCATGCCCCAGAACAGCCAGGCAGCTTCCAGCTTCATCTCCTCCTCCCATGTCACCTGTTCTTTAGTAAGTTCACTTTTTTCCTTCACCTTATCTCAGCCCATAAATTGGCAGAGAAAAATCATAACATTAAATGCAATGCTCCAGTTGGTACCTGAAAGAGGATGAAGTTGTGCTTGCTGTGTTCTGATTGTCTTTCTCTAAGTTTGAGGCATTCTGGGCTGTCACAGAAATGTGCTGGAAGGGCCTTCAACCTGGTATGGCATAACTCACCTTAACCACACTCAAGCCTATCCCTGACCTACCCATTTAATCAATTTTCCCTCTGGTGGTAACAAAGAGCTTTGGAGGTGATCACAAATCAGTAGCTGTGTAAGACTGACTGAAGGAAGAAGGTAACTCCAGGGAAGACGGTGTGGAACTTCTCTTTACGAATTAATGCAACAGCTCAGTAAATAGATAATTTTCTTCACAACACAGTGCCCTTTCAAAACTTCTAGCAATAAATGCAGTCTGGCTAGGTTCCCAAGTGCTAAATGACAAAAAACCCCTCCTTCATCATTTATCCTATAAATAATGATTTAATTTTTCTCCACTAAAGGAGGAAAGGCTACAGCTTTGATCTGACATCTACTACAGATTTTGATTCAAAGGAGTCCTTGTGCTGCCTGTAATTGAACATCTCTGAGCCACCAGTAATATTCGTTAAAAGTGCTCATGATGGCACATCTGCAGAACAAATTAACACTTCATACAGAATTTTCCCCAAAATCATCTATGATGCATCTGATTTTGAGCTGGAATCTGGTATTTTTTTTCATTTTTACTAAAGAGCATCACTGACTGTCCAGCAGATAAAGGAGACTGATTTTTCTACTCTATTCTGAACTAGCAAGACCACATCTGGAAATTGCAGTTTTGGGTCCAAGTAGAAGAGAGATATTGTCAAACTGGAATTAGTCCAGGTGAGGGTGACCATGACAGTTAAGGGGCTGAGCATGTAGTAAGAGGCTAAGTGACTTTTCATAGAGGTATGCAGAGAAAGGACAAGACACACAGACAGAGATCCCTACAGAATGGAGATAGAGTTCTTGTTGACTAATCACTTCTATTCCCAGCATGGTGTTGATGTCAGCAAGGTCACTGCAGGCAGTGAAGCGATCAATAAGGATCACATTATATTAGCTCTTTCCCCATAAGAACAGCAAAATACACTTTGGTAATGTACAAATGTACAAGAAGCGTCCAAATCAGAATCCTTGTGCAGCAAAAACCTACACAGGCTTTAAAAGAAGTTCTGAGTGTGCAAGAGTTCTGTACAAAAATAGAGTTTCCTAGATTTTTCTGACAGAGTGGAAAAAATGTCCCAAACCAAACTCCCAGAAACAAAAACGCAAAAACTAAGTAAGCGAAGACGAATGTTTACATTCTTCCATATAACATTCTTCTTATTTATAAGATTTCAACACATTACAACAAAATCAAGACTCATTTCTGCAGTTATATATTAAAACATCTGTTCTCAATGACTGTGTTTATTCTAATCTACCAAAACCAAAATATAAAAAAAGTGCCCTGTTCTAAATCTCTGAAAGTATCCAACAACTGAAGTAAATAACTCCAATTTTCATTTAGCATTAGCCATTACCAGATGCTCCAGGCTTCTGCTTGGGTTAATGCCGTACATGATTGCATAATTATCTATTAATCAGTACTGTAACTAATCACTGTTCCTTGTAAAATCTAGATATTTAAAGCCAACTTTATTTCATTACACTAATCTCTAAATCAGAATGAGCAGCTGTCTCTTACTTGAATGCAAGGTATGCATCTATTTTAGAACTGTACAAGTCAGTAGTCCTTGTTTTTTAAAACAACTATAGGCTTAATTGCTTGTTTTGCTTTTTACCAACAGCAGTCTAAAGGAGAAACTGCACTTTTCTTATCCTCTGTTTGCTTTAGAAATGAGGTCAATGCTGATAAAATGAAAACTTAATAAAAATTCTGCCCCACGACATAAAAGAATGTGAGAACTTCTAGTACTAAAGAGCCTTGAAAACATACCATCATGAAGAGCTCCTACTGCAGCTCATATTAGACAGAAATTTTTATTACAATGTTTGAAATTCTTTAGCTTTTTCAATATTCACCACGTGCTTATTAAATACACGTCATAGCCTCTTCCCACCGGGACTATGAGCAGTGCCAGAGATCCAACAAAAGAGGAGGAAAATGTGAAAGCCAGAATAAGGAATGACTGCTTTATCACAGATGTTCTCACACATACTCATACACTTGTCCAATATGAAGCCTTTCATGCTGTGGAGACCTTGCAGCAGCTCCAGCTAGAGGACAGGGAATTACAGCACCACGTTACAAATGGAGGTAGGTGGTCTCTCATATCCAGGCCATTGTATCCCACCTCTAGTTTCATGATGTGAACATCCCCTCCTCCTTGCTAAAACACAGTTCTACCACTGAAACAGGAGAAAAGAGTTTGTGCAGTCTGAATATAAACCTCATGCCATCTCCCAGAGAAGCTGCAAAGCGTGGCTTCATTGTGGGTACCAAATTCAGCTTTGTTGCATCCCAGTAATGGAACGGGAGCTCATATCCTGTGGTGATTCGCCTTCCCTGACCCTGGACGTATGAAAGCAAGGTGCCTTCCTTCACATGAAGCTTTTATGCAGGCCTATATCCTCTGCTAGAGTTTTATTTGCCCTACATTAAATGTACTCATGTGTTCATCAAACATACTCAGGTATAGTTATCTCCTGAGAGCTCACCTTCCAATCCATCTGAGTTATCCCTAATGGAGATGAAGTGCCCTAGGAGATACCATTTTGTGTCACAAATACTCTGTGGTAATGAGTGCATTTTGAAAAACCTGAATAAAGGCAGGCACAATGCAAGCTCAGAAGAGAAGTCAGTGGTTTAAGGAGCTGAGCATTGCACAGATCTGGAATGGGTGCATTTCTGAGCCCCTTCATACTTTCCTTATGGATTGACTATTGTTACATATCCTTACCAGACAGAGCAGCCAGAAGACAGCTTCAACACTACAAGCCTGCTTTTTTTTTTTCTGACTTGTAATGTGCTATTGCTTGTCCTGAATAGCAGAAAGACTAAAGTCCATTTCAATTTTCATCTCATTTTCTTTACAGAGTCAACAAATAAAAATGTAGCTGGTATTAACTCTTGATCTGATGAGGCTTTATCAGGAAAAAGAGAAATCCTGTATGTGTGGAGAGTACTAGAGGCTTTCATTAGATATTTGAATTAAGAGCTAGTAGAAATGCCAGAAGAATGAAGTGCCTTGCTGTGTTTAGTACTAGGTTTTTGTTGGAGTAAGTCTTAAAGAGTTGTTTGACAGCAAGTGAACACGATGAGTGCTAAAGATCTGCAGTATGATCTATGATATCTGAAATGATCTCCAAGACACTGCCCCTCACCAATGGAAATTTATTTTTACAGTGACACAGAAGAGCACAGGCATGTCACGTATTCACAGAGTGGGCGTTCCACTCTCAGCAGAGGGTCGCATGATCACTGCAACGCTTCACAGAAATAAGGAGCAGATGGGGGCGGATTTGTTAAGTTCAGATGCACAACCTACTTAACAAGAGAACAAGTTCATATGCTTAAACAATCCACAACCAAGAAAAATCTTTACTATTTCACAGATGTGAAGCCTTCAATACTTTTTCAACCTGTTCAAACCATTTAGGATTCCTTTTTTATTGCCAATTCTATTCAATAGTAATGGTACTTGTAATACATGATACATTTACACAATATTTCTAGGAAACACAGATACATAGGGGAGGGGCAACATGGGAAACTGATTTTCTCAGATAAGAATATGAAGGAATAAAAAAGCAGCAAGGAAAAGTACACAGCACATACACAGTTACCAAAATGTAGCTTGTAACTTGTGAGCATGCTCCATACTCTTAAAAATACTTTACATATGATTTGTGTCTGTTATGGATATCCTCCACCTGTTGAAATTTTGCTTGATTTCACATTACCTTTAGGTTCTTCTTCCTAAATCTGCATTCTGAGACTACTAAATAATGTCACACTTTTCATCAAAAATCAAGGGAATATGTATCTCCCCATCACTATTCCATACCATATCCATATCCATATCCATATCCATATCCATATCCATATCCATATCCATATCCATATCCATATCCATATCCATATCCATATCCATATCCATATCCATATCCATATCCATATCACACCACACCCCAAACATACACACAAAAACACATGCACACTGTTACACTTTAAAAATCGGCCTGAGGAAAACATCTGGGTAGGAAAATTTTCAACTAATATTTTTAGCAAATTTAAGCAGTTTATATTATGTATGACTCCTTGCTTACTTTTTTCTATGCAGCGTTACCTTCCCTTTGTACAAATTCATTACAATTAAACTATAGACTTTCTACTGTATTTTTCAATGGGATGGTGCAGTTGTTAGGAAGAGTTATGCAATAAGCTGATTTTGTGACTAAGGCATAAATTCCTCCCTTATTCAGAGCCTAATCCAAAAGCCATTTTGTTAGTCTTTTTAGAAATGCTCACAGTCTGTGGGCAAGGCAGACACTGCCCACGCTGCCTGAGTGAAGCCAGCGTCCCCGAAAGAGACTGCTCTAAGGGAGCTGAAGAAAAGTGAAGAACTGCCATTACCCTCCAGTCGTGTCCTAGGAATACAAGTAGCAGGCTACTGTGCTGTGGTGGCTGTGCACCAGAGGGCAGGGTTGGGCAGGCAAAGGGAGCCTCCTCATGTCTCCTGATAGTGCTCTTTTTGCATATTTGACTACTTTGATACATTTTTTTTATGGTGCCAATAACCAATTTCTCTGTTCTTAGTTGCCTAAATTAGTGAATTAGCAAGGATGGCGTTCACACATTTGAATAGAGCCCATGTGCTCTTACTAGCATGGCTGGGGCATAATTAAATGAAAAATGGTATCTTGTTTTAAAATCTTTACAGCAATACTTCAGAATGTGTAGGTGGAAACAGGAATGTTCCACAATCAGTGATACTGACAACCACCTCAGTCTGCAAAAAGCTTAATTTAACTAGCAAACAAACTAGACAGGTTTCCTAACTAAAGAGCAAGAAAAGCTTATTTTGGGTGGTTTACATGATGAAGTCTTCTGAGAGGCACAAACTTAATATATCTGTATCATGCAAGCTGAATATGGAAATCTTGCCTTTATACAAACAGAGAATAAAATACAAAAATTGTTTTCACCTGAATGTAGATCTGTACCTGGTTGACTAGTCAAGCCAGGGAGAGAGTCCTGTAACTGGTAGGTTGATGATGATGAAGTGCCATCAGCCGTGTTGTTTGAGGTCATGTATGCACCATATGTTGATGCTGAATAATACTGTGCATATTGATTTTGGCCAAAAGCTGTGTATGATGGATAATCCTGAAACAAATGCAGCAGACCACTCAATTAAGTAGAGTAATGAGTGAATTTTTTCCCATTAAATATTTCTAGGAGTACAATCATATGACTTCTGCTAGTGTTTTGAAGGCTTCGTTCAGCTTTTTTTTTTCTTTTCTTTCATTTAAGAATATTTAGTGTTTTTTATTTTAAAGACATTTAATAAAAGACTACAGGGAAGCTGCTGAAGTATTGAAGCGGTAAAATATGTAACTAGGCTTCCAGGAGGATTTTGATCATTTTCCACAGAAAATAGCATTGAACCACAGTGAGTCTCATTCAACATAACAGATATAAATTAAAATAACATGCTATCACTGGAGTTACGTAAGTCCTTTTGTAACTGGCAAATAAAAATAGTAATATTCATACCTGTTGTGAACTACTGAAGTTTGTAGAATTTGAAACAGAATTGTTTGAATAAATAGTGGACGATGGTGTAAAACTAGAACCTAAAATTAAAAAACACAATTAACTGTGAGAATTTGTTTGTGAATCAAAATAAAATTCTAATTAGAATACTCCATGTTAAGCTGTAGATGAACCAGAATAAAAAAACAACTTTTATTTTCCATTAGAAGTATAAAATATTGTAATAAAACTTTAAAAGAAATGAAATTCTACTTCCACGCATACAGGCACACATTCCTCTTCACACGATGCAAGGAAGATAGCAGCAGTAAGTCATCTCACCGATCTAGAATGCATTTTTCAGTTTATTGCAGTCTCATCTCTCCTCAAATACTGTTTTTCTCTTTTGCTTTAATTTCTAACACTTTAGTGTTAACGTTTGCGAAAGGAAAGCTTTTTCAAAAGACTATATCCGAGTGTTTTTAATCAATCTGTAATGAGGCATATCCTTGTTTCCAACATAAATCAAATGATTCATATTGCAATTTGTAATATGCAAAAGATTAACCATTGTATAAGACACTTAAAAATTATCCAAATAAAACAGGTTATCAATGATCAGAGGGTAATAAATGAATTACTAACTGAATAGCAAATGAAAGAATAAACATGAATTAAGGAGAAATTCTAAAAAATTATGTTAATCCAAAAAGAAACAAGTATCAAATTATGTCATACTAAAAACAAGAAAACAAGGAAAAGAAGCTTGTGTATGATAATAAATGAAACAAATGCCTCCAGTCCTGTCACGTGATTTCACTCCACCAAAAAATCCAAAAGCAGGTGCAAACAGGAGCTGTATTTCATGGCCAGATCTAAAGTAACAGATGATCAGAATGAATACACCTATGCCTACTAGTACTGGAAAGAAACACTTAGCTTGAAATTTTAGAGATGGCCACTCACCTGGCATCTGGTAAGAGTAGGGTGTTTGGCCTGGCTGTGGGGTGGAAAACCCTGGGCTGTAACTGAGGCACCCGCTCTGCAGGGGAGATTGGGTCTGCGAGAGCCCACTTTCCGTCTTGATGCCTGGCAACATTACACCCAAATCTGTATAAGAAATTAATTTTCAACTGATTCTTTAAAATATTTTGTTACAGTTGGGAAAACAAAAGAGAAAGCAAAAAAACCATTCCAGTTGGCATTGCTTTTAGTTCTACGTAAAGTGAAGTAATAAGTGGTCAAATACCGTAAGTGGGCAAGCTGTAGGGCTGTCCTGTCTGTGAGTAGGCTGTGTAGACCGCTGGTTGCTGCATTCCTGAATACTGGGTTTGTCCGGCATAGGCAGACATTGTTTGAGCTGCTGGTGTAGAAAGAATGTGTGGATAGGGCCTAAATATCAGGAAAAATAGCATTACTGTGGCAACAAATACTTTGTATGTTGATTCAAGCAATAAAGTAAAGAAAAAGGTTTAAAGATATCCAAAAGCAGTTCATTATTCTGCCAACTGCTCCTCTTCTGGGATTTATTCCATCCCCCACTGAAATAAGCTGAAAAACACTCCATCCCACATTCCCCAAGGCACAGTGAATATTTTATGCTGTCCCATCACTACAGTTTAATTCTTAACCTACTGTGTCCACTTTTAGGTGGGCTGTGCCACTGCTGCATGTCTTTATGCAGATTTAACCTCTTTTATCCAAGATCAGAATGCTCCAATGAGAAAAGCCCCCATGCTTTTTTCAATCCAGCAGAGGGAAACTTGGACTAGAAGAATGAAGGAAACACAGAGGTGAATGTTGAAGCTAGTACATTATGTCATCTGTGTAGGTTCTGCTTCAACAGACATCTAGCCTCTAGCTTCAATGGGAGATGGATCCTACCCACTGAGAGCAGCACAAAAAATACTGACAGCAATACTTTGGTAACCAGATGGGCTTTAAATGTTCGGAAAATATGGGCTAGGGAAATAGAATGGAAATAAAAATGGTCTTTTATTTATGAATACTGAGGTTTTATAGAGAGATTGAATAAAACCAACTTTAAAATTTTTGCCCTCCAGAGCTGCAAAAATATACAGAGAAACATTTTTCTTGGATTGTTTTGTAAGTCAAATGAGACTTTATGGACCAAGAGTTGAATAAACACACTCTGCAGAATTACGCTAACTGAAATCTGGCCATTAGAAGCCATGACTAAATTTCAGATTCTAATTTTTTTTTTATTTTTTTTTCTTTCTAATTAATTCAGTACAGTTGGCAGCATTTAGTATCAGAAAAGGATTACTCATTAATTTAGATGCCAAAAAATTGTAACAGTAGATTAAAAATTCTATTAAACCTTGTAATGTATTTGGCCAAACGTATCTAATATACTTTGCCAAAGCCTGTTTTAAGTGGAATGAGGGCTCTTAGTTCAGGCACCTACTTTCTGTATTAATAAATTTTGGCTACCATCATACAAATGCAAATTTATTAAAGAAAACTAGAAGGAATCTAATGGGCTCTTGAATCTTTAGATTCAATGTTTTCTCTGTATCAAAGTCACACTGATAGCTATATCAAATAAATGGAAACAAACAGATGGCATACTGGAATCAAGAACCCTTGTGCACAACACTGATCATAGGACAAGCAAACTAATAGACTGCCAACTGCAGCAGTTTCATACAACATCTTTGGTGTTTTTTCCTTACATTCCTATTCCTGGATTCGTGTGATTGCCCAACAGCCCATTTTCCTCAAAAAAAAAAAAAAAAAAAAAAAAAAAAAAAAAGAAATAGTCTATTCCTAATACCCACTGTCTTAAAAATAATAAGATTAAAAACTAATCCAATTTATTTGATTTTTAAATCTTATGATACTGGAGAGGGACAAGGAAAGGGTGGTTCCTGATCGTGGAATGCTTGGAAGCGTTTGGCAATGCTGGCTGTGGAAGGGTCAGGGACAGGGTTACCCCCCAGTATGCAACTTGCATATGCAATTGTGATTTCTATATATAAACTGACTTCTTCAAAATATATCTGTATATACTGCCAGCATATGCTGTTACTATGCTGATGTCTGAGAATGCAACAGTCTGATTTTTTTTCCTTCTCTTGTGTTCTGATATTCAAGGGTATTTCTTGTGCAGCAATACTGCACAAAGGAGGATCTTACTCTGCAGACAGATGGGGAAAAAAAAGTTGGAGAGGGAGCCAGTACCGGAGTCAGTACTGCAGCTTAAGAATTTTCCTTTTTCTCTGTTTCTCCTGCTGAACAGTTGTTTGCAACAAACCACAAAACTGCCCAGAGCCAAGGTCTACAAAAGACTAGAAGAGGTGCAGACACTAACTTGGAGGGATATATCTGTGGAGAGTACTGGTGCGCTGATCTGGGACTGTAGCCACTACTTGTTATTACTGCAAAACAGAAAACAAGAGTACAGCGGTTAGAAACACCATGAGACCTACACAGCCAAACTGTGAACAGCAACATTAACAGAGAAGCCTATTGAAATGGACAGCTTTTCAAGGAAGCAGATGCCACCTGAGATGCAACACCTTAACACAAAAATTAAAAAACTCCCTAATCATTCACTGTTGTGCAGAACTCTTTAGTTAGCATGGGTGTGTCATGCTTTCTCAACTTGACTAACACATTTCTGGTATACTGCAGAGGCATGGATTTCATAAATCATCTGTGATCCACACACCATAGATCTTTCAAATTTGCAAGTTGTATTAAAAGGGGTAGTGAAAAGAACCTTCTGATTTAACATACAGTATTTCAAGGGACTGAAATAATGTTCACATACCTTTATAGTCTCACATTAACAAATTCAATTTTAATACTGGATAGGAAAAGCATGTTTTATATGGTTGGGACTAATTTTGGTCAGTTTAGGTGATGGAAGATGCTGGACTGAGCACTAGAAAGCAACTGCAATTCTTTATAAACAGGCTAATTAGAATATATCCCCTAATAACAGCATTTTTATTTTAAATTATGCGTAACAGTCCTGTTCAGTAGCCATCCAAATTGTGTGTATCTATACTATTCACAGCTGCATTCTTCCAAGAAAGCTAACAGAACAATAGTCATAACCCATTAAAATTTCATCCAGAAGCAGTGCTCACACTGGATTAATTCCAAGTGTTTGGAAGTTTCCCTTTCCTTTAGCCATCTGTCTTGACTAAGACAGATGTATTCCAAATATATGTACTCTAAAGTGTTGAACCAATCCCTTCAGAGCAAATCCATACTGGGCAAACATACAGAGTGTCTTTATTAGGCCATCTGCTGTTCATTCACTTTTCAAAAGATTAAAGTAGTACACAATGAAGCACTGGAATTTCTTTAGTCTAATCAATCATAGTTGTACTTCAAAGTGTACCCTCTTCCTGAGTTATTCGTAATGGTAGTAGAAATGAACATTCAGAATTTTATAAGTGACAAATAGGTTTAGGTTCCTAACTATTTTATGAAACATGATATATTTCTACATCCAGCCCTAATTAACGTCTCTCAGATCTATTGCTTTGAACATACGCAGAACTTCATATTTTTAAAGCTAGTTTAAACGCATTTAGAATGTTAGGACTTAAAAGGAAAATACAGTAGAAGAAAAACAATTAACTTATTTTTAAAATGTGCAGTTAAGTATGGCTTGAAAGTAAAGAAGAATTGGATAATAACTTTTAAAACATGTGCCATTAGATTTCATAAAAGAGTTGCTGTTTGAAAAGATATTGAGGGTTTGCCTGTGATGGAAATCTGTTAGATTACATTTTGTGTGGATATTGTTTCTGAGGGTTTTCTGAGAATGCCTTTCTGTGGTTTAAGCTCAACCCACAGAGCAATCTGCTACATGTGCAGGCAGCTATTCCCCGAGTCAGACAAACCCATAGCTGTATCTATCAATGTAACTGGCTCACAGAACTCTAAAGAATGCTCTTGGTTATTTAAGGCTCGATGAGTAATTAGTCTTCCTTGTTGTAGCTCTGTGACCTTTCTAAAGACAAGCAATAGCAGCAGAGTGACCTTGGTGGTTCTCAGGGCAAGAAACTTTTGTGATCCATTATCAGCTTATCAGATCATTTTTGCCATACTGCTTCACTTTTTGTCTGATCATTAGTTGGATGAGAGGTCACTTAATTAATCAATTTGGTTAAAGCACATTTAACATGCCACCCCACCTTATGTAAACTACCAAAAAAAAAAAAAAAAAAAATTACTTCTTAT
>VZRN01000256.1:1466733-1481695 GCA_013397935.1 Dasyornis broadbenti
TAACCTCCCCCCCCACTTTATAAAAAAAACAAAAAAAAAAAAAAAAAAAAAATTACTATTCATTTAAATCACCTGAGCTATTGAAACCTAATATTTTTCAGCAAAAACTGTCCTGATTGCTTTTTTATTCTTTCTGCATATACCTTATTTTTAAAATTCAGACAAGAAAATAAAATACTTTTGGAATGTGTCTGGTTTTAAATTTCCTTTTTTTTTTCCCCCCAGTTCTCCCTGATGATACTACCAGTAGAAAGGAAGAAAAAGAGGCAAGACTAAAAAATCTGTTATTTTCACTATTTCTCTGTAGCTTGTCCCTGCAATTTGTGCACATTTTAGACTGTGAGATGTTTGAGAAACACAGGGTGTAATGCCCACCATAAGAGAACACTATGACTGAGTGGAGCCTGTGGACTACACCTCTATCTCCTAGATGAAACTGCTAATTCTAAGGGTTATCACACTTTAACAGCTTTGGCTGCTGGATAGCCTCCTAACTTCTCCCTTCTCTGAGGATTGTTCACAGTGGAGGAGATGGGGACGAAGGTTGCTGTGAGTTTTGTAACTGTGGCACTTTAAATAGCTATCTACATGAATGGGGCTCAATGCTCTTTTGTGTTGCTTATGTTAAAAAGAAAATCAAAACTGTTTATTCTCTGAAAAACTCAAATATTCCTAAGACTTCACTATTTGAATTTACCAGAGGAATGCCCTTCAGGGCAGGTTTAAGACCCTTGATCTCTCCAGTTAATGTGGTTTCACAGAGCGGACAAGCTGACAGCCAGCTCTTACCAGTTACACTCAGCTCAACTGGCCAAGGTGGTTGTGGAGGATTTAAATTTAAAAGTTTAAATTTAAATTTAAAAGTAACTGTTTTAATACCATGTGTTGGGTTCAGTATGCTAATATGGACCGTAGTTTTGTAGTTTTTCATTACACATCTGAAAAATTCTGTGCAAAAAGCGTGGGTTAAAAGGACCTCCTTTAAGTAACATCACAAAGTCTATGCACAAGGGAACCAAAAGTAGGTTAAACAGCAGTGACATTCCCTGGCTTCACCTTTACAGCCTTCAGAAATTGTTTTCTATATCTATAAACTGTATGCTATGCTATGTCCTGTGGGTAATAAATACTAAGTAAAAATGATGAGAACATCAAATATCACTCTCCATTAAAATGATAAAACAGTTCTCAAATTGATCCACTATTGTAAGCAACATATACAGCTGCAACAAATTCACAGTGCATGAAAACCTCAGCTCAGGGCTGCCCACCCCAGTGGGAGTGGGCTGCAGAATGACAGAGCTGCAAACTGACTACAGATACTAATTAACAACTGTTCTTCTTCGAAGAAAAAGGAGGAGAAAGGGGGTGCACAATGTGACTCCTCACCTGGCTAACCCATGCCAAGAGGCACGGTTTCCCCCAGGGGCAGCTCCGCAGCACAGGGGAACAGGAGCCCTGAGCATGAGCTGCAACACATGGGCTGCAGCCCTGAACAATCCCAATGGCCACTAGGGAAAGGCCACTAGGGAAATTGCCACTCTAAATTCCTGACATCTACGTGCTTTATCTTTTCAGCTTTTCAATCAACAGTGCACAGAATCAGTTTTCCGTGAAGTGTAATCTGTCTCTCCTACCCTATACCTCACAGAATCTGTTTCACCATCACTTATAGCTGGTCATCAGGGACAGAGCTGACTACTTTACACCCCACAGGGCTTGTTCAGTGTTTTGCTCAGGACAGGTCTTGGAGCATGGAAATCAATTTTAATGGATAAGGTTTGAAGGAGAGGATTTCTGCATGGCAGACTCTCAAATGGGTCTCAGCACCAGGAGTTCTCTTTTCACCCACGTCTCATTTCACAAAATATTTAGTAACACACCTAAATCCTTCCCTACTCAACAAAAGACACTTGAGTGCTTCTGACCTATGCTTGTACGAGACACAGTAGGTAAGAATGGCTTATGTGTCCAGGCATCTTCACAAAGTGAGGGCACAGGTGCTCTGAGACCCGCAGGGAAGTGCTGGCATCATCACTCTGTCATAGTTATATGTCATAACACATAAACTTACCTTATGAAAATTTTCAGGAAAAAACAAACTGTTCAGTCTTGGGCTTTGTTTTGCGTTTTTTCAATTGCAAGTGGCTCATTTGAAATGCCATCTGTCGACTGCTCAGCATTTACTGTCTTTGACAACCCACTAAACTTCCCAACTAACAAGTTAGGTTGAAAACTGAGAAATCCTGGTTTTGCTGAGTTTTTATTGCTCATTAGCACTTCTCCCACAAAACTAGAGTTAACCAAATTGTCTGATTTGGGAGTACCAGTAAAAGGCAAGTGTAAAAGTAACGTATTCAATCTGTGAAAGGCGGAATGCGTTATCAGGGCAGCTCTGTGTGTCACTCTGATGATGAGGACTGCACGTCATCCAGGCAGGCAGACTATTGATTTCCCACTGTGAATGACTGTACTCATTTAATGCTTGAGTTTCTGCACTAAATTGAGAATCAGGTTCATATTTCTTTTGAGTATGCAGGTGGCTAACAGGCAAAAAAGGATTATGCAAGGCTCAAATTCCAGCTTTTTTTTGGGTTTTGGGGTTTTTTTGGTTGGTTTTTTTTGGTTTTTTTTTTGTTTTTTTTTTTTTTTTTGTTTGTTTTTGTTTTTTTGGAGGCACCAACTTTTCAAATATCCAAAGTGTAGAGATCTCAAGGCTTCTTTTGAAGTCAGTGGAAGCTGACAGGTGAGTGGCACCTGGGGAAATCAAGCTGTTACTTAGTTATCTAAACCTGAGCTGAAGGCTGTTATTTTTGGCACTCCAATGTTGTCTTAGCCATAGAATACAACTCAGTTGCCTTATACATGGCAGAAGCTGATAAAATTTCACCAACAATGAAAAAATTTTATAGGGGTTGGACATTTTATGATCTGTAATCATTACTAATAAAATTTTACAATTGAGTAACAACAGAGTGAAAAAGAAAAGCTAAATTTTAGACCAGACTATTTAATTTTTTATGGAACCTTTTAGACTTTAAGTTGATGGGGCTCCTTTCAATATAATTAGAAGGAAGACAATGTTTTCATGCTTTCTAATCAGAAATAGTACTAACACTTGCTTTAAATATCACAAAATATCTTTTCTTCAGGCATTAAATTAGTTACAAATACTTTTCTGAATAATCAACTTTTGGGCTTAACTGATGGCTAAAAAACAATTCCAAAAACACATGCTCGATTAAAAAAAAAAATATATATACACACAGAAACATTATGATTTCCAAAATATTTTAAATAGGACGTGACTGCCTAAGCCTACCAAAATAATAGTAGCATCAGTGTGGAGTGGTGATTGGTGGCTTTGTTGACATTTCAGTCAGGCCATTACTGAACTGGTATTTCTAGATGCAAAACTTATTCTTCTTCCTCTCCTTGTTAATATTATTATTAGCAGGATTCAACTTAATGATTAGAAGGCAGATTAACTGTACTTTTCCCCAGTTCATCACATTTTAATAATTTATAGAGATCTACTTAATCCGCTGTTTGTTTGAATTTTTAAAGAAGTAATTGAAGCATATGATTATTTAAAGTAAAACTGTTTTCTTGGAAAGAAAGTAGCTCATCCCAATGGAAAGAAAGTAACATGGCAATCTGGTCAGTGTTTAAACTAACACACTTCTAATAGGAATAAAAGGATTAGTACTGAGATATAATCTTTAAGATTTGAAACTTTACAAATTAGCATGACTGTTACAAATAAAACCCCTTTTTTTCTTCTGATATCATACAAGACTAACCCTGAGGAAAAAAAAATCTACAGTAACATAATAGTATTACTTTGAGACTTTTGCATACAGCATCATTAAAGCTTCTTTAAGATCACACCTCATGTAAATTGCAGAGTTGCTTTTACAAAAATGAAAAAGCTATTATTATTTCTATTTTACTGTAGCTTTGTAAAGACTGCTTCCATGCAAATGTTCATTAGGGAAGGTTATCAAACGCTGCATTAATGTGCATCTAACAAAACGGCATCTAATTATGGCTTTACCTGACCCAGTAAAAGTGTCAAGCGATCCATCTCCAGTTGTTGTTGTTGTTTCACTGTTGTTCATGGGTTCTGTTTTGACTGCAAGAAGAGACACTACATAGAAGAATAAGTAGACATGAGATTTTACTTCTAGATTTGTACTGGAGTCCTCATGCCAGTCTCACTAGTGGCAGTCGAGCTAGAACAAGCACACATGCAACAGCTTCAGCCTTCACTCTAGCACCGCACTGAGACAATCCACACGAGCTCTGACTGCAATGTCCATGCAGCTACACAGCTCTTTATCTGTGCATTTGTCTAGCTATTGGTTTTAGATACAGGAATACCTTCTGGGGAGATTTCAACCTAAATTTAATTGATTCTAACAATTCCCTAAGAGTAGCACACAGGATGGAAACATTAGCTGGTAAGGGATGTAGCACATAACAAAAACAGTTTTGCCTGACAAGTAAAATAATTATAACATGGTTTCATGCTCATATAGAAGCAAGTTACTTTCACAGTGCCAGCATGTTGCCTTTCCCTTTCCCCTTTTACAGAGTCTGTTGGGGCCTTTTTGAACTAGGTCACCAGCAAGCAATTTTCTATAAATGAAGAGAGAAGTTTGAAAGGAAAAAAAGCCAAAGAACTAGAGCAGGACACAAATGACAGCCACAAGTCAGCTTCTTACTCAGAGGTTACCAAACATTGTGGTCTACTCCAAACCCAAATTATCTGTTAGGGATCATCATGCAGTCTTACCATCCAAACTGTAACTGAAAGCACCACAAGCACCACAGAGGCAGTACAGATTTTATAGTTTAATATGTTACCTGTACTGAACATTTGGCATGGACTTTTGTAATGGAGTTTGGGAACCGCCCTTCCAATTGCTGTGGTAAGAAACAGCAGTAGAGAATACACTGCAGCTTCTCTTTGCTGTCTGACTGGCAAATGTGGAAGCCTCAATATATTAACACAGTTTCTTTGTGAAGGTCAGCTAGGGTTGGGCATGGCCATTCCTCACATGCTTACGGATGTCACAGGAGTGGTTGGTGCCCAGGGGCACAGAGAGAGGAGGCAATGAGGCAATGAGGACCTGCACAGGCAACTACCTCAGTTGTATGGCAGGGGCACAGCCTAGGATTCGTGAAGAAGCCTTTGCTGTGACAGCCAGGCTGGCAGAGCCCCCCAGCAGGTCTAACATATGCCAAGGAAGGCCATTCTCTACCAGATGGTTACCTGACGCCTCTGAGGGGCATCAGCTAAGCTGACCAAAGCTCTCATCTGTCAACATCAATGCATCCATGTTTGACCTCACAGGTAACAGTATGGGAAAGGGGGAAATTTCATGTTCTGAGCAGGCAATGTATTTGGAAACTGTGGCTCAGATTCAAGTCACCTAAATCAAGCACATGAAAGGTGCCTTCTAATCTCCCTTTATGTTTAGCTGAGACAGAGAGGTACTTCCAGAGGCTGATTCAGACCAAGTACTGCCTGAGCTGCCCTCAAGTTCACTGTTACTGATAGTCTGCAGAGGAAAATGTAGTGGATGAGTTAAATAAAGGATTTGGTTTTCTCATAGGAGCAATGTCCAGAACAACACCTACAGACCCACTCTGCTATTCACCCCTGTGGTTCGGAGCACAGTGAGCTGTTCATTGGGAATTGCACAGCTACCAATAAAGCTGCCTGTGACGAGCCCCAGGTGATTTACCCCCCTACATAATCACATCCCATTTTCAGTCACACTACCTAAAGGATCTTACTTCAGGAAGTCACATGGGATGCTGCTGATGTCTACAACTGTACAAGTACCTGTGCTGAATTCAGAGGGGCTGTTTAGATCAAGCAGGAGAAATCAGGACGCATTTGCCTCTGTGACTGGTGGAGTGCCCTGCAGCATTACAGGTGCACCAGTGCCAATCCAACCAAGTAAATTCTTTAAATTCTTCTTTTTCTTTAAATTATACAGTTGTATCTTTTCATTTACTGTCTGAGATAAAAAAAATTTTTGAATGTGTGTTTTTTGAATGCAAAGTTCTTTTCATTATTGTTTCTCTTTCATGCCCAAAAAGTCTCCCTGCAAGCAGCAGGATATTAATTCAATATCGAATCATTAGGGAAGAATTTTAGCCACCTTTTTTCAAGCTGCTGTGCACTCCTTCTCATTTTGCTAGCTATTATCTTTTCATAAAAAAATAAAATAAAAGCCGTGACAAAAATTACCCAAAATGAACAAAGTAATTAAGAGTAATCAGTCATTCCTATTTCTATGATTATTTGAGAAGGATGTGATTCTATTTTCATCAGATAAATTAAACACAATCAAGAAAAAGCTTAAGAGCCATTTGTTACAAAATGATGACCTCCACTAAACCTCTCAGTCACGTGGAACATGTATTGTTGCCTAAAGTATGAAAAGTATCTGAATTAATTGATTTGCTGGTTACTACATACTGATGTCTCCATGTCTGCAAAGTCTGGGCATCTACCTACATGAAAAAAAAAAGTACTTTTTAGTACCTTTATTTCTTTCTGTTCAAGAAGGTATTTCACTGTTGGCCATAGCAAGCTACAAGTGTTCAGTATTGCATTCAGGAAGACAGTATCTGCTTAAATGTTACATTTAACAAAAACTTCAGTCATGAATTGAAATGTTTACTTTAGAATTGTGTCTAGTTCTGGTTAATGCCAGCTGCAGTTCACTGCCACCAGCACCAACAGACACCATCTTTTTTCTTTCCCTGTCAGCAAAGAATCTAAAACAAAAGAAACTCTCTCCTGTACTTAACTTGAGGAAAAACATGATATTGGCACTGAGTTTTGTTGAAAAATACTTACAGAAAGTATTTTTATATGTGCTTGATTTTAAACAGTTCTACTTTGTTGCATTCAGATTTTACGACAGTAAGGAATTTATCAGGGTCCTTCCTCAATGTAGCTAGAGATTTTGATTATTACCTATTTTACTTTATGTTGTATGTCATTAGATGAAGAGGGGAAAAAGCACAAAGCTAACTTAGAAAAAACAAAAAGTTCTAACATCTGTTCAAGGGAATTTTTTTTTTCTTTTCATATTGAAAGAATGAAAATAAAATGAAAAGCAATGTCTAACTGGAAATATATTTGAGTGCTGCTAGCAGTGAAGGCTGCACATGTTCCGCTTTCAGCCAGGGTAGAGTGAGCAGCTGTGTGGTGCTCAGTTGCCAGCTGGGCTTAGACCATGACAACACCCTAACAGAGCAGAGCTACCAACATCATCAGGTGCTGGGGCACATGATGTACAAGGAAACACAAGAAGCTGGGCTTGTTCTGTCCTAGGAAGTGGAGGCTGAAGGGAAGAGCTAATTGCTGCCTGCAGCTATCTAACAGGAAAGTGCAAAGATGACAAAGAACAAAGGCGCACTCATCTGCAAAGGTGCCCCGGGAAACAGCAGGTGGGAACAGATACAAGCTGCACTTAGGGAAAAATCCAATTAGATGTAGGAGGAAAAATCGATGCTGCCTTGAGTGACATGATCTAACAGCAAAGTTGGCTCTCCTCTGAGCACTGCTTGGCCCAAATGACCTCCAGGGATCTCGTCCAAACTTCAGTGTTGTAAGGCTAACTAAGAATACAGCTCGCAACAAGCAGTAGCTTCTACAATATACCTTCCTTACTTAATGGGAGGACTTAGCAGATCAAAATGACTGCTACTCTGCTACTCTGCTGACCTCTTTTTTTTTTTTTTTTCCTCTAAAGCATCCCTCTTACGTTAAGGACCGAAAATGAATGCAGTTTTAGGGGCAATAGGTGCTAATACTATGCAAGAAGGAGGACAAGCAAATGTAACAGATGTTATAGCAAACAAATCTGATTAAAAGCTCACGTAAAACAATAAACCACACAGCTTGTCATAGGAATGATCTTCCTCTTTCTTCTAGCAAGCCCTAAGAGTTTTCCCTTCCACATTTACCTGAACATGCTGAACAGCTGAATGAGGTGACAGGCTAAGTTAGCTCAGTCCTTCCCTAAACTTAAATTCTTGGAATTGAGCAGGAGCTATCACATGGAGCGAGTTATTCTGGTGCAAATGATCTTCTGCGCTGAAGTCAATTTACTTTTTTTGTAAATTTTCTTTGCATATGTGTTTAACAAATGGCAAGATAATTCTGAGGGATTTTTTTAAAAAGGCAAGTTTTTGAAATCTTCCTAACTTTAGTCCAAACCTGCACAACTTAAGCACCTTTGTAATGACTTGTAGAGAAACATGGTGATGGATGTTCCTATGATTAATCCCATATGCACTGCAACGATGCCACACATAGAATTATTATTACAATTTATGACAATTAATAATACATGTCTGGAAACTCATAAATGAAAACAACAGCTTGGAAAATTTGGCCAAACATTTGTAAAGTGGCAAGTTACATGTGGCAGCACATTAGACATAAGCTTTGTTTAATAATGACGGTCATAGTAGGATAATAACAGTACTGTCAGCCTTGACTTGTGCTCAGGTAATCGTGCCTTGCTCTACTTAAAAACGAAAGAAAAGCAAATGGGCATTCTGTGAAAATTCTATTGGTCTGACTTCCACCAATGCGGACTACTGGCAATTCCCAGCAATGCTGAACACCACAAGACAATCTCAGTCACTCGGAGCATGTAGACAGCTAAGCTAATTATAAGCGGGTTAAATTCTCCTTGCTCATCAAATTGCAAATGCATTGTAAGATAACTACTTGTTGCAACTTCCTAACAGTTTTCTGGCTGTGGGAAAGGCCTTTAAGGAAGGGTAGGAAGAAAAGATGCAGGAGTAGGGGGGAACCCCATGAGAACGTTCAAACTGCATAACAAAAGACCTGAGCAAACGCAGAGGGATGTCACACAGCAGTCATGGAGACACACCACACACACATGCACTGTACCAGGGTCTCTCATACTTGTTGCAGAGGAGGGAGTACTGCAGCTCAGCAACCAGTCTGCAGTATTTAACACAGTCATGTTGTCTCCTGAGAACAGGAATGGTACAACAATTCATTCTCCCAAGTCTGTTCAGTGTAAATGAATAGTCTTCAAGGCACTTTAAGTCAAGTCTTTTCACTGTGTTGAACTGTGTTGTTTTTATGGGTATTATTTTAACTGGTTTATTTATGCACATTGTGTAATACAGAGGCATCTAGTGTTCTTTACTATCATGCTTGAAGTCTTCTCTTTATGCTGGAATAAGGATTCTATTTAAAAATATGGTTCAGCCCTTCTTTGCGGAGCTCAGTTACCCTCACAGGCACATCCACTTTTTATTGACATTGACAGAGTTTTATTTAAATAGGGTAAGTGAATAAAATGCTCTACCTTGTGGCCAGAAAGAACAAAGAAAAAATTTTTTCTTAGTGCCAACTGTTAAAATAGACATCACTGTATAACCTCTGAAAAAGAAATTCTAGCTTGACTCATATCCATGGTGTCAGTCTCATGGACTGCACCTTAGAATGTGGCACCCTGCCTCCCACTGCTATGGCAGAATTGATTATCTGAAAGTACTGGAATATCTGTGTTGCAGCTGCATGGCAGTGTTGTCCCTACAGTATCACCTACAGCAATAATGACCAGTTACTGTTGAGAAAAATCTAACAATGTCTTTATTACAAACTTTCATTACCTCCCAAGGAATGGAATTCATCAGCAAAAAGAAAGTTACATAAGTCTAATTTTGACACAGTTCTCTTGACAGTGATTTTAATTTAACCTAAATGCACACAGCTTAGGGTGTAACTGTAAATTATTATTTATCAATGAAGTATGACACAGAAAATGCAATTTATTTCATAAGTTACCAACAGGTATAAGCAAACATTTAACACTGTGTTCAAATCAACCATTCAAAGATTTTCCTTACTTCATCTTTGTACCTTGTTTCAGTTCTGCCTCTTACTTCAGTTGGTGCAAATCAAAGAAGTGATGTTATGGTAAAAAATGCATATGACTGAAAACTAGCCAAAACTTTCTATGTGCCAACTGTGTCTTCTACTTACCTCCTGTTCCATTTGTTGTGACTGATGTGCTACTGAGATTAGATTTATCCAGTTTGGAACTACCTGGTGCATCACTACTTCCAACAAGATTATGAGGACTGGCTAGATCCTGCATTTCCATAGACCTGTTAAAAACCAAGATGACAGTATTAATGTGGTGATACTATCTAAAATAATCTGCTTTTTCTATAACTTTTTCATATGGAGAATTTGGATTGCAGCCACCTTAACAAATCAATACGGGTTCCTTTGACATCCTTGCTTTTTGCCAAACCTAGGAAAGTAGGTAACAGCAACAATGCCACTATTTTTCACTTTTCGTTTAGGTATTATGAAGTGACACAAGCATATGAAACTGCCACTGAAACATGCCACAGAGTTTGTGCACGAGGTAGTGCACAAATATGGATGGACAGATGGAGAGAGAAATCAACAATTTCAGGTACGTAGGTATTTCTTAGAAGAAAATAGAGAAATTAGGTGAAAAGTCAAGACAGAAAGCTGAAACAGGAACTTCTGCCTCTCATTACCTGTATTCCAACCACCAGCAGTCACTGTATCCACGTTAAATCATAGGAACAGACCATACAAGTGAATGAACAGAACTTTCATGTACATCTGGAAAATTCTTCACTCCTGCAAATGTGTATATTCTTCTTGGATCACTAGGTATTTGTTTTCTTCTGCGTAATTTCTGGGAAGCTTGCAAAATTTCAAGTGCTTTAGACTGCAATGAATTCCAGCATCACAGTTACACTGGGGGCCTGCAGATGGCTTTCATGCAGTGACAACAGATCTGCCTTTCTCAGACAAAGACAGAGCAGACAAGGAACATTTCTTGTCAGACTGGTAATTGCAATCCAATTTGCAGTGTGTGCCCGCCTACTCCTTGCTTCATTTATATATTAATTACACAGATTTCTTTTTCTCCAGAGAAACAATTTTGCTATATATAAGCAAAGTTGCCAGCCCATCTGTAATAGGAGAACGATTTACCATATGTATACTCCAAAAGCCATCAGAAAGATTGTCTTACAGAGCTGTAAAAGCCAAATTACATTGTAGAAGGCTGAGATGGCAAGGAAAGAGGTGAACAGTTGGAATAGTTCAGTAAGAACAACAGCTCCCAGGTATCCATATTCTGACCAGGACCATCAATGGCAAATGGTTAAGGTGACACCCAACATTTTAAGTATTTATTTCAAGTTTCACTTTGAAACTATCTTCTGTGCTCCACATGTCCTCTTCTGTGGAAAAAAAAAATAAACAAAACCCCACTACCTTTCCATCAAATATGGGCCTGCTGTCTGAACCTATTTTTTTTTCCCCTCAAGAAAATGAAATTATGTGACATTTCATGCTCCTAATTCTGCTGATCTCCTGAATGCTTTACTCCCTCACATTACATTAATTTAACCCAAGACAAAGATTCAGAGCTTTCATGTCTTGAATATGTTCAAGAAAATGTAGGCAACACTACATCTCAAATGAGAAAATGAGTGAAGGCCTTACCTGAAGGCACATCAGGCAAAGAATCTCATTTACTCAAGCTGATGCCTAAGTCAACCATGAGACACACTGCTAAGCCATTGGCAGGATAGCCTCCCCAGGAGCACTTTGGATGAGCAGGAAAAAATTGGTATTCCTGGAGGCCATGCATCAGCAGGTAAGGATTTTACAGGCATATTCAAGGAAATTCAAAGGCATAAACTGCGACTTGAACTGCATAGAACCAAATTTCTTCATCTAATTGTATATACATTTCCACACATCTGTCACCAGTGCATTATACCTATTGTCTACTGGAAATGTGATCAGCATAAGATGAAATAAAATGAACTCAAGTTGTTTACAAGTCTGCCAGGTTTCATTTAGCAGTTTCTGTACAAGGATAGCAGCTAAAGGTTAAAAAAAGTCTATGAGTTTCCATCTTGTATGTATTTAAGGGAGCAGAAGAATGCTACACAAAATAAACAGTGTGTGTTTCATTGCATATACAGTGTAATGCTCCCCACGTGTTCACTTGGCAGTTTTAAATATCACGATTTCCTGTTGAAGTATGATCAGCACACAGATACCTAATGGGCAGTTCCAGCTTAGAAAGTTCACACTTTGTTTTTTTTCCCCCTTGGTTAACATGAAAATTACAGTAATTTCTTTTCAGGCAGGCATGCAACTACTTCAGCTGCATTTCATAAGCAAAATCACTGGTTCACCTACCTAGTGTTTCTAAGTAGCCCTCTTAAGCACTTTTCACAGTCAAATGAAGAAAGTTTTCTTAATCAAATCAGATTTTCCTAATCAGAAAACTAGGTCTACTAATTTATTTTCTTGGCAAAGAATAGAAACAGTTTTATAAAACGAATACTTTTTGTTCCAAACCAGCATGGAACCTTCTGCGTAGAGAAGTATTTTTATCACCCTAATTTGTTTTCTACAGTAAATGGCATCCCAGTTCACAGACACGGCAAGTTAATTAACTATAATGATCTAAAAAGTAGTGCATTCACAAACAGACATTTTCTCTGCATAAGTAAAAGACATCTTGCACTTATTGGTAGTCTATTAAGAATAAAAAAGGATATCCAAACCAATAAAAAGTTGCACAAAACCATGTGTATGCACTGTATTATCCTGGGTGCTCCATCCTGTGTGAACAAGTACAGGGATCACTTTAATACATTCCCATGTGACTTATTTACAGAAATGCACGTTACCTTCTGTGTAACACATATCATTCAATTCGCTTTTCCGGACGCATTTAGTTTACTTTTAGCCTAAAAAATTCTGGGGAAGATGTAACAAGACTTACTAAAATCTTATTTTTAGTGAATGGACGATCAGGAAAAATGCTTAGTAAAATGGATGAAATAATTTCAACATCTTGAATTCATTTTGTCAAACTAAACGTTTATCAGAGCCCTGCTTTCACTGACTTAATCAGAAGCAGGTTCAGGTTCAGTATGTCCTTTTCTGCACAAAAAACCCAAAAATTAAAAGAGATCTCTGAAGGAGTAATTAATACTTCTAAGTTTATCCAGCTATTTATTAAAGACTGCTTTCTAGTAAATGCAGTATGTTCCAATTTAGATGGAATAACGTTTATTGCTAAAGTTGCTTAAAAAGCTACATCATACAACTTTATTTTACATATTTTGTTTCTCTGCCAGGCACGTAAATGTTTGAGCTTTAGTTTTCCACCTCCTGCAATGTCTCAGACTTGTTTTTAGAATAATTAAGTAAAATCCTACACTGTATAAAAAGATAAATTTTGACAGGAAATGGATTGCTTAGTAAGAAGATGTTCTAATTATTTCTTGACTGTTTGAAGAGGGTTTGCATTACTCCTGGCTTCTCAGCAAAAATCTGAAACCTGGCAAGACTGATTTGTCTTTTATTCTTCTCTGGTTATGCTTAAAGGCTTTGAAAGCTGGTATTTGCACATGCTTAGTGGATCATTTCAGAGGCTTACTGGGAAAGTCTCTAAAACATCCCATTTCACAGAACAGTCTCCCAGATCTCAGTGGGCTTTAACTCCAACCTGTGGACAAGCCTATCCAACTGAAGAAGGTTTGAATCAAAAATAATGTCTGTGTGGGAATTCTGGGACTTCCCCATTAGAGCATATTTTGTTCCTTGGCTTGAAGTTACATCTTTTCAAGGGTTAGCCTATGCTCAGAAGTGAATTAAGGAACAGCATCCAAAGAGACAAATTCCACCCTCTTCTGTCCCATCTTTACAAGCATGGATGAACTGAACCTGTGCCACATCCCAGGTCACCAGAGTGCACAGCCCAGCACCAGAACCCAACCTTGCACAGGAAGTGTAACCAGGATTAATTATGATTGCCCCATGAGACAACTGCATCGCTGTATTTCTGCATATCTTTCACTTGTGTTGTTTTAAAGGTAAAAAGTTCAAGCCTTGCTTCTACACTTGTGTTATTAAAATTCCCCTTTTTATCACCCTTCATTACAATCACATATCCACTTGTGCAGTGCTTTTCTTCAGCAGAGATAAAATTTATTTTTAGAAAATCTGTGTTGTTTTAATTCTGTTATCCATCTGCATTTCCAGTTTAACTATTATGGAGGTGGACTAAGTGCTGGGTCCTTCCACAGCTTGTAACCCCACTGATTATTAATTCTACAAGTAGGATATAGTTATATAATTTTCTTGAAAAAGATGAAGTTTTAAAATGTAAGCTTTTTGCTACATAATCTACTTTTACTACCGTTCAAACTTTTTTACCAACAAGGTCAAAAGTATTAAATAATTTATCAAAGATTTATGAAAGAATAAATATTCCAAGATGAAAACAAAATACTTCAAATCCCAGCCTAACCAGAAAATTTTATAAATACCAACTCCTCTGTGCAGAATTTGAAGAAAATCCAAATTATAGGAAAACCAAAAAAAGGACTAGATTTGGGCTATTTAAAATTGAATAATTTAATCTAATTTATAAATAATCATAACAAAATTTTTTCAGATACTTTAAAGGATTTTTCTTTTTAAAATTCTTGGATAGGAAATTTGCCACACACATTTCTTTAGCAGAATCTCACTAAACTTCATGGTGGCAAAAATACATATTATTATTATTGTTAGGTTAGTTTCCCCTCTGCTTTTCTTGTATCCCTGCTGCTGTAACCCCAGTTCTTAAACATTCCATACTTTCTCACAGAAACCTGGAGTCTTGTCCAATTAAATATCAGCTACCCTGGAGGTTCTGAAATTAAATAAAGAGGTAATTTCCCTTTATTTAAAATTAATTTTTAGTGCAATAGGAAATTTGGGTAACAGAACTGTTCAAACTCGGCTAAATCTGTTTCCCACTGGTATCAGCTCAGCTCTCAGACCAAATACACCATTTTAAAGACGAGTAATTTTTTTTTTTTT
>VZRN01000256.1:1485360-1506097 GCA_013397935.1 Dasyornis broadbenti
CCCCCCCCCCCCCCCAAAAAAAAAAAAACCCAACAAACCAACAACAAAAAAACAACTAAAGTAAGTTTTGAAGTCCTTGTGTTAGTATTTAAATAAATCAAAAGTGATAATGACACCAGAGTTCTACAGGGAGCTGTCAAGTATCCAACTTACATGAAATATAAACTACCAGTTTGCAGATACATAAGATCTAAATGCAAGTCTTTGGATCACAGGGCCACATTTTCAAAGAGTAGTTCACCCAACAGCTTCTGATCACTTCCAGATGTGACAGGCACTTGCAAATGCTGCGGTTCTTCCAACATGATGTGCTGTGTCATAAACAAATAACACACACGTCTGTGGAGATAGCTGGAATGCAAACAGAGAGCCTGTGGCCTTTCCTCCTACACCACCACTTCTGCAGAACAACTGCTCTGAGTGGCATCTGAAAAATCTGCTGGAAATTGAATTCAGAGCCCCTTCTACATCTCTGACAGGTGACCTGGTGGGACATAAGCAACAGGTAACAAACCTGATGACAGAAGAATCTCACTAAGTCTTTCTTTGGTGATTTTGAGTCTGATTTGAGCAACAAAGTCTGTTTCTCATATATATAGGGGAATGTGGAGATGATCAGCTCTGCTAGTCACTAGCCTCTTGCTAATCTGTCCTTTGTAAAACACAGCCTTCGAAGTGACACTGCTTACTGTAATGATAACATAATGAATTTAAATATAATAATGTCAGGCAATATTTAAGCAAATCTAAAATTGGGAAATCAGGGATGAAGGGCTGGGAATTTTTCTGTTGGCTTCAATGGAACCTGGACTGCATGATGTAAGTGTGAACTCATATTTTCATAAAAGAAAGAGCAATGGGTGGGTTTGTGTCTGACTCACCCTAAACTGAGATGTTATATTTCAAACTAGTTATAGGAACATAGTTGGTCTTCACCAGGGAATGTCCAAAGGAAAAGAAGCTCTTTCAGGTGTGCTGTATTAAGAGTGACCTTACCTCATTTCAGTGTAATTTCTTTAGCCACCAGTACAGGGGCCTTACAAGAACTTCATCAGCTTCCAGAAAGGATGAGTTATGATGACAGACTAGGCAGAATACAGGAGTTGCCAAAAACTTGTCATTTTCATGTTCTATTCATATTTTAATGGAAACATTCTGAATCTTCTCTGGAATTTTTTTTTTTTTTTGGGTGGGGAGGGAAATATAAAATACAGAGAGTTACTGGCAAGCAGTCTTACCGTGGGAAACATTAACACATCTCACTTTTAACAGAGAAGTTCCCCTTAAAAGTTAAACGTGATCTGAATCTTGGCTCCCAAGACAAATATTCTGTAGTTTACCTCATGTGGAGCACATTATGTTTGGCTCCATAACAGTTTGTGTCAAAAGCAATTATTTCTGTTCTTTAATCCCAGTCCCAACAATGAGTTTGGTTTAGAATATAAAACAAATATATGCAACTTGCTGACTGCCCGATGCCTTAACTGCTTCAGCATCTGATCACTCCTGTAAGGTGTAGCTGGGCACAGACAGTCTGGATGACAAGGTACACCAGGTGTGCTGCACACATCCCTTGGCATTTTGCCCAGGATGACCTTATTACCTGGAAGAATCTGAAAGAACTTTCCATAACTAATTACATTCAAAACAAATTCCATTATTCTGAGCAAGAGAGGGAATGATGCTGTGATCAATGTACAGAGGCTGGCTGTCCTTTACAATTGATAAAAAATTACTACCTTTCATTTTGCTTTGCTGTTTGATTTCCCCGAGTTATTTTGTAATTTGAGACTTAAAGCATACACACCTTTTCCATTTGGGGTGAAGTAGGTGATCTTTCTAAGAGTTAATAAATACGTGTCGCTGAGAACTGTGGGGCAGAGTTCCCCTCCCCTGAATTATCCCCTTGGGCCACAAGAAGGGGCAGGTAGCAGTTGCAAATCTGTAACACCTCCAGTTCCAGCTCAACCTGCATGCTGATAACCCAGCCACCAGGCCAGGGCACCGACAGAGCCACCACTCCAGCCCTCACTGCCCCAGCACACACAGCAGCCCTGGGAACCAGCCTCTCTGCTGGTAACCATCCTTTACAGCTCCCTCTGCTCAAAACACCGGTTTGATCTCACCAAGACTTCTGACATAACACTTAGCCTTTTAAAATCATTAAATATCCACTTCTGTACAAGTAGTGAGGGAAAAACAAGGTAGCAGGAAACAAGCCCTACAGTGCTGTTGGTTTTAAGTCCACCCATGTCCATATTGCAGATGCAAGACTGCAACTTTACTGCATTTAGCACAGTTTCCCCAGTAGTTCCCCAAGAACGTGGATTGCAAGACAGGGCAGTGTGAGGTGCTCATAACAACATGTTTGCTTTTTATAATACAATTATTCTTGTTTCTCTGCAAATGTTAAAATATTGCTGTTGGGAAACATGGCACAATAATGAAATGCTAAGAGGGATGAATGTGCTTCTCTGGTGCTATTTTGAGAAAGTCATGAAAAGCACTACATCTCTGAGAGCACAGGGGTTTATTTTCTATTTAATTTAATCTACATAATTAGAAGGAAAATAAGACATAAGCCTGAAATAACATAGGAATAAAACATGATCTTATGTCTAGTCACCTGCCAATTACTTCTACACTGAAAAGCAAATAAAATCCCAAAACCCTTAAAAATTAAAGTGACAGAGATTTAGTTGTAAATTGAAACAGAACTTAAACGGAATTCACCAAACAGGATGTTCTCCCTCTCTGCCCTCTTCTGCACTTGCGCCACACAATAAATAATTCTGTTAAAAAGTTGATCCATGGAATTGCTTTATTTATTTGGGCACTGCATATGCCTTTCTCCACAGCTCTGCCAAACATACCTTCCCACAGACTTGCTGCTTCAGTCCTGGGCCTCTCTTAAATGGCAGACACAAATCCCCTATGAATTAGAGTGAGACCATCATGCTAATTTTCACGTTTAACCAAATCCAGATTTGAACTTATGTTTTCAAAGGTGGACGGCTAGTGGAAGGCAAGTATATTTCATGCTTCAAGGGGAGGTAAAGTTACTTCTGTTCTACAAACGTCATTAAGAAATTCCCAAAGAAAATTGACAATAATATGAACTCAGATCACAGTAAATTATATCACTTGGCAGCTAAACTGGAGAACTAAGTCCAGAATTGCCAACAAAACTCAAGGCACACGTTTGGATATATGGAAAGCTTTGCGATGACTAACAGAAAGGAGCCTGCACAGGCATCTTGTGAGACCCATAAAGAACCTTATCAGTTTGGTTTTTTTTTTTTAATACAAGCATTCAAAAGGAGAAGATAGAACAGACAGACCATCTGCAATGTAACCACATAAAAGACCCCTGGGCAAATCCAAACCCATTAGCACAAGTGCTTGACAAATCTGCCAAAGAGCCAGATGCTGCTTATGGAGGAGCCTCTTCCCCTCCTTGTCATCTGGATCATCCAACTTGTGCTCCCAGAGGAGAACAACACTGACTGGTGCTCAGACAGAGCTGTGTGTGGAGGCAGCTGAGGTACAGAATTGCTCTCTGATAAGGCTCTCAACATATGGAGGGGAGAAAAAGCCTAAAATATTACAACAGGTTTAACATGCATTTGTGTAACGTGTGGAAGATGCAGATGTCAGGAAAAAGGAAAGCAACTACTTTATTTGCATGTGGTCTCAATCACCTTATTTGCATGTGGTCTCTTTTTGTCTGGATTTTTTTTTTTTTTGTTCATTCTTATCCTTAGCTGGGACAGAGTTAACTTCTTCTCAGTAGCTATTGCAGTGCTGTTTTGGATTCAGCATGAGAATGTTTTGGTTTTGGTAAGCCGTGTTTATCCTAAGTCATGGACTTTTTACTTTTGCGTCTTGTGCTCTGCCCGTGAGGAGGTATGCAAAAAAGGCTGGGAGGGACAGGCGACCTGAATGGGCCAAAGGGATATTCCACACCACAGAAGATGATGCCCAGCGTATGAATTGGAGGAGTTATCTGGAAGGGGAGATTATCTGGGTTCTGGGACAAGGTCTGGCATTCATCAGCAGACAGCGAGCAACTCTATTGTGCATCACTTGTTTGTTGCCTTCTTTTTGTTTATTATCATCATCATTATTATTACTATTATTTACTATGATTAGATACTTTACTTTGTTTCAATTATTAAACTGTTTTATCTCAAGCTACAGGTTCTACTTTTGATTCTTCTTCCCATTCCACTGGGGTGAGTATGTGGGGGTGAGGTGAGAGAGAGGGTGTGTGGTGCTTGGTTTCTAGCTGGGCATAAACCATGACAATTCTATTTTTATTTCCTACTTATATTTTCTCTAATGAGTGATCAGGGCCTAGCAGGATGGCAAAGAGGTGAATTCTGGTATGTTAAATATGAGCACAGCATGCTAACTGCATGATGTTAGTTACCTGCTTACTGAGTACATAAGGCTGACTGACAGCATTTAAAATGGGAAACATCTAGCCAAGACATTGCACTTAAAAATATTTGAGGAAAAAGGTGATTCATATAAAACGCAACCTGTACCTATCGCAGAAGAGGCGATTTGGATCTCAGCGGCCATTTTCTTTTCATTGTCTACATTCCTCTTGGAATTTTTTCAGCTATATTTGAAGTGCAAAGTAGGTGGAATCAAATACTTTTACTATTCAGGCTCACCAATGGTAAAATATATTTAGAGTATACAAGAGGTCAACGAAGCTGGAACAGAGTCTGAATTAGCTCTCCTGTGTACTGCTGTAACGTGATATGACAGAGCAAAAAATAGACCAAGGGAGAAAGAAACAGAGCTCCTTCTCATTGTGATTACATGTGCTGCACACGTAAGAAGAACAAACGCTGTCATTTTATGGCTCAAAATCCAGTTGAATTTCAGGATAAGGCTCTAAGACACTACTGGATTAAGGAAAAACATCTGCAGGTATAATCTTAGGTTATCTGCTTTCATTCAAAACAAGTATTTATCCCAGCTAAGATATTCCTGAAGATTCAACAATATTAAAAGTTTGATGGATATAATAATCAATACAGAAATCCCACTCTCCTCAGCAAACTCCAAAATCACAAGGCACTTTAATCTCAAAAATCTCCTAATTACTTCCTCTAACACTTCTGTTAAAATCTTGTTTATCCATATTTTTTTTCAATGTGATGACACAAATTTTAAAAAATAATTGTTCAAAACTTCTTGGGTTTTGTTGCTTTCATGTATTTCAAAGTCTGACCCACCACTGACTCAGGTTAATAGAAGTCTTAATACTGACATGATCTGGCTTAGGATCACAGGGATAAATTATTATTAATATCGCAGAAAGTATGTTATGCCCAATATTAACAAAAAACCCCAGGAATTTGTAACAGACATGAAATAGAAAAAATACATTACTTTTATTGTTATAAGCCACAGGGATCTGTTAATATAAACCATTAAAATACTTCCCTGTGATGTCATCAGTTACCATGTATTTGCACTCTAAATAGATTATTGTAATTTCTGTAAACATATCATATATATTTTTAGAACTCTTTGGGGGCTTGATCCTGAGCCAACAAAAACTGACAGGCAGACAGTGACCAGCTTCAATAGGCCTTGGGTAATCAGAAGACTGAATTTCTAAAGTTAATGAATGAGAACATCAGCGCTCAGAAGGCAGGGAGATACCACACAGATTGCTCTAAAAATAGGAGATTTTTGCATTGCCTGAAAACTGCATGCCTGAAAATGAAATTCACATAGCAATGCAACTACTCCTTGTAGGAACTGTAGCGCAATTGTCACGGTTGCTGTGTGTCATTCAGTTACATGTGTGTGAGGAGTCATCTCCCCAAACATGTTACTTTGATTGATTCCAACTGCCCAAGTGACATGCAGACCAAATGAGTGCACCAAAACTTTAATAAGTAACAGATTTGTTTAAAACATTCTCTGCAAGCTAAGCCTGTGTGTCGCAGAATGTAGCCCTTATGAGAAATCGTATTCTACAATGTAGTTTTTTTTAGAATTGGAAAATTGTCGGGTGTTTTTTGCCTGAGAAGTCTGGGCTTGATCCTGCCAAATATTTCTCTTAGGTGAAGTGCTTGTAACTGTAGTAGCCTCACTGACATGAATGCTGTACTCTGGCATATACCATCCCTCCTGTTGACTAGTTTTTCTTCCAGTTCCCAAAATTACTTGTGGCAATCTTTCAATTTAAACTTTAATTATTCTGTCTTTTCATAACAAATTTGTTTTGCTGTGTCTGTTCCTCAGTTTACCCCAAGCCAAAGAAATACCAGAAGCTAGTAAAAAAGTCTTTTTTCCTGGCTAAAGATTGATCTTATTTTTGCAGGTATTCCTTTCTGGACTTGACCAGTTTTGCAGAAATGCTGAATCTGCAAAATCGAAAGAAAGGCTTTCATTGCCTTTGTTCGTATTGTGTATCTAGCTGGTCTCACAACAAATCAGCAGATCAACAGGTGATTGCTGGTGGAGTCTGCACGGTTGCTCAGAAGAAGAGGGATACAGTAAACTGTCAATAGAAAGAAGTTCATATAAATGGCATTTCAGAAGCACCTACCTCACATATCTACTTCAGGATGAGATTCTTCCTTCCTCTCTCATTCAAAGCCTAAATGGAAGCCCTCTCAGTAACTCATTTCCTCAAATTAAGCCCATTTATCACATCATTATGACCCACAGATTATTCAGTATGAGATACAGTGAAGCTACATGTCTCCTGACTGAGAACAGCATTATCCTCTGGCCAAGATAAGCTACATATGGTTCACAGACAACAAACACTTACCTTCTAAAAAACTTCTAAGACATGGATGAGAAGAAAATTAGGGAGCCTAATGCATTTAAATAACACATATGAAAGCTAGGTAAACTGGTTTGCTTGTATTTACTGAACAACCAATGCTATTTATTTTTTCTATTATAATTGCTGAAACTTTAAAGACAGTTTCCACTGTATATTGCTGGTTTTCTTGCTCAGCAGCTCAGTTGCAAACTCCTCTTTACTATGTAACCATAACGCTGTTCATCTCTTGAACTGCAAATGAATGGGAAGGTACTGGTGGTTCCACTCTGCTAGGAACTGGCATACAGAGGGCCAAGTGTTTTCAGAATCGTGAGAAAGGCATGACAGCTTCATCACAGAATCTGCCAGATTGCTGTAAAGCTTGGATTTGGGCTGAGGAGTTACAGTGTTAGATTTGGTAAATACGGGCCAGCCAATGCCTGACTGAAAAAATGAACCATCACTGCAATCATTCAGAGACAAGACTGCTAAGGTCTTCTTGAGGGAATTAGTTGGTGGAAAAAATCTCAGGTGTATTTTAGTTGAAACTGATGAGAATGAAACACTTTTGATGATCTGATTGTCTGGAAAAAGACGCAGAAGATATATCTTACTTTTTAATTTTTTTAAAGTGTATGAATGGTCATGGAAACACAGTTTGCTAATGCACACATGCAGCATTAGCACAGCTCAGATAAGTAAACATAGTGAACATTGCATCCACAACAGTGCACCCAAACTGCAGAGGAAACAAACTTCGGTCAAGTGAAGTGAATGTGAAAGCTGTGGTAGCTCTCGCTGGCATTCAATACCATCTATTTACTTCTGAATGCATTAACGACAATAATTGTCTCCGGACATGTACGTGCAGTCTGTATCCTGATCAATGAAAAACCATGAGAAGGTATCAAAATGAAACCAGTGAGAAAATGTGAAAGCCTATTTCTCATTCTGAAGTTTTACGAGACACTTCCAAGATGAAACAGGAACAGGAATTCGTATCTTTTAAATCTTACTACGCGGTGCACGTTGAAGTGTGGGTGTTGAAGAACAGGAGAGCAATCATCTGATGAACAGCTGCAATCTATGCTAAGAACCTCATTGAAACCCATATTCAACTGAAATATTGGAGACGTTTTTTAAACACATAAAAAAATCCCTGTGTGCTTTTTTGGATAAGTGCTTTATCTGGCAATGGGGTCTGTGCATATGATTCAATATTTACCAGTGACCATCACTGGTGAATTTGGAGTTTGGTAATATATAGGGATGAACCCCATCTAGCTGGTATTAATTCAGTAACTACAGTGCCTCTGATTTATACTCTTCTTACAGCATCTGATAAAGTTTTAAACAGGAGTATTTGCTTAATACTGGCTTCATTTCCTTTTCCTTTGCTTTTAGAATCTTCTTTTAAAAGTATGTAAAGGAAAAGTCAGGAAGAATGGGTATTAGTGAAAATACCGGATTCACAGGTTTGTAGTAAAAATCATGCAATAAAATGGAGAGCTTCTTGCTCTGTAAGTTTTAACTTACTAATACAAAGATCCATTGCCCTTCTGCAAATACACAAGTAAACTATTTTTAACACCACTATATATTTTCCTAAGTTAATTTTTCAGCTAACTTTTATCCCAAACTTACAAAACTACCCATCAAAATCTTCAAGTTTTCCCTTTCTTTCTCCAGGTATCTTCATCACAATATAAATATCGTTTAAAGAGGGAAAGTATGTGAAATATTCAGTCATTTTCCTTTACCCTTCCAGGAAAAAAAGAAACTGTGTTTAAGCTGTCAGAAAAATCTCATTATTCTTCTGTAGAGTCTTCCATCCTCTCCAGACGATAAAAAAACCCCACGATTTTTCCCCCTATAATCAGTGAACTTAGGAAGCAGTAGAAGACCCTGCTGAATTTCTGTTTGCAGAGACTTCCTCTCCCTCATTTCATTTCTCTCCCTTCTATTTCATTTTATAGCCCAGAAAAGCCAATACTTGCTCTCATACCTCAATTCCTGACGTGACTTTGGTCTTATAGTGGAATCTCTGGCAGGCCTGGTGGAATGGGAGGAGGATTTGGGGGTAGCAGAGATGCATTCATCAAGCAGACTGCTGTGTCAAAGAAAGATGCTGCCCTGGGATGTGTGGCCAAGTAGAACATGCTGTTGCTGAGTGTGAACAGGAATCTGGGACTTTGTATTTTTCATTTTACCAGATTTCAGAATCACACATATTCTATCATTTCCACAGGTCACGTGGTGTGTGGTTTTAAGAGTATCTTACAGGTTTTTGGGCTACAAAATGCTTCTTTATTAGAATTGAAATGGCTTTTTTATTATCTCAGTAAAAAGGAAGGTCATTGATAACCGCAAACAACAACTTTCAAGCACTGCACTAGACTTCAGCAATTCTTGTATGACATTAAATTTCATGTAAGGAGCTGTTCAGCACACTCAGGATTGGTACCATTTTAAAGTTACCCGAAATATAAGAAAATTAAGAGCAATGTATGTTTGTAGGCTCTGCACACAGGAACTTGTCTCCCTAACCTTGTTAGTGAATTTGAGACAGGGCCAGCATGTCAGAGTTGATCACCATGCCGCTCCTGCTTGGTCCAGTCTTGTGGTAGAACAGCTGGCGAGTCCCACCTATTCACTGCCTCTGTGTCACACACCAATGTCCCCAGAAAGCTGTAAGGATTTTGCACTAATGGACGACTGCCCAGGCTTGCAGGGTGAATTTGATTTTTACTACAAAATTATGAAGAAGGAATGCCATAATATTGATACAGCCACAATACCACCACTATAAGGTATAATGTCACCACTTAGGTATAAAAGGAAGTATATTCACAACCACATCATAGGGATTTGATAAAAATAACTCCCAGGAAACTCTGAGAGAATTTGTAAGACAAAGTAGTTTGTGAATCAAAATGTCTGTCAGCGACATTGAAGAGTCACACGTTTCCTTTTGTGTTTACAACACCACCACCACTTCGATTCTTAACTACAGATCCCTCTCCATCTGTGCGGTTTACCTGTCTGTTAAGACAATAACCATTTTACATAAATAAGTGCTGGCAAGGTTGGATTTTACTGCATATATAGCTGGTTACTTCTGAAAAGCATTTTTTGATATGCAGCGTAGGTTAGTACATCCTTTAAAAAAATTTAGTAGTCACATCTGCAGTTTGAATGTTTCTTTCTAAAAGACAAACCCAGGCCAAGCAAGACAAAGAATCTGCTGATACACACATGTCACTCCAAGAATTCTCCTGACAAAGTTCCCACACCCAATTTAATTACTTCCCTACTGTAAAAACACTTTCCATCTGCATTTATTGTAATAGTTTCAAATCCAAAACTAACAGACTATAAAGCTAGCTAAATAAATGAATGATATTGGCCTTAGGTCCCAAGCCAGGAGCTATTCTGTAAGGCTGTGTGTCTCCAGCATTCATTTTTATGCTGATGTTTCATTTTATGTGCAGTGTTTTCACTTAAGCCTTGTTTAGAGAAGAATTACCTTGCTCCAGGCTCTAAAGTGTGACGTGCCACACAGAGCCCTCTAGTGCTGCTCCAGCCCGAGGTCTGTCCGAGATTCCCCTCCAAGACCAAACTCACATCGCGACCAAAAAATTCCACTTCAGGCTGTGTCCACAGCACTGCATATGCTCAGGTTAGGAACATTAATTTCAACTCCATCTGATGCATCCTCAAACTGAGGCTGCAGAGCTCAAAATGAAAAGTGTTTCTGTTTGAAAAAGCACTTTAAAAATTAAACCACCAGATTTAGCCCCCAGACTGACTATTTGTAACATGGGTTCTCTTGCACATTTTGGGGGGGGGGAAAAGGTATCTTATTCCTCAGACATGAAGAATGTAACTACAGCTTTTAAGAAATTTCCTGATGTGCAGAGATAGTAACAGTGCATAGCATTCTGGGTCCTCAGGTTTGTTGCAGTTTGTTTTCATTACACTTTCATGAAATTACATCAGACTGGAATTCAGTTTTTAAAGGCCTGAGATACAATGGTCTAATTTGGGCAAGCACGACACTTAAAACTACGCACATATGTATATGAGTGTTATGCTAAGTTGAGATTCTCCATGGTGTTAAAATACTCAGAAAGAACTTGACCTTTATAATAAATTTTAATCCAAAGCAGCAGTACCGCAGATATAATTTTCATTTAGAAGTTACGACTACTGAAGGGCAAAACATGTTTCCACTGAAGTCCAGGTCAAAACTTCTACTGACTACACTGAAAGTATATTTGGACATTCAACTATCTCTTCCCTTAAACACATTCAGTTCTTACCAACTAAATGAAAAGACATATTAATAGTAGACATGAGCTAATCAAAGAAATTCAGATGGTGCACAGTGTAGCTCAAGCCACAGATACTATAATGGCCTTGGATATTGCAGACGACCCCCAGAGGATCCTGATTGCAATAATAAAGGAACGTGATTAAGACATAGTTAAGGATGGGTTTTGGGCGGGGGGAACCTTCAATTATTTAACTTTTCTGGGTTTTAGTGACAACGTTAGTGAAACATCAGGTTTATTTTGTTGCTCTCCCTTCACAATGGAAACTTCTAAATTTTTCTGACACTGAAATCGTCTTCTATACAAAATCAAGACAAAGACAAAAAGCACTCACCAAAAATTGAAGAAAACTCTCCACCAGTTTACTAATCACCAGGAAGATGTACATATAAAACAACTACTACTTCACTTGCTCAGAATTATCCATACACATACATACATGTGTGAAACATGGAAGTTAAATCCATTTCCTTTTTCCCATGCGCATGAAATTAGAAACGACTGTGCTGGAAAGGAATGTATGGCTTCTTCCCAGCTTATGAACACAGCATGGAAAACAAAAGAAGTTTTGGTAAGAGCGAATTTTCCCAAATAAAGAATTAATTTTCCACACTGGAAAAAACTATATTTTCAATAAACTTCAAGACTCAGGTATGCAGAAAATGGATAACCAAAGAAAGTGAGATTTGATTACACAGAGTTCCCTACACTTTTCAATAGTTGGGTTGGTTTTTTTCTTTGATTGAAAGTGACCATTCAGTGTTATGCCATCATCTAAACTCAACAACCCAGACACCAGGCTGCATCTTTGGGAAAAGAGAAAAAACCCTTCCAGAGTGAAAACCATTAAAATTGATCCAACCACTCATTCTTTGCAAAATGCAAATCCAGGGCCCTGATGCTACAAATCCTTAGCACAGCTCAGTCTTGCACTCAGCCACCACGCCACAGTCAGTCGGCATCGGCCCTCCAGTACCGTACCTGGGATTCTGTGGCTCTGAACCATCAGACTCTGTACACGGTTTCTTCACCTGCAAAAGCAAAGGAGTGCTGGTTACTCTCACGTGAAACACAACTTCCTTGCTCTCTGTTCATGCACTTACAGCAGAACTCAAAGCGGATCCTGCTCTGCTCGCCATGATCTCTATAAAATACTTCCCGCACTTTACAGCAGCAGTTTGCAGTACTAAACAGTGTGTTTCATTATTATCCCATGAACAGCTGCCAACTGCACTTCCCCAGGCTCCATTAGTATGTAAAATGTTCAGCTAAAATAGCTTGGGGAGTAGTCTTAACTAGGAACAAAGAAACCAAAGAACCAGGTTCCCCACTTTGAAACGAGAAAGCCATACTGTTCTCAGCTTGGCCAAGAAATGTTTTCCCAACTGATACTGATTCTGTTCCTGCTAAAGCTCACAATAATAAACACCAGGTTCTGGGGCAAAGCGCACCATTAGTTAAATAATTCATATGGTATTTTTCATTTTGTGAATCTGCTAACTGTATGTTAACTGTATTTTCCTATTGCATCAATGAACATATACACCGTTTTCACTCATATTTACAATATATAAGAACATAAAAGGAATTTCAGCTTCCAATTTGATCTCCCCAATACCCTGCAGTAGGTTGATTGAAGGTGATAAAATCCATCACTGTCAAAAATAGAAAACTGTTCTCTTGCAGACTACGTATCTCCTTGGGGTCTTCATGATTTCCAGCAAAAAATTAATTGTACCTTCTGGTAATCTAAATTACTTGTGTTTTCAGCAGAGGAAAAAACATTTTGCTCACTTGCATACTACTGCAGAACCCAGAGCTCTGTAGGAGGTTTCTAGTTCCAGTTTTACAGCCACCTAGAAATACCAGTCACTGGGACCCACTTGATGTGAGAGATACCATACAAAAAAAACAATCCCTTTACAACCAGCAAGTTCAATGACAATTTTCAGGAATACCTTGCATCTTCTATACTTCTTTGCTACTTTAAAAGCATTTCAGAGAAAAAAGAAATTGTGACTGTGACTCATTTCTATAGAAGTTATTGACAAATGACAAAACACTCAACAGCTCCAATAGAAAAAAGGATTAGGTTAATGCTAAATATTTTCCCTAAATACCTCTGCTGAATGCCGTGCAACATCACTCACAGAGATGAGCCACTCACAGAGCATGAGACAAAGTCAGGGCTCATGCAAACCTCACAGGCACTATTTCATAAACATTCAGGTGCAAACATCTTTGCTACAGTTTTGTGTTCACTACATTGTTTTTGACGTAGCGTAAGATCTGATATACAACAAAATACTTCAGATATAAGCACATGACTATCTACCATGAAAAATGCCTTCAGTGTGCTTTATATTTGAAGATGAGAAATATTTATTCAGATTATGGTACTGTCTACTGAATGTCAACATCATAGGGAACTGTTCAAAAATTATACTCAAAATAACTTAAAGACACTGAAATTACAACAGCCCCTTCTTGAGAGGAAGTGTGTACTTTTAGGAGCAGTTTGTCTCAACTGGATTACAGAGGATTTGACCAGAAAAATAATATTTTCATTTTGCATGTAAAATATAATTTCAAATGATTGAAAATATAATGTATTTACAACTATAAAATATAAAAACATAAAATACAATAACAAAGCTTAATTAAAATGAATTAATAATAAACGCATATTCTTAGTAGATATCTAATATACACCCTAGTGAAGCTTCTTTTTCCATTTCCCTTTAGCACACACTCACTTCCAGGATATTTCTGCTATCTCCTTGCTCTCAAATTTACTGGCATGTATACATTCCTTTCCCATTTCTTTGCTGTTCTGTGGTTGTCACCAGTAGCATCGTCTGTCACACTTGCACTGGAGCTCAGATCTCACTCCCTAGGTCAGGAAAGTTCAACCAGTGACTTTAACCAGCTGCTGGAGAGTCTGACAGTCACCCAGACATCCCAACATCCAAAATTTGCGAAGTGATGACATGTCCTGTGGTGGGCATCTACCGCAGAAGCCCAAAGATAGTTCAAACACACACCAACACTCTGCAAGCACTTTTAACATACACAATATATTAAGACCCCTGGTTTTCCTGGGCTGGGATGTGAGATGCAACAATTGGGTACTCACAGATGAGTTGTCCTATCACAGCTCACACTACTATTGCATTTTGCTTTGACCAGCATTACAAGGCAATTGAAATATCTGAAAGATTATGCTTTATCCGTCTGGTAGACATCAATAAAAGGAAGAAAGAAGAAAACAACAACAAAATCCCAACTGATATAAGTTTGATAAAACTTGAAAGATCATAGCAGAAAAGCCACTGACTTAATTGTATCAAAATGACTCACCTCCTGTGTGATGCAACAGGCAGAAAAAAGGGAGTATTTTTTATTTACAAATATTGAAATGACAGCAAAATACTTTTAAAGGTGAATATATTTCAGGTTTGCAGCTTGGCAGTTTGCAGTTTAGGCAGAAAAAAAAGGGAGTATTTTTTATTTACAAATATTGAAATGACAGCAAAATACTTTTAAAGGTGAATATATTTCAGGTTTGCAGCTTGGCAGTTTGCAGTTTAGGCAGAAAAAAAAGGGAGTATTTTTTATTTACAAATATTGAAATGACAGCAAAATACTTTTAAAGGTGAATATATTTCAGGTTTGCAGCTTGGCATGCAGATAATGCAGATCACCTGTGATCATTATCTGAAGAAAAGTGCAGAAGCACAGAGTATAAATTTGGCTTTTCCTGTGAGACTAAATATAAACTTCATTGTGTATCTTTAGAGTCCCTCTTTGAGAGAAAAGATTTAATCAATAAAAATGTTATTTCTTAAAGGAGGAACAGGCATGTGATTTTCTTTCAAGTGGCCATATGGAATGAACACCATTTCTCTTCAAGTCTACTCAAGTAGCAAAACAAATTCTGTTATTCATAAAATTATGCCACCCTTGAAGGTGAACAGAAAATCACTGTGAAAACTTCTGATCAAAGCCAAAATATTATTTCTTTTGTCTTCAGCTGCACTGTTTTACCTCTTAATCTGTCTTGCTGACTGTTTTCAAAATAATTAACTTTCACTAACACCACATTTATTTACATTCTGATGTGTTAAATGCTATAAAAAGAACCTTTTTCTTTACTCCTGCTCTGTTTTCCTTTCCCCCCCTCTCTGTTTACACAGGCTTTCTCACCATTTTAGTTAAATGCATGTTGAGAATTGTTCACAAGAGTAAGATCCCAGTTTCAGTCTGAATTTTGTCAAACTGCACTGAACTCTCCTACTCTGGTTGCCTGCTACAAAATGTTTGAAAAGTTTCAACTAAAAATCTTTAAATACAAATATTTGTGAGAACAGACTGTTGTATTCACGTTTTTAAAGTCATATCATTATGCTGCTGATTGACTTCAGTGCCTGAAAGTCTGGAGTCAAAATCCCAAAACTGAAAAAGGAAGGAGAGAGTTTAAGGTGTACTGATACCCAGGGATTATTATTTTTGTGAAATGGTGCCCACATTTAGTAGAGTTTGTAAGATTCTAAAAGTCCTGTTGCCACACTGTTACTGAACTCCTATTACTGTTTGGCTCCTGAATTTCTGAAGACCCTATCTGGATTGAATACTCTCCATCTCAAAGATGCTGGTGCTGAATGAGCCTTAGGATTACTTCTGAGTGCCAGGAGAACCCCATGCCATCAGGAAATTTGACATTATCAAAACTGTCCCTCTTTGCTTTGTCAGTTCCACCTCCCACTTTGCAGTACCCTGGGTGCTGGGTACCTGTATCCTGAAAGTAACCTGAAAGAGAAAAACCCTACAGACTCAAATGAAGGGAGGAAAAAAAGGGAAAAAAAGAACAGGGAGACAGAACAGAAATCAAGGGACAAAAGAAGAATGGGCTCTCCACGGTGGCAAAACTAGAAGAGAGCAGAAGCCAGGTAAAAAAAAATGTGACAGATGACAGCAGAAGAATACTGGGACTGGTTGAGATGGGACACCACAGTTTGCTCTCCTCTCTTCTAGATTTGGGACTAACACCACAAACACAAGCCTAAGCACTCATCAGATACCTGTGAAACTCATTACAAAAGTCATTAGTGACCAGTCTACCCAGAGTAATGGACTAGTTCTGCTATTCCAGCTACACTGAAGACCTAATTGATGATCCAAGCTGCGAAGCTACATTTTGAACTTAGAAGATTGTGTATAAATGTTACATTTATGCAGAATAAAGAAGTCTCATTTGGCTTAAACTGGGGAAAAAGTAATCAACATTTTATACAATTTCTACCTTCACCTCTGACTTGGTTCATCAGATTTCAAATATGAACAGTGTTGAAAGTGTCTGATACTATGAGGATACTGTGAAAAAAAGATGCATTTATAAGGTAGCAAAGGACTTCAATACAGGGATACAATAAATATTTACATGATGAAGGATTTTGTATTAAGTATGGGCATTGGATGCTTCATGTTTAATAAAGACAGACTGAGGCACATTAAAAGGAAAATCCAACTATGCATTCACTGAAGAAAAAAAGACACCTCCTGGAAAGCCTACTATGTGAGGTAATAAGATCCGCACCATAATGCATAAGAGGCTGAATTTCCACAGGCCATATTAATTCTGGCATTTCCTTGCTTCTGATGTTTTTCTTTGCAACATTAACATCTTTTAACATGATTTTATTGGACCCCATTACACTAAATGTTAAACCATGAAATGGTCCTGCTCTATGAGGTGCTCTCTCACACACACACTGGTGGTATTAAACTCGTAATGCAACACAGGTGAGAAATCCCTTCTAACACTTACAGCTGAAAAATCTCGCCACATCAGCACTAAATTATTCTGGCAATGAATCTGCCGAGTTCCCTCATCTACTGCATCAATTATGGCCTTGAGGATCCCTCCTAAAACAGTAGGTGTGCAACAGGGCTGAGTAGAGCCTCGAGTGCTTTGGGACTGGAGGAAACAGCTATGCCTGGTGGAGTTGTGGAGGTTCTAACATCAAGGACACAAGAAAGAAGAAAGAAAAGTACTTTTTGCAGACCCAAGGACATCTCAAAGCACATCTTTGTGCTTGCTCAGCCTTTGTGATTGCTCTGGAGTGCTCTGGAGTATGGGCTCTTTACATGCACTTCTACTACTGGATGACTCCCTACAGCAAATTACTCCAGAGAAAGTTGACCCACCTCTATTTGCTATCCAGGAAAGGAGCTTTGGCTGCAGAACAGCCCCAGGAGAGGATGGCACAGGCAGGGGATGTGCCAATTGATGGAAATACATGAGAAGAATATGGCTCAGGATATTTGTGACACTGCGATGAGAATGAATAGTAAAGAAAAGTAGTTCTCAAATATTTTTTAGGTGCTGATTTTGACACTGTTTACGTGGAGTTTTATAACCATCTTGGCAACAAAAACCTTAACAGAGACTGTCTTTACAATGCCTTTGTATATACCATTTGCCAAAGGTTTCCTTTGCTGCCATAACATCAATGGTACCACAAAACAAATAATGTCATTTGCTGGACCAACGAAAACAGGGCAAGGGCTTGCTTAATGACACAGGGCTGGGATTTAGTCACAAATTGTAGCCATGCAGAAAATAGATATGCTTTTGATTAACAAACCCCTAATTAACCCCTAATTTCTAATTAACAAACCCCCACAACTGAACAACAAATATTATTGAGAATGAAGTAGTTTTTTGATGACTAAATTCAAATAATACTCCAACGATGTATGTCCCATGAAGACAAAATCTCAGTGATGCTTCTGCAAAATCAAGCAAATGCTGAACAGATTTAGAGAAAATCTGAAAAGAATTCTAAATAATCCAAAATAATGAACTGATTTTTTCACAGTAATTCACTATTCTGCCACACTTCCATAAATCTCATAAGGACTTCACTTACTTAAACCAAGTGACAATAATAAAATTATATACTTTAAAGTTTGTATTAAAATGCAATATTAAATGAAATGAATATGTATATTAAAATGTAAGACTATATAGTTAGGCATAATCAAATTTTAATTACATTTCTGACTTAGTTAAAACCTAAACACTGATGCTTCTGTTGAGTGAAAAAATTTGAACCAATAGAAAATTGATTTTTCCCCTATTTTTCTGAGTGCAGACTGCACATAGCTGTATTTTAACTGAATCACATCCTGAAGTAGATTTGTCATATTTCAGCAGATCTAAAAACAAGAGTCCTGATTGCAATGGAAGAATGAGGAAAAGTTTGCTACATTAATTAACTTAATTTAAAATTTACTATTAAAGGAGTTTTTTGGTTGTTGGTTTGTTTTTTCTTAATGAAAATCTATGTGAGCCAGTCCTCCTGGTGGAAACAACATTTCTGCTCATCCCCTAAACTAGGTTTAGCTATTCCGTGGTCTCTTCTTCTTTTTATTAAGGAAATCATTATGAAATCAATTAAAATTGACAACTCTAATCGAAACAAGACTGAGGTTTGAATATGTCATTTTTTAAAAAATGAAAGTAGTTCAAATTATTTAAAAGTTTTGAGTATGAAAGCACCGTGCTCATGCTGACCTTTGTATTTTATGTAGCACTGTAGAAGAGACTTCATATTTGAAGACATCAGATATGTGAGGGGGTTTTATAGCACAGGGCAGGGGTGGGAGCGAGGGATGGGAACAAGGAAAGTCACTGCTGCTCCACCATCACTTCTATTTCCCATGAAAACCTTTCCTAAGATAGATTTATTCTCAATGAAATGTATCATTGCTACTTTCCTGTCTCCCCCCACTCTTCCCAGAGCAGTACTCAGGTCTGCAGCACTATGAGATGTACACGTAGCTCGCAAGGAAAACTCATCCAGCAGGGATACATTTAGTATGAAATACCTACAGTTCGGGCAACTGAAGTGGTCTAGGCTTGTCACATAAGACTTCCTTTACATCTAACAGAAAGATACAAATGGATTCCACCTGACCTAGAGTAGTCATCTAGCTCAGAGAGAGAGGAATCACACCGAATTAACTGTGACTAATGGCTTTGACTTCCATCTTAACTGTTGAAATGCAGGTAGCTGGGAAACACTGAGGAAATGGGATGGTGCTGCCAAAGAGAGAAGGACACAACCTGTGTGTCTCGTGATATCTTCTATGAAATCCTCTTTGCTGGCAATACTGATTATAACAACGGAGAGAGATGGCTTCTGTGGAAGGTTTCATGTGTCAGAACCTCAGCTCCTTTGAACCAGTCACTGACCCTAATAATTTTAAGAAGGAGCTAAGACTTACAAAGCATACAATAATCTTAAATGCTTCCACTTTTTGAGATCACAATCTTCATGATTCTCACAATGTTTCGGATTTTCTGTACAAACTGCTGCCGAGAACGGTGTGGACGGACCAGGAACCACAGACAGCCCAAAAAGCTGCAAGGAGGCACTGCATCTCCTTTAGATCTAACTTCACCAGGCTGGAATGATGAGCAGTGACACACTAGAGCTCTTGCTGGTGTGCACATTACATACATTTTGAAGTTAATGGGAATTTACTCAATCCAGGTAAATGCCTTTTTTATACTTCAGTGAGACTACAATGATCGTTTCTTTCGGGCACACTGCACAGTCTTACCATTGACACAAGCCTTTGTAAAACATAAATCAGAAAGCTTTCATCAATATAAAACTGTGTTTCCATCGAGAAGTTTTAGAGGATGAAGGTGTCATTAAGGTTACATGAATTGATAAAATTGGAGACAACTTTAACTCTTCAATTTGCTTATTCATAGGCTATCTTTGGGGACTACACATTCCTTCCTTAGTAATTTTTGCTAGTGGAAGGGTTTCCTATGTGTTTGTTTTTGCAACGTGACTAATGGGTTCACACAGTTCAGAGCTCTAAGAGTCTTTAAAATCTTTTATACCTGCAAACATTTTTAAAACACATTTTAAATTGCCTTTGGCACAAGCACACTAAAAATATCAGAGGGTGTAACAGTCAAGTCATAATTTAAGTGATTGGAACCCATAAAGTACTAACTTTTACATTTTGAAAAGCATTTATGCATGCACTGTGGGAAAAACTGGCATTCTTTTTTTCTTTTTGTTTGTTTGTGTACAATGAAAGAAGGAAATAGGCCTTCCCTTAACTGGGGGGTCAGGCAGGGCAAATGCCACACTACAATGGTACTTTTTGTTTCAGCCACGGTTACCTAATAGCTCAGGGCTCACAGAACACTTTTTCCCTGCAGCTGGGAGGGTGGGCCTGGCTCCCTTTGAAGAAAAGAAAAAAAGAAAAAAGAAAAAAGAAGAAAGAAAAAAGAAAAAAGAGAAGAAAAAAGAAAGAAGAGAGAAAAGGGAAGGGGAGGGGAGGTGGAGAGGAAGGAAGGAAGGAAGGAAGGAAGGAAGGAAGGAAGGAAGGAAGGAAGGAAGGAAGGAAGGAAGGAAGGAAGGAAGGAATTAGCTCCCCATTCAGAAGTTCCAAAGGTTTGGAAACTCCACCAGCCTGCAGCTCATGTATCACCAAATTCAGATTCAGGAAAAAATACTAAAGCACTAACACTGGTTCTCTCCCATTCTCTTTTTTTTTTTTTTTTTTT
>VZRN01000256.1:1506154-1571138 GCA_013397935.1 Dasyornis broadbenti
TTTTCCTAGCTCTCTCCCTCCCTGCTATCCCTGCCATCTCTTAAAAATGCCCACACCAACCTAAACAGAAACTTTCGGCCTTTTTTGCTCTTTTCAAGTCAGCAATAGGTCTCAGTGAAGCTGGATCTGCAACTATACCCTTTGTGTCTTCCTTGTGTCTTCTTCATATCTCCAAACTGGAAATCAGCTAGAAGATACCATTCTTAATCTAGACATAGAAAAATGCCTACTGTTTTTACTCCAGTTATGTTCCCATGATCTCCTCCAGTTTCGCTGCAATCAGACCATTTTTGTTAGTTTTAAGTGTTTGCTGTTTAAATATCAGCATTCTCGGATACCACTGATCTCTTTTCAGGAAAAAAACCACACTGAAATACAAGAAAATAGTTATGCTGTGCAATGCTTTCTAGATTTCATCAGCTCCACAGAAATATCGTAAGCAAACTAGGAGTATCAAAAGTGCTTTGGAGGTATCATGTAATATTCAGAGGAATACCAAGACATCTCCTCTTATATGCATAATATTCAGAGCCTCTTCAGAAAACCTGAACTTATTTTCTTTCCTCCTGCTTTTCAAAACCAACCAGGGCCAACAAATGCAAAGAAAAAAAGAGTAAACTTTGAAGCTGAAATTTAAAGCAATGAAAGTCAGGAAGTTCAAAAGTTAATGTTCCTATGGCTGTATTAACTTGGCCATGTTGCAAATAGATCATGCAAATACTTCAAGCTATTTTGTTAAAGGCCTATAGTACTGTGCCATAAAGCATAATAAAACGTGCTGTTTTCTTTTCATGTGGAAACCAGCTTGCATGAGGAATAGTACAGTGCATTTCTACTGCTAATGCTGACTTGCTCCACCACAAGTCAAGTATCTCTGCCTGAAGGCACTTCTCTGTTCTGACAATGCTGGTGTCTCATTGAAATCCAGCTTTCCCTTAGTTCACCCAAGAGCTTACATACTGACCCCCGCAGGAACAAAGGACAACTTCTCTCCTGACTCGTTTGCTTCATCAGAAAATAATCTGTCTTTCCCCTTGAGATCAAAGAACACTTGTCACAACTTTTCCATCCCTCTACTTAGATGAAATTTGAACAAATGGTCTTGTCGATCATCTGCTCCTTTCTGTTCTTCACTATCCTGGTTTTTACCAAGGAGCATATTGATGCCCCAGTGCAGTAAACAACATGATCTCACATCTATCAAATACTCAGCCCCATCACAGATGATGAAATACATATATGTAAAATATTTTGATTTAGCAAAGAAATTCTTTTACTCTCCTTGTACTCCTTTGTTTTTGTCTTCTGTATTTTTAATATACATATTGTCATGTGCTAAGGTTAAAGGAGATCAGCCCCCAGAAATATGCCTTATTCTTGGTCAAAAATGTTATGTTTCTTAGCTCCACTGAGAGCTCACCCACCAATGCTGGGTCAGTGTTAAGTAACCAATGTCTGAAACCATGAGTTTCTCTATCCTTTGTGTCTTGGAGAAGCATACGCATCAGTTGCATTCTTCATCTCAGCACTAAAGACAACGACTGTGGTTTTGAACTACAGTCAAAAAGCTCAGGAGAAAAAAAACGGCTCTAATGTGTTCACAATACCCTTATTTGATGTGACCTTTGTACTTACTAGTTTTCAAGCACTAAAGTCTTCATAGAAGTACAGCCTGTTTAGGAATGAATGAATACCTGACTCAGATCACGGTCTGACAGAATGGGATGGAATAGTTTGGGTACATTGAAAGCATTGTATGTGGATTGAGCTACATGACAACTTGGTTTATTGGCAATCCAAAGAAAGTTCCTAGGCTGTGGTTTGAATTATTCCAGACAACTCGGTAAGCTCTTCCTACAAACTCTTCCAAGTTTAGCCACTTGTTCACTGGTGCCAGTTTTGCTCAGATACTTTTTGGCCAACTTTTCTTCACTGTTGGTCTTACCCAAGCTGTATGAGCTAGATGTAATGGGAGAAGACCAGTTATTACCTGCAGTGTCTGCCAGCATAATCCACACTGTGTGACCAGTTCATCACATGTATGTCATATAGAATCAGAGGTAACGCTGTATCTATGCTTCAAAAAGGAGAAAAACTACTGCAGCTTTTCAGTACGTTTCTTAGTGTGCAGCTACAAAGAAGGATTTGAGTCACTTGTATGTTTTTGGATTCTTCTTCATCTCTCAGGAGAGACAAGTGTGTTCAATGGACAGTGTTGTAAGTGACAGAGAGTACCAGAAAGATGAGAAAATGGAACTGACAATTATTCACAGATAATTAAGAATATCTGGCTTCTTTATTATCTAAATGTTGATTATTTTAATCAGACAAAATACCCATTATTCACTGCACTCCATCATAACCCTGAAAGGCAAGAGTACATTTGTGCTGAGGACGTGTATGGACACCTGGGAATGCAAACAAGCTCTTTGTGCCCAACTGCAGGGACCGCGGAGTGCAATCCAGTTCTGCCAAGTTCCACATGGGCTTCTGCAAGGGTACTGCAACAGCTGCCTGAGGTGACGCTGTATTCACTCCTTCAGCAAAAGGCATTCCCTCAGCCAAGGGGTCATCAAGCTTGGGACAAGCCTACAAAGATTTGAGCTTAGGTCTAAATAGGACATGATGGTTTGGCCTGTTTTTGTCAATGAAACAATTCAGAATAAGGATGGTAAGTCTGAATACGCCTTTGTAGGACAGGAGGCTCAATTAAGGCCAAGAAGCAACAGGTGGACAGAGCAATAAGACAGGTTGGAGGGAGGATGAAAAAGGTAATATGAGCAGGTAACACGAACACGATTTTAGCTCAGCACCTGCCTACCTATTAACAGCTGTCAGAGTCTTGTAGGCATTGTGGAAGATGGGAATTATGTTAAAATAGTAGTAAAATAAAATAAAACTAAAAAAACCCAGAAAGCCCCAACAATAAAAACTGTTCTGCTATTCTGTGGTAGCATTTCTCCCGGTAGTAGATCAAAGGCATTCAGCTATAAATATCTGTCTTTTCCACAGATAATATCTATGAATCTGAACATGAACAAATAATTTGATCTATGAGAACAGCTCAAGGTGAAGTCATCAGCTAATTGTACAACCCTATTATTTTTTGCACAATGCACTGAGGCTACTCCAATTAAAACCACCTACTTAAAGTGTATATAAATGACTATGCTAAAAATTATTTTAAAAAGTGTGTTCAAAACTGGGAAAAAAGTGGAAGGAGAAAGTAATAAACATGTGCACATCATACTCAGAAAATTACCAAGTAAAATCCTATACATTTACAGTGAACAGCTGTGCTTTTTCCTAGCTTCATACATTTCTGTTCTCCCACATTACTGAAGCTAATTTGTTTAGCATTTTAGCAACAATTTCTAGCAGCTGTTGTAACATTAATAAACTACATCAGATAACCAAGAACTTCAGCAACCTATTTCTATCAGGGTAAGGATGCAAAAAATTATTTATAGCTCAAACTACTTGCTGGTCAAAATGAAATAATCCGGTTTTTGTGGCCCAGATGTTGTTCAACTGGCGAAGAAATAATTGCTAGAGGAAAAATAAAAGGACACACAATACTGCAGTGTAAATTCTCACACGCTGGATATAAACTAAAGACCTATTCAAGCGCATTTGTGTCATCATGGAACAAATTTAGTTTGTTTCTGGTTAGTTTAATTTTCAGTGCCTTTGTAACACATCAGTAAAAGTGAAGAAATGAGTCTCTTGTTTTTCTTTTAGGGGTACAAGAAAAAATGATAATAATTTAGCAGAGGCAAACCACAGATAAAATACTTTCTAATAAATACACAGGAAAATATACTGCACATAATGTGCACTATAGTTACCATATGCTAGTAAGCATCACAAAAGCAAAATCCTATGCAGTGAGACTGCATTTTATATATATGATTTACATTTGATTACTCAAACATTAATGAACATTTAAAACACAACATTCATTAAAACCCCTATTAATATCATAGGTAAAAATGTCATTCAGGGAATTAATCATAAAAGAATAAATGATTAATTGTATCTAAACACAGGGATACAACATACTTTTGGTTGTATACCAGTAACAACAACAGCCACAATTAGAAGACACATTAAAAGTATTTTGTTTTAGTTTTGTCACTTGCTTTACGCTATAGTTCTTAGCACTAGTCAGAATAGCTGTATTTACAGCATAAAGTATGTAAATAAATCTCAAACTATCAGCTAATATATTTTTCATTATTAGCCAAGGGCGACAACATCAGAGGCAATATAGGTCTTAAAATGCTGCCGCAAGAAAGAACCACTTGACAGATCATATTTCAGCTCGCATGGAGGCCAATTTTGTCTCTTTTTTCTAGTTTGAAAATTTGACTGGTAGTAGCTCACTACAGATCTTCAGTATATCCAAAGAGATTTGCGTTTTTGGTTATTAATACTCCTATATTAAAATGCATAATTTTAAAATATTTGAAAGTATTTTTTAATTTTAAAGGTGTTTTATAAGCAAAATAATTGAACTAGCTTTCCAGAAGCAATTAATTATATTTGTTGGTTATTTTTTTTCCAAATTCATACAATTTTGTTTCTATTTGCTGTCCTCCAGTAAATTCTTTAGCCAGCAGGCAATTACTTGGAATAAGGAATTCTTCCAACTTATTTTGGATGGTTTTATATATCTATCTCAAGCATTAAAAAAAAAAAAAAGCCTCTTTAGTTAAGGAAAACATAACAACCGAGAGTCCCTAAACTCTCCAAGCATTGAAAGCAAAAATAAAGAGACAACTTCATGGTGACAGATGCATTTCATGTACTCAGGTCAATGCTCAGGAGTTACAGTAAAGTATATTTGCACGGCATCTGCAGTCATTTCTACCACAAAAATCTGTGCATTCGCCCCTATTCCAGACAAGTGAGCAAGTGTCCTTTGTCTCCGTCTCAGCACGCCAAGCCTCCTGCATCTTTCGACCCTCCTCCCTTCTCTCCTGTCTCCCCAACCTGATCCTGGAATGTTTTGGCCACGAGGTTAAGAAAGATTTCCCCATTTATCACAACCTGCCAAGCACAACAGGGTCACAGTCCCAGCCCCAGTGCTATCACTTAGCTAATCCAGCCTCGGCACAGGCATGAATCTTCAAAGATATTTTGCCACAGGCAAAAATTAGCCCTTATTTGCTTTAAAATCCAAATATCAATCAAGTTAAACTGTGCTTCAGTGGAGCTAACATTTTGAGTGTTCAGAGCAACATGGACATTTGGTTCTTAGCTGTGACTCTAACTGAATGCAGAGCTCACCTGGAATAGAAGTACAAATACTTAAAGTACAGCAAAAATCTCATCATGCGACAATTAATTTTATCCATGAGAAAACCTCTGATAAAAAGAATTGTTCAATCGTTCATGTAAACACACAAAAGCACCTTTTGGTGCTTACGTGCAAATAAATACATATAATACACGCAGAATCTCTGTTAAATCTCTTTGGATTATTTTACCCTCCAAAGGTTTTATTCTGACTTATACTAGATGAACAGCCAAAGTTATATGACTGTAAAAGTCAGTTAATGACTTTTAAATATCCCTGAAATTAATGATTTACTATGAGAACAAGCAAAGGACTTTTCTTCAATGTCTAGGAAGCAAATAATCGATTAACCCTAGGTAAAATAATATGTAAATTCTACTATCCTGGGAGTCTGCCTACCACTTTCTGTTCAACCCAATGCAAACAATACAATAATTGTGCTTTTTTAATCAATCAAGGTTCTTCAATGTGTATTTTTAACTGCATCCTTTTGGGGCTAAAATAGGATCCATCTTAAAATCATCTTTTTAAAAAATCTTCACCTTTTCTTCAGATATTAACTTAAAACTGAATACTGTTTAACCATGTATTAATTCAGAACAATGACTAAATATTGCATAGAGAATTAAACTGCATAGATATTATCTTTCCTTTTAAGATATTACTGAAATGTAAATAGTTTCTTTTTTCAGCAATATAATAGAAAATAGTTTTAATAAAATAAAATATAAAAAGAAAAGAAGTAGCATATTAGCTAAAGCATTAAATTCTGCAAGCTGCTCCCATGCTTTTTTTACAGAAATTTAATACAACCCTGCTCTCCTTTTATTTAAAAATATTGAAATATCATGTTAAACTTTTAATCCCTTGTGAATAATATTTACTAAATAAGTTTTACAATTCAAAGCTTAAAACTGAATAAAGTGCTAATTATTTCCTCTATTCTCCCAAAATAAATGTAAATTCAACAAAATTTATGTAAAGCTATTTTCAAAGAAAACAGCAGAAAACAAACGATAAAAATGATAGATAAGCATGTGAATGAGACAGTATGCAGTGTGGTTTTTTATTTGTTTCCTCTATTTAACAGTATGTTCAGACATTTTCTCAAACCCCATTCTGTTTTAGAAAACAACCTTCACTTCTAATTTCTGTAACAGCTAAATTAGCTTCCCTGTATGCACACTCTAACATGCATATATATGTGTGTGCATGATCACACAAACATACAAACATACAGATATTTTCCAAAGCCAAATTCAAGCTCTTTTGCTTGGTATTATCCACATTCACACAAGGTTGCCGCTATTTGATTTGCTGTACCATTTAACAAGATATACTAAGTACTTTCATAAATCTCAAACTATCTTGGAAAAATGCTTTGGCAAGGACTATTTTTTAATTCAGGAATTTAAAATATTACTTGGTTTATATACCCTTTTCAAATTTACATTTGATTTACTTAAGAATAAATTGTAATGGCACAAAAAGTACTGAGACAGTCAAAAGCTGTTTAGCTGAAATGTCTTTCAGAAAATAGTGAACAGATCAAGAAAAGAAACATGTAACTGGATCCTGCTGCTTGCTGCTTACCGCTTACCAGACCACAGGCACAAAATCGAAGAACTTACTGGCTGTAAGAATTTATCAACCCTTCCTTCCAAAGAGGCTCCCTACCTATTACAGATCCTTATGCCTGTAAATGCCTGTTTACAGCTGGACCAAACTGCCTTGCTCTTTCTTTCCTGGGACTTTGCTTGCTGCTCTAGGATAATAAAACAGCAGTCCCAGACTGAACCCCTCCTGAGTTTCCCTGAATGAAACAGACATTTAAGGAGCAGTAATCCCCATGCCAGCTCCCACCGCGGCCTCTGCACTGCTGCTCTTGCTGCTGCGTGGACCCCTCGGCAGGGAAGAGCATCCGAGTACAACAGCAGCACATGCACATGGGTTCCCTGAAGAAAGCTTTAATCACAATTTATTCTCAAAAATAATGGTCTGTGCAGTTGCAAAGTTCATTAAAAAGAATAGATAACATTACAGAGACGGAGCGAACTTTGGAGGAGGTAGGACTGATGCCTTAGCATATTTACACTTCAGCATTATTTGTTCCAAATGAATGTCTAATAAACTTAGAAATTAACTAAATAGATTCGAATGAAGCATTAGGAAAATAAATTTATTTTATTGTATCCACAGTTTTTGTAGTTTAGGGCTAAATAATTTGAATTCAACTTATGTCTGGACACCTGTCTCAGCATACTGGCCTTTAAGTGTCTCTTATAAATATATTATTGAATAAGACATCAAGGAACTGCTCACAGATTTGACAAAATGTGACATTTGCGCACATTATAGAATGACATATTTTATTTCTTACAGTGCTTAACAAGCAACCTCCTAGGGTAAGCAAAATCTGCTCCTGAAAGAACCTGATGAATCCAGCCCTGTGACCTGTCTAAACTCCTGTACTCTAGAGCCACCATGAACAAACACCTTGTTGTAAAACCAAGTCTGAAACCGCTACTACAAAAATTAAAATCAAATCTCCTTTCCAGAACAGAATCTGAACGGGAATCAATACCCATTTATAACTCCCATTTTAACACTAAACAACATTTGCATCAATATCGCAAATTAAAATCTGTCATAACCTTACCTCAGTAGTCTCTGAAGAACAGAAACCAATTCCCCAGACATGTAAAGTCAGTTTCCAGGAAAAAAAAAAAAAAAAAGAAGAAAATATCTGTTACGTTTCGCACTAATTAACTTGCACCGTAGAGCAGCTAAGGTGTGCAGGCAGATTTTCGGGACCAAAAAGGTTTTGCATCAGTCAGCTAGGATTTTTTAAACTCGAGAATACTGAAGACACTTTGTTCTTCCTTGAACTGTCATGCCGAGCATAGCACAGTCTGGTTACTTAAGTTAACTAGGAGGAGATCTGGATAGTAAACAAGCTTGGCTCTGTCCAATGGCTTTCCACACCCTCCTGTTTATAGTAAGATGACTTGCATTCAGAGGTCACCCCATCAACAGCTCCTGTCTTTCAGTGGGTATCTAATGTGCTGCATTTATCCCAAGGCTCTTTTAATGAAACCACCTTCCTGGTCCCTGCTCGCCTGCTGTCGCTATGACACATCTGCTCCTTATTGTGCAAAGCCCTATTAAGTGTTAAAATATACAGAAAAGTCATACCTGGGCATATATTCTGCAAGTAACTCAGGTATTTATAAGCGCTTACCTTGTCTGTGAATGTTAGCAACAGAAAGTCTTTTTAAAGATCAAAGAATTTTGCCAGCAACATTCATCTTGTGAATAAAAGAAATTCAAGAGGAAGGAAGATGGATGCCATTGTTTGATCTGGATTTAAAACTTTTACAAATACTCTCCAGAAGGATAATGCATGTGCCTGTGCCAGATAATATTTACTTGAATATGTTAACATGCTGGAAACAAGAGATGAGGAGTGTCCTCGAGCTCTGCTGTAAAATGATACAGAGCCAAGAAAAACAAGGGTCAAGTGCCAGGACCCCAGTGAAAACACTATGTTAGTTCTGGGCTGAAAGAATACATGGAATTGATGGTTCTTACAAAACACAGTACATCCACAGCAGTGTAGAGCCTCCCAGCTCTCATTTTTTTAGGTATAAAAGTGCTACTGGTTACAAGAGGTTTGTGATCCAACTGGCAATTGTTATTTCCTTCATACAGCATTGCAAACCGAAAGAACAAAGTCCCTGAATACTGCTTATCACAACAGATAGATCTAAATTACCTGTAACTTAAAGTGAGGACAAGAAAATGGTGTTTAGTATTTTCCTTCAGAAGTCTCATAAAAATAATAATTATAAATTTCTACCAGTACTTTTCCTCACTCCTTAGCCATCGGGCAGCACTACGAAGTTCAGCCTTGCTTCAGTGGGGATGTGAAACTGAAGATGGCACTCTCTCCCCACGCAAACACAAGCCTGACTGCTGCTCAGAAATGCTCTTTGAGTGAAAGTTACACCTGTAGCACATTTTCGGCACCATTTTTTGTCACCACTACAGCATCAAAATGACAGATAGCAGCTTGGCTCTGCTAAAGCTAATAAAACATGATTGATGAACTGGGCTAGAAAGCCATGTCAGTTGAGATTAGGATATTTGTGCCATCATTTGACAGGTTCTACGCTTTATTATTAGAATGGAGTGTCAGGACTATAATGGCCACTAATAAATACATCCATACAGATTCCCTGATGCCTTTTTTTGTACTTAAATCCACTTATGAAGTCTAAATACAAAAGCTTTTTTCATGGGAAATCTTGCTCAATTTTTATAAAATACTTGTGCTTAGAAATACAATATACTTCCTTAAACAGGTGCCTGTCAGCTGCTATAATCTCATGCACTGAAATCCAAGTAATCCTCATTTTAGTGCATTATGTGGCATAATGAAGGCCCACCTCTTTGACAATGAAAAGTCACTGAAGCATATATAAAGTACTGGGGAGAACATAATCAGCTTTCAGATGTTGTTTTTGACATTAACACTGGGCATAACCTCATTCTTAACCGCTGAAATGACACATCAGATGTGGAAGGTGGCCAATCAAGATTGATTGGGGTTTTCACCACCAAAAGAAGGGAAACAAAGGGAAAAGCTATTGCAGAAAATGCTGCCAAAGACTGAAAGCACCAGGATGTATATGAACAGGAGGCTCCAAGGCTCCAATCCTACTCAATGAGTTGTAGAGTCCTCACAGTTGCGGAGAGTCCTCACAGTAGCAGATAAGGAACAAAATTTGTCTCTTCTTCTACCAGGCATCAGGCAGAGGAAAACCATCTGGGCTTGGACTCCATGAACAGTTAAGGAGAACATCACCACTCTCTGCACACCTCTGTGCACAGGAGGTCCTCACTCAGCAGCTTCAAACCAAAGCATAATGTTTGACACTCCCTGCCACCACTTGCATTCCCATCCTCTGTCACAGACTCACACCAAGAATGAAAGGACCAAAAAACAACAATAAGACTTCCTCCTTTTCCCAGTTAAACAAGATAATTTTATTTTTTCTCAGGTCTGGATGCCTGGAGGCAAAGTACGGTCCCACACACTTGTGAAGGTGTTTATCATGTCATGGCAATAAAATATTTCTATGCAATAGTTTGGTGCAGACACTAGCAGTGTCAAGAGATGCCCAGAGAAAATTATTTTATCTATGGCATATGCTCCTTTCTCAGACTGACTTACAGGGAAACCACCGTCCTGACATCCCTGTGATGGATTAACTTCTCTGCAAACTGAGATTACTTAAGGGGAGATGTTTTTTTATGTGCATGTTAATCAGAAGCTTCTTCATGCCCTTTATTTACATCATTCTAAGGACACAAATGTAACAGAAAGGAAAATAGCAGACATTAGCAAAGAAAAACTACAGTCATATGAGAAAATATGAAAGCATGAAATGTTAAGTATTTTGAATTTCTCAATTAGTTCTACAACCAAAAGTGCTTGGTTTAGAGCCACAGTAGTGATAATTACTTTCGATATTATTTTTTCCTGTTCTAAACCTTTTATTAGATGCTGTTGTTCACTGTTTGCTTGCAATAAAGAGAATATTAAACCAAAAAGAAAAGCTTATCAGCAAGCCTTTACATTTTAAGCAATGTCACAAACTGACATGGCCAAGTTGCAAGTGAGTTGCTTTTTTACTATTCCTTCAGATTTCACCATAGGACATGAAGTACTTCTCAAGGTACATGACAGGGAAAAACACAGCAGCAGCACATTTTGTTGCCATTGAGCAACCTTCTCTAATACATTCTGAGAGCCACCACAATCACTTCACATTTGGAGTCAGGATATTTTTCAAGCAATAGAATGATAAAAATTACAAAAAGAAGAATGTAAGTAGAGATACTTTTGGAGAAAGGGATGCCTGTCAGATTTTGGGTTGGTCAACAGTTTCATAATTGAAGATCAAATTCACTGAGAAGTAAGTATGTTCCTGAATTCTTTAGTGGGTCTTGCATTCAGAGGGTTTGAAGATATTTTGATCAAAAGGGCTGCACTACCCTCTGACTCTCTCCTCTTCGGGGTCTGTCCACATTTCTCTGGCTGGCTGGCTCTGGGAAGGCACTGCAGGCCCTGGGGTGACAAATATTATCCATAGAATGGATAATGCTACAATGGTGCCTCCTACATACCTAGCTTTTCCAACAAAACTAACTCAACTGCTTTTACCTTTTCTTGTTAGTTTGTACTTTTACTTCAAAGATAAACGATAAATTCCCAGATTCAAACTACCATGCTTTTTCAAGAAATTTAAATTAGATTTAAATTTACAACCCCCTCCAAGATGGCTTTGTTTACTTGTAATTTTTGTTTTGTTTTTTTACTCTGAGCTGTATCTGTGGCACTTCATGAGACTTTATGGAAAGAAAAACTACCATTTGAATTTCCCTTCATGAATGCCTCCTGCCTGCTCCAGGACTCATCTGTGAAATCAAGGGATCAAAATAAAATCATTCCTATTTCAACATTTCTATCTATTCTATACTATACATGATGCTGTATTTATTAGACTCTCCAGGCACCACTAAAGCTGTGTCACATTCTGCCTGGGCTCCCACCAGTCTGAGGCTTCTCAGAGCAAAGTCAGTGGTCCCATCACAGTCCCCACCACTTTCCCTCTCCCCATTCTCCTCAGCTTTACAGAGTCTTCCTGGACACAGAGAACAACAACAGAACAGTGGACACTAGACGGATTTAAGAACATGCACTTTTTTTCACAATTGAAACTGCTATCAAAAACTAAAAACGGAGCAAATCTCAGAAAAGAGGTTGAAAACAGATGGAAAGATAGATCTATGATTCTGTGATTCTAAATTTCAATAAAATAACTGAAAAACTGATGGAAGTCATCTATATTCTAGGTTCAAAGAAAAAAAAGAGACATCTGAGCATATCAGATTTTCAATGATAACTGGAAAAGTTTATAAACATAAGAATTACACATAGTGAACAAAAATTTATAAGAGCAACAAACTACATATTTACAAATCACATTCCTGAAAGAGCTTTAAAACATCAGGTTTTAAATAAAAGTTTAAAGGTCTTCCTATTTTGTCTTCTGTTTTCTCAGCAATGCAATTTCCTATTTATTTCTGCAGTCTTGCACTTCAGCCTTTAAGCTGAAATATCAAGACTTTAACTTGAAACATTAATGACCAACATAATAATATTGTTACAACTGGCAACAAAGTATTTGGTCTCAATATCTCCATCTCAGTTACTTCCAGTGGCTTCACTGAATCTTTTTCTAAAAATTATTCATTTACCTCTCATTTACATCTGCCATTTTAAGTGTCTGCGATATTAATTCTGATTTGAAATAAACAAATAAATAAAATCCTGAGCTTTACAAAATGTATGTCAAGTTCAAGGTGCAAATTTTGTGAAAAGATTTTTCATATAATTTCTCCTAAGGGAAAGTTGATATATGACACCTTATATTTCAAAGGCATCCAAGGTAAAAAAAACTGGTAAGAGTATTCATTCAAACCTCTGCTAATTATTACGTGTTTCTATCACATTTTCTGGGGTTACAATCAAGATGATTAATGTGTTCAGTGACCAGTGTTGGGCAAAAATACGATCCCAACCCTGAAATCTTAAAATTAGTTTTACTTATGGCTCTAGAGTCAAGTCCAGTATAATCTTCCAAGTTTATTTTATGACCAAATAAAAAGTTTATTTAAGTAAACACAGGAGAGACTGTATGTTAAAGTTCAGAAGGAGTTTCAATTTTTAAGTGGATCTCAAACTTAAAAAACAAAGAAAAAGAAAAGGTTGAAACATTTTGAGTTTTTGACTTGGACTCCTTATTATCAGTCCCCATTTTCTATCACTTTAACCATTATGTGTTCAAAGGCGCTCAGTAAGTGTCTGTGTGTCTGACTGCCCTTAGGCAAGCCTCCTATCCTAGGTAACATTCAGTTTGAGTACCCAAAATGCAGTCCATTTGTATGGACTCTCATTTTTTCAGATCTGTACAATGTTCTTCACTTACACAGCACCTCACAGAAGCCCTGAGCACTTCTTTCAGCTTTTGTTCTGCTTCTGGGACAGGACCAGCTCTCCTCCCTCATGCCCCCTCCCTCCATGCGCACATGACCACTACAGAGCACAGAGTCAGAAATGATGGTCTGAGGAACGGCATCATCGATTTTTCACATCAAACAGGGTCTGCATCCTTGCTTTAACTTACTGCTTATTTTGAAAGCTGATTGGCACCTCCATAAATACCACGGACCTTCCCAACGCAAAGTTGGAGCAGTATCAGGTTGGAGACAACCAAAGCAGGGATTCCTACGCTGTGGTATGCAAACCACTTCAAGGCGGCTCTTTTGTGCCAGGGCAGGGAAAAGTGGGAGCAGCAGCAGCAGATCCTGACCTTTTTGGGCACAGTGCTAGGACTCACACTGTTTATTTGTGCCTGCAGCAAAATCTAGTGTGGTAGGGGAAGTGCTTTTTGCATGATGGAAAAGATGGTGTTTAGGTTCTGACTTGTGAGACACGGGAATTAAGGAATGGCTGACTCACTCTGAGAAAGATCCACTACACGACTCTTTCCTAGCAAATAAACTCTTTTAGGCCTTCTTCAGTTTAAAGGATTAATAAAGTCAGCAGTTTTTACTGAGGACACTTCCCTTGATATGTAAGTATGTAAGAAAAATTCCATTTTCCTTTTAGAAAAAATATAAACTTTCAGTGTAATATGATAAAATTTATGCATGCACTAAAAGTAACCTGGTAAAAATAAGAAATTAAAAAAAAAAAGAAAAGAAAACTTTGCCTGTAAACACAACTACAGAAAAGCTCTGCTTGTGATTGAATGAAACTTTTCTTTCATAAATTTAGGGAAGCCAGTCACCTTATGTAAAGAAATAATTTTCACTGTATAAAAACCTTGAAAGGGAACCTTATGTAAAAATTAAGAGCAAAGATGAGTTATGTGGTGAAATTCTTGGATTTATCCATCTCTATGTATGGACTTTCCAGGGGGCTCTCTAGCTTGCTCGTCAGTTAACTCGGCCTTCCCTGGAAACAGCTATTCTCAGGCAATTATGAAACACTGTCCTACCAATGTCCTTTAGAAAAAGAAATTTAACTTTTTTTTTTTGGTACAATGTCTTTGTAGCTTTTATGCAATATGTTACAAATGTTTTAATAAAGAATCCATATTCCAAAATTGCCGCTGAGCCATACTAACTGTTGAGGTCTCTGTCTTTTCATAGAAAGAGACTAATAACTAGTTAAAAAAAAAAATCCTCTGGTATGACACAGCCCTCTTTCTCCCAGAATTATGGATGACACTGTAACTTTTAGACAAGTTAGTATTCCATATGTTTTGGGCATACATCTGATACTAAAATGATTTCTTTAAAATGTTATTTTAACAATCTTTCACCACAATTAATTGATAAATTTTCTATATGCTTTCTTGATTTGGGTAAGGTGGTGCTGCCAAATTTGTTCCCTTGAATGTCTATGTCTTTTTACCCATCAAAGGAGGACTTGGATGGAAGTTTCCATTTTTGCCTTTGTTTGTGTTAGCAAGCTTTACCTTTGGGAATTACAAAGAATTTCACAGCCTGGCAAAGGGAGGAAGTGACATCTCTATATCCCCAAATTATCCAAGCTTTCAGCAGCTTGCTCCTTTTTCTGCCGTACTAAACTATAGCCTTTTATTCCTTCCTCCTCCAGAGGCAGTGTACTGCTTAAGTAAAACACAATCCTCCGTCTCTGCAATTTTATTAAATTCACCTTTTGCTTTAAGCTATTCCATGCTGAAGCCTAAGTTAATTTTTTTATTCTTAGGAAACACAGAAAAGCACAGGGCATATTCTGTTCTTTAGAGGCTTTTTTTTTTTTTTTTTTTTTTTTTTTTTTTTTAATTTTTTTNNNNTTTTTTTGTGGAATGCACCTCAGTAATCAAGAGCAGAACATGGATAGTTTTGCCAAAATAGCATTTCATTAAACTGATCACTACAGTGTAGTGAGTAACTAACTTAGTGTTCCTGAACACTACAGGCTTTTAAAATTTGTGAAACACCTAAGAATTCTACACTCCTTCAGTATTTTTCAAACATACAGATTTACAACTGGAAATAAAATGGTATTAATGTCCCCTTATGACAACACTCTCCTTGAGTAAAGTATCCATTCAAAACTATCCATGATACAGTAGCAAAATTTGGCCCTTGTTGTGTTTTTTTTTTTTACCTAGTATTTCTATATGAAAAGAATTAGATTTCTATGTATAAAGTTTTAGTTCACTACATCCAGTTTTCTTCTCATCACACTTGCAATTCTGCTACAGTCAATGGGGTTGCACTGTTGTGAGAACAAAATCTGGATCAGGATACAGATTTCAACACCACCCTACTCAAAAATATAGTGTTTCAGAGTTTTTACCGCAACTTCAAAGGTGGATCATCTTACAAGTGACTAGTGCTGGAGAGCAAACATCCTCCATCATCATAACAAATCTCTCAGCATCAGCACAAGCATTTGGAAGAACTACTTGTTTTACATCGTCATCTCTATTTCTGGACACAAGTGCAGAAACGCAGAAAAGTTGCTTTTATCTACTAGTTAGATCTGCACATATAAATGAAGAACAAAATTTCACAAATCACAGTATTTTGTAACATGATTCAGCAGCTTTAGTAAAAATCAGGTTTCTGCCACTGCCACGAGACTTTACTTACATGGTGCTTCAAATTTAAAATAAAAAAAATAGAAGCCCACAATGAGGGTTTTGTATTGCATACTTTAAAATTTTTATTTTCCTAAAATGGACTTCTAAAAATGTCATTAAGGTCTAAATAGGGTACTTTGAATTCTACGTCTCCAACTGGACTTTTCATCATTGCCAGCAATCAAACAATACCTTTCAAAGACTGAGAATAAAATCTAGAGACTTCAATGATTTTTATTCTGCAGAGAAAGAAGTGAACTGAAATACACACAAAATGACAGAATAAAACCTAGTAGATTTTGCAAGTAAACAAAATTTCTGTCCAAACTGGGAGCCAAGCACTATACCCAAACGGAATACAGGTAAAAACCACTAAAGGCATTTCCTCGTAGTACATGAAAGCAATTTCTCTTAACTTTGAAAGTAATGTAGTTATTCTGGTCATTGGCCCTCCAAAGAGAGTATAGATAAACCTTCTTCTTCTCTCTCAGACAGCCATAACTGCATTTTGACAATTTTTAGCATACAAGAAAGTGGTTTGGAGATACACATTTAGGCAAAGGATTTCTTTCAAAATATTGGTTTTTATGCCAATACAAGTAATCAGCATAAGGCATTAAAAAGCATATGCATGTGCTTATTTCTTCACATGTGAGTTGTCACGCTGGCTTTAGTAAGTGTTTAATTCACAGTGTGCAGTTAGGCATATGTGTAAATCACCACAAGAATGGAATCTGAATTGAAAAAGTGTTAAGTTTCTACCAGGGATTTCAGTCTATTTTCCCTTCCAGTTTTGTAATATTTGTTTTCAACAAAAAAGACATGACACTGCAGTATGTGCAATTAGAAATGAGACTTAACTGCTCACACTTTTTTCTAGAGATGTACAAACACCTTGAGATATTACTTAAAAGAAGTATATAGTGCATGAAAATATTGCTTCAGAGATTTGAAACATTTCAAGCACACATATATTAATTCAAAATGAATCAGCTATAAATATCTTCAGTTTTAGCAAGAGTTCAAGGGAATATTAGAAAATACCAAGGAGTATTTAAAATAACTTAAGGTACACAGCAGAGACAGAAAATATGCAACTTGGCAACTAAAATATGTAGCTAAAATAAAGCAGAACTAATCTGCTGCAAGAAAAACGGTATCACCTATTCAGAGTGGCTGACTGGGAAAAGCATGGTTTATGGTGATTTGGCCCAAAACTGTTGCATCTGGACAGAGGAGGGCACAACCATAACCAACACCCTGTTACTGTGCGTAACTGCAGTTCTGCTTTCTGTCCCTGCTGTGAATGAACAAATGCTGTATTAAAAGAACTGAGAGATAAAAGGAAATTTGAAACAACCTCCCAAGCACTTAAAAAAAAATTAAATAAATCCCTGGCTATGCCTGCACAGAAGGGCAGGGTAGGAATAAAGACAGTCCCAAGAGAAGTCCTTCTGCCCAGAATTCCTATGTGAGACTGGAGCAGGATCCACTGCCAATAGAAAAGACTTTTTTTCCCTCAGTGAGTGCTGCACTCCAGAGCTGGCTGAGAGCTCAGTTTAGAAGATACCAACTGTGATATCTCTGCCTTGAGTCTCTACTACGAATTAGATTACCAGATTAGATCTTTGGGTTATGCAAGATACAATGACATATTTATGAAAGTGGACATTACTGATGATTTTTAAGGTAGACGCAAGGGTCAGCCCCTGGTCTGGTGAAGTTATGGAACAATCTGCCAGGACAGGGAAATCAGCCTTACCTCTATACTATATGGCTTTGTTGTTGTGAAACACAAACATTTCTATATGACCAAAACAAAACTATTTAATATTTGTGAAGGTTTTATTTTTCATGAAATAACTTCAGTCATAGAGACATCCGTGTTCTCTAGTGGCAATGAATTCCAAATCTTTATTATGTGTTGGTAGAAAAATATTCCTTTTTATTAGTTAGAAATATATTTCAGTTTCTCATAATACTCCCTATATTGCATCACTTGACTTACTGTCTCTATTGTAATATGCACTTTACTGCACTCATCTGTCAACTATATCTGTCACAGCCCATAAAGGAGGGTTGGGGGGTCGAATATCTTTATTAATTTCCATTTCCCATATCTGAATTCTGTAATTCTTCCAAATCCTTAGCACGCTGAGCAAACAGAATTGAACATGAGCCATGGATTTCTCTCCCTGCCTCTGTCCCTCTGTGCTTTCCTGTGGCAGCACAGGAAGACTTTGAGAGACTCAAAACTCACCACTGGGAACCCTTTCTTTACATTTCGTGTGAGCTCATTGCTGCTGTCAGCTAGAGTAGCAACACTCCTACCTAAGCAGTATAAGGGAAGGAGGGTGGCAGGGCAGGGGGGTCTACTCACATTTTAGGGAGCTACAACACAACTCTACTCTGCTACTATTTCTGAAAAGGCCACTCTCAGTCCTGCCTGAGACTCCCTGAGACTCTGTCACCATGACGCTCAGGAAAACAAAACCCAATGTACCACTGTGGCCAAGGCCACATCTCTTCATCAGCTGACTTCTAACCTGGGTTCCTCAATAAGAACTTTCAGCTAGGTTGGATGAACATGAATTTTTATTTGCTAAACATCTACGTAAAGTTAGATGCCTGAAGCAGTTATATGAACTCTCCTCTTATCAGATTTAAGCAGATGAACAGTTTCGTAGTGACACCAAATTTTTTCTTTACTGAAAAAGAAACTCAACACTGTGAACCTTGAGGCTGATACTTTATTTTCCAGTTAAACAAAAACTAAATTTCTGTTTTCTATAATAAGGTTTATCATATAGACAAAAAGGGAGTAACAACCACAGATTACTAGGGTGGCTCTTCAAACTCAGAGGGACACATTGTTTCAGAGCTGGTTATTGAGAAAGTAACACAAACAGGACCTGGAGGTGCACCAAGTTTAAGAACAGCCTAAGCAGTAGCTCAAAGAGGAATTCTGGGGGGGACAAGTAGCTTGAAACAGCTACCATCTCAACAAAATGTAAGGAATTAAACAGAAATGAGAGCTGAAGGACTGCTTCAAAGAACATATGTGTGAATGAACAATCAACCTTGAGCATTTGGAAAACATTAACTCATGCCTTTCATTTTCCTATGCGAAAAGATCACGCAGCTTCCCTACTGCATGAAACAAACTCTGCGTCTTGCTTTCTCTGGATCTTTATCACATGTACCTCCTCAGCACAGATAAAGATGAAATCAGGGGTCCTTAAAGGCTGAAGATGGAAAATTGAGTTTTTCATTACATCTCTGTTTTTCTAATAAAATACTGCAGATTCTTAGATTTCAGAATTTAATAGATAAATCAGCTGAGTAGTTCTTCATCAAAATTAAGTTAAACAGAATCCATTTTCTGAAGGCTAGAGAACAAAATCAGATGGTAAAAGCAACTCAAAGGGAATAAAAATGAGAATGAATATAAACAGGAGCTATGCTAACAGTAAAAAGGCAGAAAATAGCTATTACAAAAATGTTACAGCCTGCAAGATTTTTAAAATTTATCTAGGAATTTTGGGCACTAAATCACAGCTTTTCCAAAATTTGTCACTAAAACAGAGTTTTCACAGTCGCTTCTTGGCTAAATAAAAGGACACGCAACTAATTTAATCTACACAAAAGAATTAGAGCTGAAGAGTGATTTAAAAACCCCAAAGATGTCATATTTTGATAAAACACAAATAAAATTCACTAACTTTGAGCATAAATCAGGATAGCTGTTATCAAAGGATGGCCTGAGTCGTGCGGGACTTTAACGACCACCCAGTCCCTACCCCAGTGCCGCTGGCGGTAATTTATGATACATATTATCCCTGTCGGTATATTATGATACACAACAGGTTATGGAGGAGCATCTTTCTTGATGAATGAACTTCCATTTTTAATCTCAGACACCAGTAGGAAGAAAAATTTTTAAGTATACCTCAAGACTAAGAAGAAAACTACAAATTTAACTATACCAATAGGTAATTGTTTTACAACTCATAATGGATAAAGCCTTACAATTGTATGTTTTTCAGAAAAATATTTTTTTGTCACCTGCACAGAAATGAGTTTTCCTAGACTCTTAATTTCAGTTTAAGAAAACTGACAGGAAAACTAGGGAAATCAAGTTGTTCTACTTCTAATGCAAAGCAATTCAATTAAGACATGCAAAAGCAGGAAATTTTTCCTTTACCAATCCATATAACAAACAAAAAATTAGAAGCTGAGCTGAGCTTTACTTGTCAGACTAGTTTTTGGAAGGTTTCTGGTACATAAAACTTTAAAGATGTCTAAGCAGGAAGAAACCTAATTGTCAATTCAAACTCATTTTTTCAGAGGTCAGCAATTAATTTAATTTGTAACATATGAAAATCCTCCTGTATATCTTTCAACACCTTTATGTATCCAGACAGCTTTGAAAATCTGTCCCAGTATGATGATTGCTTCACTTAGTATCTGCCATTAATAATTCTCTTGTCTAATAAATTCTTTAGACCTGCATGAAAATATTTTTGTTCTATATTCAAAGTATTTAAGGTTGGTTTATTTTAATAAAAGAAATTAAATAGTTTTTCTGCATTTGCCTCTAACCCTGATTTGCATCTAAACTGCAGGTTGATCCAAATAATTAGTACAAATTTAGATTTCTACAAAATAACAAATGTAGCATCCTTATTTTTAACAATCTTTAAATTGAGAGTCAGAGGTTGAGTAAGACTGCAAAATTACTTCATTTTCAGAAGTCATGTAAGACAGGTACACATTTCATGAATATATTGTCAAGGAGAAGGTTTCTAAGAAAAGTACTCATAAAAAGCAAGATAAAATCTCAGGATTTTTTCTAATGGGTGGTTCAAACTGCAGTTAGAATTGTTGTTTAAACAACTGTAGAATTGTTGACTGAGACCGGGCAACCCTGGGAAGCAGAATGACTTAATTCTATTAAGTTTTATACAAGAACAAGAAGATTGAAATTTTTAACATCTGATTTTCCACTACTGAAGTCAAGAGCATATCTACCATGAATGTCATAGGCCAGATCCCGTCTTGATCCTTGAGATGGCAGAACAGGCCTTAAGACTGGTATGAGTGACTCTACAATCATAAAGTAGGCAAATTTACATCCATACTCATTCATAGATTGCAGATTACGTCTATATATGTATCATTTCTGAATTCAACTTGAATATGTTTCAGCTTATAACAGTGTCGCTGATACAGTGTAGGGTGGGGAGAAAGGATAAGCAGGCAATGCAACTGAAAGGAGCACACATTAATAAGTTAGTTATCCATTCCTATAGTAACTTACACCTTCTTCTGGCTCTTTGGTATGTAAATTAAAGTGACTGAAACCAATTTGCATTCACATGTATACAGCAGAAACTGGGTGGAAATCTAGATTGGCCGAACTTACAAATTCCAATTTCTTGGCAAGTTGGATATCTCACCTAAAATCTCCTTATCCATTTATACATTAGGAAATGTGGACAAACCAATTATGGAACAGACACAGACCCCATGAGATCAAAAGCAGATCAGTATGCAAGGGTGATAAGCCTAATGAAAACATGGTTTCAGATGGCATATTTATACTCAGTAGGAGCTAACTGGGACTTCAGAACATGGAAAAAAAAAAAGGGAAAACAGGGACAAGCCCTAATGCAGAGGGTTTATGTCCATGTACAAACTGTGGGGAGCAGGCACTTCTCAGCAGTTAAAGGAAGGCCAAGTTAACAACATGGGGCTTGTTTTGACTTTAAGCCAAGGCAATTAGGGGACTGCACAGCATTACCGTTGTCTTGCCCAAGAAGAACACTAGAATGTTCTACAGAGCTGCACTCTTCCAAGTAGAAGGTGTCCCACTGGCCAAGGTTTAATTTTGCAACTTAACAATGATATTAAACATTTGTCCGGACCTCAGTATGTGCCTGATGAAAGAATGGGCTGGAGTGTTAAATATATAAAGACTAGCCAGTATTACCCTCAAATTTGTCATCTATTGAATGCATCTGGGAGAAGCTGGACAGAAAACTACAACCTTTAAAATAAATCCACAGATCACTGAAATCTTGCAATAGTAGTTCTCTCTGAATGCTACAAATGAATTGGATCAGCAGACAACTTTGCAAACACAGACACACTGGGTGTGGGTGCACACCCACACTCCAAACCAGATACTCCCAAGCCACCATGCCAGAAATGAGTTTGCTTTCTTCTGACCAGATAGTATTATTTTTATGTGCAGTTTGTTGAACAAAATAGTCTCCATAGCCTTTGGATAATGAATCCTTTGAACAAATCTAAGTTTGCGTGTGTGTGTGTGTGTGTGTGTAATTGTGACTTTTCTTTGAATGTTCCCAGCCTATATTATAATATTCAACTTGTTCCAAACCCTACAGCAGTTACTTGGAAGACTCCTCTAAGCATCAGTGAGCTTTGGATCAGCTCCTGGAAAACAAAGCCAACTTAAAGTTTGACTGCAATGCACACACGTATGCAGGAATCCACCAAATGCAGAATAATAAACCTGTCTGCTGACACACAGTGGTACATCCTGCATTTTAACAGAACACAGTGAGCTCAGTGGCTCAGAACCAAGCGAAATGAGCCCCTCTAATGAAGCACAAGGTATTCTGTTTGAGGGCACATGCAGATCCCAAATGAATACACACTGTGCTAGCAGAGTGAGTCACGCTGCATTCCTAAAATGTGTGATCTCCCTGCAGTCTGCTTGGGAGACCGTGCTATTGCATTATGCTCCACGAGCACCTCAGAAATGATCCAAATTAATGTAAATTTTTCTGCAGTCAACTATCTGTTTAAGAACATAAGTAGATCTGGTCAAGATATCAAAATAATATGCACTGAGCTGAACATCCCACCTTCAGCAGATGCTGAAAGTGTGTAAGAACAAGGAAATCACATAGTGATATTTGCCCAAAATATTCTCTAACCCTCTCATCTTCAAATGTTAACTATTTAAACTGACATTGAAAAAGAGTAATCTTTCCATTGTCACCCAATCTCTTTTGATCATTTCAGTTGTTTCCTAATCTTCAAATTAAAACTTGATCCATTTGAGAATCTACCCTCTCATCCCAAGCCTGACAAATGTCCTCAGAGAACAGTTCCATGCAGAACGCTTCTGTATGCCTTTTAAAACTGCATGAAAAACTGGCATGATCAGCCAGATCTCCTTCTCTTGAGAGACTTCTGAAACAACAGTGAAGCATGCAAACCCTTTAACTCTCATCTGTACAATTCCATAAAAGAGCAATTGGGGGGTGAGGGGAGACCTAAAATTCTCACTGGATGAAAAGTTAATTTTGAATTATGCATACTAAATAATATGCTATATGTCACATATACTGAGAATTTTTTTAACATTTTAATTAAAAAGAAATATAAATCTTCTGCTTCTAGTAAAAGAAAAAATTGCATGAAGAGCTTGGCATGCTTCAAGGTTTGATGGTTTTTCCTCAGAATTTTTAGGATTTACTTTGAAATGAGACAAAGAACTCTTTTAGGCTGAGATGCATTTCTTTCTTTAATTCACATCTTAAAAAAATTTACTGAATCATATTGCATACTGTACTTATTTAAAGCATAACATAATTATCCTGTATAATACTTTCAATTACCTCTATCATATAGCATAGACTCTACAGAACGAACAGTCCAGACATCACTGTGTTATGTAAACAATGATGTCCCCTAAGAATCTATGGAAAGTTGACACAAGAATGAAAACTGTCCTTTCCAAAATCCTTGGCACTTGAGTATACTATGGGACACAGAAAAGAAAATGTCTGGAATGCAAACAATTTCTCTTACTAATAATTTTCAACAGCCCTAAAATGAGAGGAAGTAATTTCAGTGTATTATTTCTAGCTATTTCTGCTCTTTTCACTGTTTGATGCAAGAGATAAGCCGTCATAAGGTCCAACTGCTGTAATGGTATGCTTGTGTGTGTTTGGGAGGGATGAAGAAACAAAGCCACTTCCTATCACAGACCTAGCAGTGTAAAGAACTTGATTACAAATCCCTTTATCCTTTCCAAAAAGCCACATAGTTATCATGCAACTGTGCAGTTTTCTAGGAAGGAAAGGTTATATAAAGGTGGTACTGGAACTCGCTACCTTCTCCAGTCACCACTGCTGACAAAGCTGTGAAATTCTTTGGGGACAACTGCTGTGTGCTGCTGAAGAATATGATAGTTACCTCAGCCTAGGACTTGATGATCCTTGTGGGTCCCTTCCAACTCAGAACATTCTGGGATTCTGTATTTGCTCCTTCCCTCATCCAATGACGCCCAAGCTGTACCATCAGGCTAAGGGTAACATACAGAAACTGCATTCAGGAACTGCACTGTGTGGCAGATTGTTACTGACACTCCTCAGCACCAACAGCTCTTGTTCCAACTTTGGTCTTTTGATTTTTTCTGAAGCAAAGTGATTTTTTAGCATGAGACAATGAAGGGAAACCAAATATTCATGAAATGCTGGAACTAAAACAAATGGCAGTTCCTTCAAAATAAATACAGATGGCAGGTGAGCCTGGCCCAGTAGGCTAAAGAAAAAAATACTCTGTGAGCAGCAAATAATCAGCTCTAGACTTGTGGAACCAGTTTGCGTTTGGCAAGAGAGTGCACAGTGGTGTTCCGCTTGTTAATGGAGATAAAGGCAAAAAGGTTCACTCCTCATGTAAGACTTGTGGAGCATTTGTGGCTGGTACCCTTAGAGATCATTTCTCCTATGCCATCCATACTTCCTTGATGAACTTCTGTTATGACCAAACACAGAAGTCCTTATAAACAGCATTCATGACACAAACACTAATGTAATCCACAAGAAGATGGACATTACAGCAGAAGGTGGGAGAAGTTGCACAGATGTGAGCACATGAATGCATATAAACATAGGTGTGATAGCACAGACTAGCCCAAAGCCTCCCACATTTTGGGCAGAGCTTCAATAAACTACACCTACATTGCTTACGTCTAAAATATACTTATGATAATTAACTCTGATAATTAAGAAACAAGAATTTATTTTTGGAAGAATGAAGGTGCTGGTTATGTAAGGATTGAACCAAATGAAGTATTAAAAGACCAGTTACTCAACAGAAAGAGGACTAATATTGTGCCCTCAAATTTGAAAGAGAAATTAAACTCAACAAAATAAACATCATGACAGCACAAAAAACCCCCACAACACAGCCTCATGAAAAGCACTGCTCTTCTAAAGTAGGTCTTTTCTTAGAAACAGACCAGACGCAGCTTCCATTTATTATTTATGGTGCCTTGTGTCCATGTCAGCTCCTGATTAATAATTAAAATTAATCTCATTAAGGCAGATTTCATTACAGGATAATTTAATTAAAAGATGAATTGGCTCCCAGATGTCACCATTTGTGCCATCTTTTAAAAGATGCTGCTGATGACACAGATTTACAAGGGTTTAGTCCTAACCTGAAAAGCCACATTATTCAACAGATTTATAGCAATTTTCATAAGCAAAGCACACAACATGAAATATAATTCAGATAACGTGAGACAGGCACTTCCAAGTGTAAACAAAGGTATATGGCTGTCTCTGTATAAGGAGGTATAAGAAGGTCAGCTTCAAGTTTGTTAAAAAGAATTCTGACCTCAATACTTGTGACGATCCTACATACCTGCATTGTAAGCAACTTCTTCCTTGTAGCACAAAGCAGCAGAGACAGCTGCAACAGAAAATTATTTCGGACAGTTTAACCGAAAATTACTCTACATTTCCAAAGTCAGTGTCTCAAGAACCACAGCAAACAGATGAGTGAAAACAAGAATTGTCACTGGTAGCAGAGGGAGATGAACCTGGCTGTACCGTATTTCCCACTACCCTTTTCAAAATGCTATGCAGGTTTTCTCTTGATCATTCACTAAAAAAAGAAACAATAATCCGGTAGAATAGCAGCAGCTAGTGAATCAGCACTATCAGAACAGGCCTGATAATGACGGCACTTCATAAGCCACAAAGCAAACAGAATAAAGAGCAGAGATGATGCCAAGTAGTGACAAAAAATGCTGTGACTTGAAGGTTCAAAATAGTGGAAAGGCGTTTTCTTTAATATTTCTCAGGTGTCCTATATCTCACAGTGACTGTTTACATTCCAGAAAACCTCACAGAACATTTTAAAAGTCTTACTGTAAGGAAAAATGAAAAAGTATGAAGTTGAATTATAGAGTGCACCACTCCAATATACACATTTGTGGGTTAGCAGTGCTGCTTCCAGGCAGCTACCTTTGTCTAAGGCGTGGCCAGCAGCCTGCTCTCGATCTGCTACATAATACCGCTTCACCAAAACACAGTTTAGTGTATGAAAAGCACCACACATGTTTATGATCACCAAACACGCTTTGAATGTATCAGGCAGAGAGAATATGGCACAGAGGAGAGACAGTCAAAGTCCCCACTTCAAGCATTATTCTGTTCACACTAGAGTGCTCCAAATAATGGTGCACATTATCCTTCAAAACAGAAACATTTCAGTACTGATACAAAATCACCCATAATACTTTGAATGTTGAAGCTGTGCTTCCCTTGGGTGTTCCTGCCAAAGCCTTCAGTGTACAGAACATCACTGCTCCTGTTTCTTCTTCAGAACAAGCAAGGTAGCACTGACTCACAGGTGATATACCTGGTAGCTGTTTTGATCACCAGACAATCTTATTGAACTGTAACCAACCAGGTACCAAGGGCTAAATCTTGAATAACTGCTTTAGATATTTAGAAGTAAGTCAAATCTTGAGCCCTTATTTACTTTTTGGGCTCTATATACTATCCACAGAAGTAGAAAGACAATACCAAGGAAGTCAGCATGCTGTAATCACCTACGTGGTGGGAAACACTGCTCAGGTGAAATGGGTTTGACTGTTAACCTGCTAGGTACCAGTTAAATCAGTGATCCTCTGCTTTGGGGCTTGGCTTCTCAGCTGTAAGTCAGCTGCCCCAGTTAGGTGCCTAGGCAAGACTGGCCTTCTCATTTTTACTTATTTTTATGACTAGGACAGTGTACGCCAATAAACAAGTAAAGAGACAGTTTGCAATAGATATAAACATTTTTAAGTTCTCAGTCTGGCTGATATGCAGCAAGAAATTTATCATAAAGGTTGTTTAATTCTCATGTCCCAGAGGAATGAAAAAAATCTCACAGATACAGATATACCCCCAAGGGCTTTAACTCCCTATACTCCATGAAGTCACAGAATCATAAAATATCCTGAGTTGGAAGAGATCCCCAAGGAACATCGAGTCCAACTCCTGGCCCTGCAAAGAAACACCCCAAGAATTACAGTAACTATGTGCCTGAGAGCATTGTCCAAGCACTTGGATTCTGTCAGGCTTGGTGCTGTGACCACTGCCCTGGGGAGTCTGTTCCAGTGTCAAACCACCCTCTGGGTGAAGAACCTCTTCCTGATATCCAACCTAAAACTCCCCTGACACAACTTCAGGCCATTCCCTCAGGTCCTGTCACCGGTCACCACAGAGAAGAGATCAGTGCCTGCCCCTTCTCTTCACTTCATGAGGAAATTGCAGACTGCAATGAGGTCTCCCCTGACTCCTCTCCTCCAGGCTGAACAGACCAAATGACCTCAGCTGCTCCTTATGGGGCTTCCCCTCACGGCCCTTCACCATCTTTGTTGCCCTCCTTTGGAGCTTTCTAATGGATTTTACACAAAAGTGAGACAGGTACTGAATGGAGTAGTACATGTCAACATCTAAAACTGCACTGTTCAAAACCCCTGTTTAATAGGTGTAATTCTTGTGGATGTTGTATCTCTAACTTTGCACAAAGCCAGAAATGTCTTAAAATGAAAAACTGATAAAACCCTCTTGGTTTATCTCCATGGAGCATCATGGGATGGTGCATCTTTGGTATTCTTACAAATACCACAGATTCTGCTTTATTCCTTATCAAAACTGTAGAAAACACACAACTGCTCCGCCTTATTAAAAAAAGGGGGAAATTACAGTACTACTGTGCAGCTTTGGAAACTTCATATATACATATATTTTATTCTAAATAATTTAAGATCTTAATGAATTTTTAAAGCATTCATACAAAATGTTTATTCAAAGATTACAGAAACAAACACCTATGTTCTATAAATCTGTTCTTACCATCTGCAAAATGAATACATTAGTCCTTCAACACCTTTTGACAAGACTCTCAGCAACAAACTAGTATCTAAAATAGGAAAGACAGAAAGTCACTGTTGATTTTTGACAGTCCCACAGTTCCACTGCATGTCATAGCATCTTCTTTTCCTAGAGCTACGTTTTAGTTATTGTGAAGTGCAGGTTTCACTTACATTTTCATTTAATAGCTCATCATCAAAAATTGTCATCATCATGAAATTTTGAGCATTATAACATGTATCTCTTTATCAAAATTATAATTTCTCTGCTGAAAACATTACCCACAGGAAAAAAAAAAGAAAAAAAGAAAAAATAAATTTAAAAATGGCAGATACTTCCCTTTTTTCTGAAATTCCATGGCTCTATTCATCTGAAAAATGAGAGGGGGAAAAAAAATCCCACTTAATTGTTCTTCTGGTTTCAATATTTTTATTGAGAATTTTATTAGTAGTTATTAGCAGTTTTATAAAAAAAAATTACATACCATTTCTGGGATTTCCACCACAATTAAAATTGTTAAAGCAGTTAAAGCTTCTTCTTCATGTCTCCAGTTTTGCACTGTATCCACCTTCCCACCCATCTTACCAGGCAGCGCTCAGCATGTTGCTGCCAGTCTTTTAACTACCACAGACACCTCTGTGTACTCCTAGTTTGTACCACTGCGTGATGCAGGCATTCCCAGTTCTTTCAAGAGGTAACTTTCCCAAAAAAGGAGAAGAACAAAGGCAAAACAAAATCTGACATTCTGGATTGACAGCAAATCCAGACAAAAAGATCTATTACAGAGCAGTTGAAAACAAAAGTAACGCACAGGGAAGTGATTTTCTATGTCTTATTGTGCTTTTAAGATAAGGTAGTAGTGAGCTGATGAAACTATATTCTTTCTTCTTTTTCTTAAAGAAGCCTTTAGCAAAGTGCTTTTTACTCACCAGACTACACACCTTCTGGCTTTCCTCCAGCACAGTAGGAAAAAGAAATGAAAATGTGATGTATCGTTGTGTGCCCAGAGCTATGTCATTCTATTTTCCTTAAGAATTACAGAGTGTTCCCTGTGGTAACCTTACACCAAACTAAGAAAACATTTTGGGGCATTATCATGGAGTTTTAAAGACAATGATACTTAAACACCAACCTAACTGCTCTACAGTTAGGGGAAAATACATTAATCCCATTTATTTGAGCCCACATGAATCAACGATGTGTTTGAACTCTGTACTGGGGTTTAAGAGAGCGGCAACTACAAATTCAGTCAATTCCACAGTATTGTAGATCAAAATGAGAGGACATCACTAGTATAATGGCGTATCAGTAATTATACTCTGGTCACTAAACTAAGGCAGAACAGAGCTGAATTTGTTTTCTCACTTACATACCTCATTCACTCTTGATTCTATCTATACTTTGTTTTCCTGATGGAAAAGCCTTTTCTCCAGCAAGGAATGAATGCAACTGAACATAAGCAGAAAGCATGCAAAGACACAGAGCCCACAGCCACCCCGCCTGCAAACAGATAATTACAATTACTGCTGTCTCTTGCAAAGAAAACCATTTTATACTAATTATAGAAAAATCCAAAGGAAAAGAGATGCCACATTTCAGACAACACAACTGAGCGATTTCTTGGATCAGCCAGAAGAGGACAACAGCAGTTGATGCTTGGAACTTCAGCTTGCTTTACTTGAAAAAATTTGGGGTTTTTTTTATGCATTCCCTGCCCTTATCCCATTTAGAATCATAGAATCACAGAATGGTTTGGGTTGGAAGGCACCTTAAAGATTGTCCAGTTCCAATCCCGCTGCCACAGAACCTCCTGCTAGCCCTTTGAAGCAGGAAAACAATGCTCACCAGTGACATGAAAAAAATGCCCTTACAGAAATGAGATATGTAACTGTTTTCCACCAATATACTGCCAAATACATGAATTAGAAAGACCAGAGATGGAAGGAGAGGAGCAAAAATTCTGGTAAAGGACGGGGATTCACTTGCTTCTGTAATTCTCAGTTTCTCAAAGCTCTGTTTAAAAAGAAAAGCTTATTTCACCTCTTGGGAGCTTTCCGTCTCCTAAGGATATTGATTATGATTCTTTTTGATTTTTTCCCCCAGGAATAATTTTATTTTATAACACATATAGTTATTGGACCACGACTAAAAATCTATTGCCTTCTTACCAATTTTCCTTTTAATTACTTTTCTGAAGTTTAGCAAAGAAGTGAAACATTCTTAGCCCAAATTAAATCTTCATCGAATTGTTCAAATTGCCTCAATTCATCAGCAGGTCAAGAAATTAGCAGATATTTGTTTTGACACTCAGTTTCACAGACAGAACACAGCTCTGAATCCACTGGACACAAAGTGAAACAATAACTCATTTACATCTTGATGTAAATATATTCCCCTCAGACTAATTTTTTCTTGCATCCATCCAATAGTAAAACCAATATTTTCATTAACAGTCTTTCTATTACATATTTAGCAATGTTCTCTGAAGACTCAAAAAGCTTAAGTATTAAAGAAGATATGAAAGTATTTTAGGGTGACACGGATGACCCAAATCTTGAAAAAGTAAGGATTGACATTTTTATTTTAGGGTTTCTTAGTAAAATACATGCTGCCAAAAATATGTCCTGCTTTCTAAGGATGAACTTACAGAGGAGTGAGCATGAAAATTTAACTCAAGAAGCACTGTTCTGAATTTTTTTTCCTAAAAATGTGGGTTTGAGTCACGTTCTTTCCATTAATCCTTTGCCAGCTCTACAGGAGTTAGGTGACTAGGTAAGGCTTTTTCCCATTTTCTGCTCAGCTGGGAACTTAGGCAACACTTCTCCATTACCACAGTCTCATTCTGAAGCTACTTTAATTCTTAATGCCTTAATCACTTGTGCTTATTAAATTATTTAAAATGTGCTCTGAACAACAAAGGAAAGAAGGACCCTCCTCTGCAGCTAATGAAGCAAAGGAAAGTTCTGGTTTCGCAAAACCTGTAGGGTTGAATGGTCAACTGAGGAAAGATGCCCTTGAAAGTCTGTTTTATGCTTTTTGCCTTATTTTTCTACTTACAGAAGAGGGAAATAAAAAACAGGTGAAACAGAAGCTGCAGAGTTGTCATCTCATAAGGAATTTCTTCCTGAGAGGAAATCATTATTTTTCCTGGTTATGTTAACTCATAATGTCTCATGATCATCTTCATATTTAGTAGCTCTTGCCCCTCAAGCGTTACAAAAATGAGGCTACTGCTCCCGTGTGACCACAGCATCACATGTCCCAAAGGTTGTATAACGAAACAGTATCTTCTCTACAGACACCTCCTCCTAAAAAGCTGGAAAACAGGTAGCAGGTAGAAATACCATGAAAAGGCAGGAATCCAAAGCCCTTTCTTTGCTACCAGGTACGTGAGCCAAGCCAGTGAACAACCTGCCTTCCACCGGGCTGCAAAGCAGTGTCCAAACCCACACATCAACAACTGCTAACTAGGGGAAGCACATAATCCATCTTACCTGCCCAAAATTTTCATTAATGAGACTAAACACAGAGATGGTAATGTTCAACCAGCAAGTACTACCAGCCTTCACGGAGAAAGTCACACATTACCACAGAGAACACGGGGACCTGGGAGGGTGGTTTGGTTACTCTCCTTTTTGTTGTCTTCCCCTCTGCTCCCAGGCTAAGTTTCCCTCCCAAGACAATCCCTTTAGCAAAGTTTATAAAGCATTAAGAATTCTTCCACGAAAAAGGAAAAATAAGCTTACAATGTTAAGGTGTGTCTGTCTGGGCAATGCAATAAGCTGTTAACCATGCAACAGAAAAGCAAATCGGAAGAAATGGTACAACTATGAAATGAGCATAACCTCACCAAGACCACAGAACAGCTTTACCAAAAAAAACCACTTTATTTTCCCACTCATCTAAAGAGCCTTTCTGATATATGTACTTTGTAATATTCTATTACATTGCCTATAAAGAATATTTTATGTTTCATGAATATAGAGACAAATCTTGATTATTGTGCATTTTTTCTATTAAATACTCAGCAGAGACCTCTAAGGAAAGAGTGGAACCTACCAGAATTCTCAGAAGTGACATGTAACATGCACACTGCAGAGTTCATGTTATTTGAATAACCACCCAAATCTAGATACCAAACAAATCTTGAAGCATATTTGAATTTCATGTCTATACAACTACTTAAGTGTGGTAAATATAATAACATTTGCAATTTTGTGATTTGTGACCTTTTTTTTTTCTTAGCAGAAAGGCAACAACACTAAATCAGCAATACATTATTACTACACATTATAGAAATTATCAAGGGTGAAATCAAATTTATTGCAGCTGTAACACTTCCAAAAGAGAACAAGAATCTGGATTTGTGCCAAAAAACACACTTTGGGCAGCTGATCACATGATCTCCAAAATAGCTAAATTAATTTTGTTGTAAAAAAACCCCTAAACTGTACTAAATACCAAAAGAAAGGCTACAAAAGTGATTTCCAGATTGAGAAGAAAGCTTTCTTTAATTTCTTTTAAGAGTTTCCATGGCATCTAGCTTTCTAATATGAAATGCAAATCTACTTTCTATCAATTACCTGTATTTATTCAAAACAAAGAGATTTAAATGATGAATACCACAAATATAAAGCCTGATTCAGCTCACAGATGAATGCACTTTATCAAAAACTGAAGTCATCTAGAGCAGTAGGAGACTTCCAGAAAGCAGGAAAAGCAGAAAAAAACCTGGTTTGTCTTCCAATATTCACCCCCAGAACGTCCCAGGTGGGAGATTACAGCCCACATGCCAGTTACTCACGGGCTCCAATTCAGAAAAGCATACCTATTCAGGAAAGCACATAATTAAGCACATGCTTATATGCTTTTCTGAACCAGGTCCATAGTACCATAGGAAATGGGTATAACAGGGTAAAATGCATGAGTAAAAGTAACTGAGAACTTAGCTCCACAGCATACGCTTTCATTTATGTACCTTTATATTTTTAAGATATGATGCACTGCTTAAAACGAAGAACAGCTGAACATACGACCCCATAAAATGCAGCATGGCCAAAAGGACACTTGATTATAATCAGATCCCAGGACCCATTTGGTATCTCACATGCCTAATCCACTGCAGAAAGTGCTACAAAAGATGCAGAACACGTTTTGGGGGGTTTTACCATTATTTAATTTTCCAGAGATGGACATCTTTGGGCATATTGATATAACGGGGATAAAGGGCTGGTGGCCAAAGAGCTGCTTGTCACATGGTTTGGATCTACTGATGCACATCCAGTTAGAGCCAGCACAAACAGGGAGGCAAGGAAGGAAATAACTCTGACCGTGTTGGTCAAGTACTGGGAAAGATGTCTTCAACAAGGTCATTCCTCCCATTTTCACTAGCAGCAGTTCAGAGCAAAAACTTTTCACTCTTCCTTCCTTTCAGTGTTGCCCTCTGAGAAATCCAAAGCTGGAAAAGAAGGAGGCCACGAGCAAGCAGAGCTGCTCAAAGGCTGCTTTGGGCAAAGTAGGAAGCTGACTGAGGACACACAAGGGGCCAGATGGATTAAGAGCCACTGGCAAGGTCTGAAATATTAGATATGCCAACTTTAGATATGCTGTCATATCTGCACATGATTATAAGCCAGCAGGAAAACCCTGTGGTCCGCACTGGGGAAATCCAAGTATTAGAATGGTGATTATGCCTATGGTAGGGGAATATCAGAACCCTCATTTAGTTTCAAAAAACTGTTTTGCTAAAAAGAGATTTCACCCAGTTCACACTGATTTTTTATTACTAAAAAATAATCTTAAGCTGAATAAAAGTATGTAACAGTAGAAACATTCAAAACTTTACACTGAGAGCCACAAAGCTTAAAAATATGTTGCTGCCCACAAGAGCTTTGATCAAAGAGATAAAGTCTAGATTTGAAATCTCCCTCAATGCAAGAGAAATATAATTTTAATATATGCTACAGTTTCATTCCTTGGCAATTTTTATTAACACTGAAAAACAGCAGAAATTTTATTAAGTACTTGATACTTTAAACTTTAACAAACCAGAAGCTACACAAACTCACACAACATTACTAACATGTTTTTGCAATCAGCCAATCTATTAAAATGCAAAGGGTTTTGTAAAATTCAATTGTAGATTTATTAAGCATATTTCTTCAAATTAATCTTGAAAGATTGAAAGCCATGGTAATGAGGTATTATTTTTAGTTACACTTACCAAACCATAACATCATGCAACTAAACCAACAGAACAGTCTTTGAACAGGCAGCCTTCATAAAGTGAGATCCTGACGCCCAACCCAACCCTAAGTAATGGAAAGGTGTGTATAACCTGAGTGTAATACCAGGGCTGCAGATGCACTGCAGGGAGAGCAGATGGAAAGCAGCTTCTTTTCAAGTCACAGCAACATGACAAGTAGGTAGGACAGAAATAGCAGAGGGCTGCAAATTCTGTGTACCAATTAATGCATTGCTACCATAGTCTGACTTAAGAGTTTCCAAAGTCTTTACTTACCATCATGCGACAATCACTGAAGGATCTCTAAAGGATCACGTATCCAGGCGCAAACCTATGCAATCATGCAGCAGTTTCTTTACTGTGTGCTTTTAGTATGGCAAATAAGGATGAGGAAGTTCCTCTTCTCTGAGTATGAAGACTATAGTCTAATAGTTACTCTCTCAGAGGTTGTTTCCTTCTGCAGTCCTCAAAGCCCATCACATCCTACAGCCATACTAATTGCGAATACTCTCGGTTGGATTTTTGTTTTTCCTCATGATTCTCTCCAACTCATTCTTTGCACCAATTTCTCTTACTAGCCGATATACAGACATGGCAAGAATTTACAGATACATGCTGGGCACATATTCTATTGCAATTCAAATACTCTTGATTAAATCTCCAAAAATTTGCCAGATTTTCTCTGATCATTGCGTTTGCTCAAATGACAAATATTACCAGTATTAACTACAAAACACTGGCACATGAAGTGCACACACTTGTTAATTCCACTGGATAATACAGTGAATGATCTGCAGGGTTTGTCTTGGTTACCATGTATTTTTTTTTCTTCGTTTACTGTTATTTTGGTAGCCAAGAATTTTCTACTGAATTAGCAGATGTTTACTGGCTTACCAAAATTAAAGACTGAAAATATTAAATACTTCAGTATTTAAACAGTGACCTTTTTTTTGGTGGAGATATCACAGATGTTACAACCAATTAATAAAAAACAATCTTCAAACCATTTCCACTAAATTTTATACATTAAAATATTTACACTGACAGCAAGTGTGAAAAGTGTGTTTCTTTATATGGTACATAGGTAGACGGGGATAGAAAAATGTTAGGCTGGAGCAGACACAGTATTTCCCATTCTTTCTTATTATACAACCTAAACCAGAATTCTTTAATGCTGATTGTGCCACAATGATTTCTACTTCTCTGCACCAAAAAGGCACATCTTCTTTGCTACACATCCCTTGTGTGGGTACTGAGTGGAGAAAGCATAGCAGAAATCCTTTGTGTTCTAGTACATACTGTCATTCAAACAGCGTGGATCAATAGCTTTCTTCAAGCAATTAAGACAAGTACAAAAAGCAGAAAAAAGCTGAAGGATGGTTGCAAGCCCACATGACATCTATCCAGTCATGTATCCTTCTGGTGAAAAATGGTGCCAAATACTACACACTGCATGACACCATTATTGCACTTTTAGTATTCACTTTTTATTAATGCAGAATAGTCCCGTCTGTTCCAGGTGCGCAAAAATGATTTATTCTGTCATTTGCTTTCCACATGGAAGGCAGCTACAGATTCTCCTAATTTCTATGATGGATCTTTTCTCCATTTCCCCCTTTAATCTGACATCAGAAAGTCCTGACAGGGCATTATAACTTCACAGTATGAACTGTATGATGTTAAACAGGAAGCCCTGGGAATAAAGCCAACTTCCAGTGGAGTTCATGGATTCAAACTCACAAGCATACCTTAGTCGGGACTTGGATAAATCGCTCATTGGGCTCCTCTAATTTGAATGGAGGCATTTTCTTCTGGAAAAGCAGAAAAATCACACCTGCAAACTTAAGAGGTGACATTACCAACATTTATAGATAAGAATACAGCGTAGTCTTTTTCCCCAGCTGGACAGAGCTTACTGTAGACCAAGAAGTGGAAGAGACAATGGCAGAACCATTTCTGGTTTTCACGTAACAGTAACCTCTCTATGTAGCCAAATGCAAAGGCCTCATCTCCGTACCAGTATTCGTAACAGAGAAAAGATGCAGAGGTCTTCATCACCATCATAAATCCCCTTATTTACACAAATTTACTCACTAACCTTTGCTGCCTGCTTTGCACTGTGGTATCTGCTGTAGACTGTTTTCTAGCCCCAAATTTCCAGGGTAACTATCTACACTCCCTTGAGAGACACACAAGGAAAGATGTGGGGAAAAAAACCCAACCTAAAATAAAGATTAAGTAGCTGGAGATTTACTCTGCATATACTAACACATCTGTGCCTCTAATGAGATTCAAGACTTTTATGATGTTCTGATTGTCTGAGATACAGTTTTTGTTAAGACTAAGCTCAAAAGCCACCCCTGAGCAGCAGCAGAATAGCAGAGACTGACTCTCCCATTCTCTCCTAGCAGCTAGTAGTAAAGGAAAAGTGAATACCAGGAGCAGACAAAGTTAGCTCCAAATATCAGACGATGTTCCATGAGCCTCCCCTAGATGACATTCATTTCATTTTTCAAGCATTACTCAGTCATGGCACTTTGATGTTTTGTTACAGCAAAAGCACTGAAAAGTATAAAAAATGAAACGTAAACACAGTGGGTTAGTGAAACCGACAGCCAAGGAGCCACATCTGTATTATTCACCTCAGCAAGCAGCATTGCTGCATTTCACTTTTCTACATTATTGCAAATACTTGGTCAAAGCATCTTCACAGTCATTATTTACATAGTTGGTTATTTTTTTCCCCATGGATGCTATTTTCCATCTTTTGCTCTCTTTCAGCACTAAAAATTTGCAAGGAAATCATCCATAATCCATGGATTCATATGTATACTCTCCATGGATAATTTCCTCTGTGAAAATCTAAATTTTCCAAAAGAACTGAGGTAGGTATTACAGATGTTGGTATTTCTTATCTTTTTCCAAAGCCATGCTATCAGCAAGTATAATTTCTGAGCACTGTGAAGCACTCAGCAGAAAATGTCAGATGTTTTGAAACACTACAGTGTTCCTGGTCAGGCACTGTATCATGTATTCACCAAAGGCCTCAAGAATGTCCCTGGAGACTGCTGGAAAGCAGAGGACAGCTACTTGGTCAGCTCCTGCTCTTGGCATATGCCAGATGGATTTCTGTAACTGCTGATTTTAAAGAAGCCACGCTCCATCCCTTTCACAACCATCTGGAACCCTTCCTCTTCAGTGCACATCATGTTAGGTGAAACCAGAAAGCAAGGAATATAGCACTGCCCCTAGGATAATCACATTTATTTCTCAGCTCCGTACTCTGACAGGTAAGCTTGAATTTGGAAGTATGATTTGCAGAGCCACAGTCAGGTCATATCTGCAGTACTGTCTGAATATGATTGCAAGATCAGTTACAAATGGAACTCAATGTAGACATAAAATTTTAGAGGTCTTTTTGACCTGCACAGTACGCATGAAAAATTTATTCATCCATTAACGAGCACGTAATACAAGCATTCTGACCATTACAGTCTGGTTTTTATCATTCTGTATTTTAGCATGTTGACCACATCAGGATTTCCTTGTCTGAAAAAATACACAATTTCCCATACACCACAGAACATGAAAGTAGCGATTAGCACAATTAAGTAGCGATTAGCACCTACTGATAGGCTTTCAACACCTAACAATAGGTGAATTTTACAGTTGCATAACTTTGTTGGAATAAGGCTCTAGATATATACTCAATTTTTGTAGATGTAACTGGTTAACTACAGCTGCATTGATACAAAATTTTCCAAATGCCAATATTCTAAATAATTCTAAGTCTCCTTTCATCAATATTCTAAATAATTCTGTCTTCTTTCATCAATACACAGGTATTTAGATAAAAATACAAAGCAGATCTGTAAACTATCAACTGGAAACAATTAAGTCACTCCTTCAAACCCTATTATAATTTGTAGGATGTCTTGTTAGGCAATTATTTAGTATAACTTATCACAGCTCAACACCAGGACTTTCAACAACTCTTTATATGGTTCATGTCCAAAAAGAAGATATCCAGCAGCATCAGAAAAGCAGATGAAGTGTATCATTATTATTGCAATACATCTGCTTCCCTAGACACATTGTAAAATATAGTTTAAATTACACTAACTGAGAGATTTTCCAGTAAATAGTTCAATATAAGGTTCTCAAAACGCTATCTAACTCTCCTCCGTTTAATTTAAAATTAGGTATTGTTTCAACCTGGGAAGATCAGGTCCATGTTAACTCTTCATGTGTTTGGTTTTATCAAAACTGAGTACTACTGAACTCTAACACTAAGAAGAAAGAACTGAAGAGTTTATGAACACTCAGCCAATGGTGCATCACATAACTGCCCTTGATCCTACAAGACTATTTCCTCTACTTCTACTTTCAATTTGCAGTTATCTTCAGATTAAATCTATTATCTTGCAAGGAAAATGAATTATTTTCTTTCAATTAATTAAACTCTGGATTCCTTGACTTAAAAGCAAGTTATGCATGAAGCATAATACGGTATCAGCTTCTTGAAAGTCTATGATTTTTTGTGATGCTCCAAGCAGTATTGTTTAAATTATCATTTACTACAGTTATTAATAATTCCATTTGTAACGACAAACTGACTCTTGCACCTTCAAAGCGATGGGATGAGGGGATAAAATTCTAGGTGCAGGTGTCACATTACAGAGGCTACAGGTTAATCATTAGTTTTACACTGAACCAGTAAAACCCATGAAAACTCATCATCGAAGCTGTTTAACCTGGACAATGAATTTCAGAACATGACAGACAAGCAGTTGGAGCAGAGGATAAACAGAAGGATAGCTGCACATCTGTAGCCCACCAAAGCTTCAGTACCACCACAACCACTATTAACTACATGGAAGAAAAAGTACATACAGAAAGACATGAACAAATACAGCTCTTAAGATTATTTCGCATAAGCTGAACATGTGAATGTGCTAATGACTTGAGCTTAGTCTGAGCAACTAATCTCTTGAGAAGCAGATAATAGATACATAATGGAAGCTGCTAACCAGTAGCTCAGTGTGTGTATTAGAAACTGATTAAATGGATGCAAAGGGAAACTGTAGTTGGATTTAAGCTCCCAAACACTTATAGCCCTATATACAGCATCTGACTGACTGTGCAAAGCATTCATTCTTCCTGTGTGCTGGACTTCCCTAAGAACAGAGGCTCCTATGTCCAGTGCAGTGAAGGCTGAGTGAATGCAGTTCACGAAATTCAAAGCCTCCTGGAACGGTCCATGGTAACCACGGTAAGCAAGAATAACCAAGTGAAGCTCAGATGTCCCGAATGCATCAGGGCCTCTCAGGGCCAGGCTGTTTGTATAAATGCAGTTAATACTGGCTGAAATGAAACAGAGGATACCAACATAACTAACTGTAGAACACATTACTCCCTCTGATGGTAAAATCCACTGAATGATAGAAATACTCCACACATTTCATTACAGAATTATTTTAATTTCACTGTTTCAAAAATTGTCATACTATCAAGTTTATTTCACAGCTGAAAGAAAACAAACTAAAAAGGAGGAGAGGAAATGATAGCCCATTCCACTCAAGCAAAGACCTGAACTGCTGGGAAAGCAGTGTGCTGCATTCAAGGCACAGGCTGCTGGAAGAATTTTAACAGAGTAAGAATCTTTGAATGAGTGGGAAAAAGAGCAAGAAGAGGCTTTTCTAACTGCTTGAGAGCCACTATGAGGATCACCATTTAGTGAGCAAGTTCTTTGTCACACTTAATCCTATCTGGACTGGTAAATGCACAAAACCTGTTTGCTCAGAGTTAGTAAAAAGAATTCCTGAAAAACAGTTAAAGCACAGACTACTTACTACTGGTTTTTGAACTACAACCACAGTTTGACTTCATAATGGAAGGAATTTAATATCTACACTGCCATGTCCAGCAACACAATGTTCCCAGGCTGTGGGCTGCTACTATGTAAATCCCCCAAAATGCTCAGGTGGCAGCCCAACGCGTTTCACTACAAGCCGTGAGTAGTCCCACAGGGAAGGAGACTGCATGACAAAATGAAACTTGAAAACCTGTATAATTTTTTTAACAGCATTGCTAACTGAAATAAGAAAAACATTCTTTTTCGTTTCAGAAATAAGTCATGTTTGCTTTAGCTCCGTCTCTTGTATACTTTGACTGGATCACATCAAGGAAAGCTTCATGTGGCCCAGGACCAAAGACTAAAAATTTAAAGCCAAGTAGGTTTCACAAAAACAGGAACAACTGAAGACCTGCACTATTAAAGATGCTCTCTTTCATGACAGGCATGCCATTAGTCACTGCTTCCAGTACCAAAACCAAACCAAAAAACAAAGAACCAAAAAACATGGTCAGTTAATTTTCACTTCTCTGCTGTCAACATACACAGAAGAAGAAAGGGACAGATATGATAGGCTAGGTCTGCTGTCACATTTAAGAAAAGGTTTGTTCAGTCTTGGCTTAAACGCACTTAGTTTCTTAGTTTCTCAGATAGTGCTTGCCTTTATAAGAGTAACACTCCAACAAAACTCTGGGTCTCTCAGATTCAAGGTGCTTCATATTTGGGTTGGTGACCTCTTTGATTAAAGCACGATCAGTGCTGAAGTCCAAGTGCTGACATGAGACAAGGCATGCTACTGTGACAATATTCTCAAAGAGCATCAGGTGTTGCTTTCAAGAGCATGGAGGAGAATGAACCAATCTTAAAACATATTGTTTCATTAATTAATAAATAAAGAAATAAACAACATGAGTTTCACATTGTTTTCCCAATGGGATCCTCTGGGACAAATTCTGCCTTAATTTATATTATAGCAAAACTATTTCCATTCACTGCAGCCAAAACATTTCAATACTTTTAACTCCTTCTTTAAATTGCTAAAGATTTAACCTAACATAAAAGAAGACAAGAATGTGAGTGTGGTTTAATGGGTCTGCATGTGCCCAATGTGTTTAAGACATACTTTATAAAATATGAAATTAGATTCTTTGCTTAGCGTCATTTTATTATTTAAAAATTATACAACATTTCTCCATCACTCTTCTCTTTTTTAATACAAGTTGACTTGCAAGTCAACCACTTGGATACAGAGGTAGAGCTCAGATAAAAGTTACTATAAGGAGATGAAAGAAACCATGACTGTTATGTGATGCTGAATAAATATTAGCCATAGCCACAAATCATTCAGACGTATTTGCTAGTAAAATATTTCTGAAAATATTGCTTTTATTTTGTACTGTATTTCCAAGTCTTTTCCAGAAAAGTATTTAAGCACATGCCTAACTCAAAGCACATGAAAAATCCCATTGATTTCAGTGGACTTAATCATATCCCCTAAGTCCCACACATTCTTCAGCACACTGCTGCATCTGGACTTTTTACAATAATCAAATGAGTATAAACCAAATATATGTTCAGTGTAATCCATGTTTTTCATGTGAATATGTAGACTTAGTTATTTAACAGGCATGAAGATACTGGGCTTTCAGCCTTGCAAAATGAAAAAGCTAGAGAAGATTGATTTAGTGTCATGTTGTTGAGTATTTGGTGTGCATTACAAAATCCTGATCTCTTTTTACTGAAGAAGAAAGTATTTCTGAACATGTTCATGTCACCTGGACACTGTCACAATTGGAAGCCTAAGATGATGTACAATCCTTGTGAGGAAACTTGCATTTTCATTTTGCATTCACAAATAGGACAGACATGGACACCTTTGGAAATTTTGTAATTCTACATAAAATATTAAAATAAATTAAAAGTAGAGCATTTATAAATTTGGTATTTTAAATGCTTGAACAAGTATCATATCATAGAAGCAAAATTCACCGGTAGAGCTTGGAATATGTCTGTCAGATTCAGATGATTTATTCTAAAAAAGCACCAATTATAGAGAAAGATAATACTTTTATTAGACTGACTCCTATGTTCCAAATCTTACATACGCACACATAGATACAAACCTTTTCTTAGGTGAACAGGTCGTTGTGGAGAAATCAAAGAAGGTTTAAGTTGGCCCAGTTTTCAGGCCTTAAAAATTTTTTCCACCTGCTAGTTTTTGCTATTATTTTTTCTAGTGGTATTGTCTGTTATAATACAGCAGAAATCACCTCTGATATCCATATAGCATCAGACCTGTAACATCACCAGTAACAGAGAATTTCATGCTCCAGGAGCCCTAGAAAACCCTGTGCAGAAGAGAGTATCTACCTTGAGGGAAGTTCACGTACGTTATGGCAGTGGCAATTTTCCCAAGTAGTTTTATCCCTGAAATTCTAGTCTGGGCCCTCTCTGGAGCCAGAAATACCAGCCATAACAAACTATATAGTAGCTATGTGTCAGTCCTTGTCAGCAGTCCAAGGACAGTATGTGACAGCAGAACATTTTCTTTTATTGGTTTTCCTTGCTATTAAATAAAGCCCATACAGTGCCTTTCCATTTAAACCTCTGATACTGATGTGGTAACATCTTCCAGGAGACAGGCAGAGAGCTGAACCCAGAGGAGACATGACAGTGACAGTGACAGTGACAGGAGCACTTCTGTTTGTTTGCCAATCCCTCTTCTCATCTCATCTTCCAAGTTTATAAGCCATGGATATTATTCTGTCACACTCTCGGATACATTTTTAAGAGAAAATAACTTAGCTCTTAGAGAAAAGTGTTTTCAATTCATGATTTTGATCAACTCAAAACAAATGCACGTTTCTACCACATGTATGTCAACCGTGAACATTTGTATCTTTGATGCCAATCTCTCCAATGATACGCAATTCACACAAAACACAAGTCAGCTCAGTTTATTCCACAGGTCAAAATGCATTAATTGCTTCTGAGTGTTGTCTCATTTGGTCTGTCCCATTAGGTGAATGAGAGAAAGAAAATATATATACAACTACTCATGTAGTTTTAAAAAAGCACCTTCTAATTAATACTGGTGGATTATTGTATAGAAATTACAGAATGCTGAAATGGTAGAGGGCAAAGAGAAAAAAACCAGTGTGTGTTCATACAAGTTGTTATGTCATTTGTAAATGTCTGGCAGATGAGAGAGAACAACAGTGATGTTTCTACCTCAAAGTCCTATTAGATGAGAGACAAGGAATTATGGTATTATACTTTATTCTCGATCTACTGTAATTCAAAATGGGTGATAATTTTGGATTCTCTACAGCAAGACACTTCACTGTGCCAGTTACTGTGTCTGTAGAAAGGAGCTGGTAAAATACTGAAGCAACTCTCAAAAGTATTCTGAAATACACCTTTGAAAAGACAGGCTGATCTTCTATTACTTTCTATTACAGGTGACTTGAAGTTATGATGTTTTTCTTCAATGACTGATTTTAATTAAAAGAAAATAATCACTCATTAAGAAAACTATCTTTTTTCTTACTAAATCCATAATTTCTTCACTTACTGATCTTAAATGTCCTTTACTTTCATAACTGAAGTATTTGTGCATACTGCCGGCATTTCATGACCAGAAGCTAGACCAGGTAACTTCCAGACATCTCTTTCAACCAACATCACTAACCTGAGAAGATGAATTGTCTGTAATATCCCAAATCCTACAAATACTGATATCATAGAGGTAAGAACCACAACATGCTATGCTGCAAGGCAGAACAGTTAAATAGAACATTTTAAAACTCAGTTAAAGAGTTTAAACTAATTTTCATTTCATTGAAATGAGCTCCAGCCAAAGCTCCTGAGGTGCTAGCAGGTTGCCCACCCCAGAGGTGGGGAAGATTAAATGCTGCAGGTACATGCAACAGAGAAATAGCTGCAGCTGAAAACTGATCTGCAAAGGGATCACATCTGACAGCTTCACACATTAAAACAAAACAAAAACGGGAAAACAACACTGTCCAAAAAAGGTTGCCAAGGATTGTCCAGCTGCAAGTGGGCTATAAACGCAAGGAACAGATATAACAGCTTGTACAATCTGATAAAAAACAAGTAACTTACCCAGGGCACAAGGAGGATGACTGTCCAAATGTCACAAAAATAAAAACCTGTTCATCCAGGTTTAGCTTCGCATCTGCTAGTGTCCTGTCCTACGGCACTGCAATCTATTGTTTAATTCTAGGTTAAAATGAAGTAATCTAAATATGCACGCTGTTATATAAAAGGGCCAGGGGATGAAATTACACCAGTTTCTAATAAGGCCCTTTGAAACCCTAAACTAGCAAGTTAGCAGCCAAATTATTCTTCTTCTACTAATACAGACTGAACAGAAAGTGATGTCTAAAAGAGACAAAATAAAGAGTGTAAACCTGTAGTTCTCAAAATCCTAAGTGTGTCTGCTGTATCAAGGCACACACACCAGAGGACTATTTAGGTGCTAAAAATTTAATGTTTTATTAACCATCTCCAAGATCAGTCTTAACGAACTTTTGTCTCCCTATTGCTAGATTCTTCATAAATACAGGATCTGTAAAATTTCCTTCTCTTCCATTTCAAAACAAATAGAATTTTTAACATGCATCTTTTGAAAAAAGGTATTTCTAGCTAGAACTTAGTAAAAATCAACTTTTTTTTTAAGGAAATCAGTAATTGTAAAATAAAAATCTAAAGCACGTTATTATATCTTCTGCCTTTTTTTTTTTATTTTAGTGTGCTATAAAGTCTGTGGCAAACACAGTCATTAAAACTATGTTTCTACCCAGCTTCATCTGTCCACGTAATACCAATTTATGTGGTTTTAAGTATTCATTCACTGGGTAAGCAGCAGCCTGCACCTGGTGACAGACCTCACACCAGAACATGAGAAGGACCATTTGGTTATGTTCTTCTATCTGTGAAATACGTGTCTTTCTATTTTCCTTTTTTTCACTCAGAATACTATTAACTGAGTCTTCCTATTAAAGAAAAGAAAATTTCCTTCCCGTGCATGGATGTACAAACATATTCTGCATCTGAATTGGAAAGAAAAAGAGAGTTGTGAGCTTTTTTAGACACACACCCACCCTAGAAGTACAGTAGCATGATAGACCTGATCCCAGACTGCTCCATGCCAGCTGCAGGGATCCGCTGGATCTCAGCTACTACCTGATGGATCCCAGCTCTCCTCTGTGTCAGCTAGTGTCATCATTTTCCTGCTGGTCTTCAAAATAGAGTTATTTGCCTAGTCAGTTGTGCGTAAAGACAGGAAAGCCAAAGTATAATAAACTCTATTCTGATTCTGACTCTTTTTGTTGCCGAATGATCTAGATTAAGACTTGATTCCCCCACCTCTGCCACATGGGAGAAGGCAAAGGAGAGGGGGCACAACAGATTTCTCAGTAGAGAGGCTCTGCAGAATTATGCAAGTAGTCTGACTTCTGGTCAAAAATAGGAAAAATAAATCAGTGACATTGTGTAAAAAAATGTGTATATATATTGTATCTAGTCAAGCTGGCATCTCAGAAAACAGCAGCTGCTCAATTCAATCAAACACAAGTCTTCAGAGGCTCTGAGAACCTCTGAGGGATGCACTTAGATTTTTGAAGCAATGTGTGGTCATACAGTCATTACTCTGAGACAAAAGGAGAAGAATTTATTTCTCATATGGCAACAGGGATGCTGGGAAATTGCTCAAATGATCATATAAATTTCACCCAACTGATATACTTTCAGAATAGGAATCACAGAACCAATCATTTTTTATTAGTGCATTTTTTGAGTTAAAATAATAAGAGTGAACTCAAACTTATGGAGAAGACTGTCAGAAGAAAAGATACACTGCCCTATATCATATTTTGGAGTTAGGCAAATTTCAGAAAGGAATCTGCCCTCAACATGCTTCAGGAAGATGATCTACTTGCAAGAATTAGAATAATTTCCTTTCTCTAAATAAAACTTGAAAATTAACCTTGTTCACTGTACCAAATAACTGCGCCTGGCTTTTTTTCCCAAGGATGAAAGTCTCTTTAACAGGATGCCCAGTGAAATTAATTCAATAAAGGAATCTCTCTGTTCAGAAAACTCAACTGCCCATTGAGCACACCATCCAGCAGCAAACACCTTCTAACCCATCTCAGCTGCAGAGAAAGGCAGTCTTTCAAGTAACCAAGGACTAGACTATTTGAAGCCAAAACGCCAGCACAAGTTTGAGCATAGGTCTTGCATTCATGCTTATTCACACAATCTAATATACTTGCAACAGAGGCTAGATCCTTATGCTCCATGAATTTTCAGGATCTAAATGTTATGCATTTAGCTCCCAAAAAGAAATCTTGAGGCTGGAATGAAGTATTTATGCCTCCTGAACATGTCAAGAACTAGAAATCCTGCATGATGGGCAGCAACTGCCCAGAGCTAACCAGTATAAAACACATTAACCAGTAGGAAACACCGTGGGTACACTACAAGCAGATACATCTGATACCTAAACCACCAAAGCCTCCTGCTTCCTGGGATCTCTAGCCCACAGACATGCCAGGTGGTTTTTAAGAAACAAAGCCAGAGAAGCCATTTTCTTTTTTGAAAATTGGCAGACGGATGAGTTTAACCACGATATAACAGTGAAATGGCTTTTCAAATTGGGAAATGAAGGCTTAGTGCCTGACCCAGGCAGACAAGCTTCACACAATTCCTTTTCCCAGGACAGTGCCCAATGTCTTGATGAGATTTTAGTCTCAATGTCCACCTGGACAAAAGGAGTGACGAACGGCTCTCCCACCCACTGCCTTGAAGTTCTGACACTGTTAGTGATGCATAAGAAGAATAAACTTACCTTGAATCACGATTTTCTGTGACACTAGTGAAAGGACAGCAAATCCTACCTCCTTATGCAACACAGCACAGATTTCACCTCAATTTGCAATCTGCAGACTCTTTTCACATAATAGCATAAAGCTATGAAGTAATTATGAGAAATATTACAGAGATTATACTATGATGAGGTAGTAAAATGGCTTCTAAAATATGCATTTGTCAGACATCCAGTCCTGCAAAAACATTTTAACTACTATGAAAAGATGTTATTGCACTAAGCTAAACTGGCTCATCTACTTCCTATTAATAATCACACCATGAATACTCCACAGAAAAAATGTTTCACAGACTGCAAGAGATTAACTTCTGCCTAATCTTTTATGACCTTTATAAAACTTTATTAAATTATGAAGCCATGTAGCTTTTACAGGCTCTAAAGTTTTGGTTGGGAACACTTTAAATACATAAATACGTGCAGCTGTCCCAAGTTGTGCCACCATGGGGACTTAAGACACTGTTAAGACTTTCCAGTCCTGTACCATTTAAAATCAGTAATAAAACTCTAGTCCAAGATAAAGTCTCAGATAGGAGCTACCCAGCCAGGAGCAAAGTACTCCTTATTAAAGAAAATTACTGACATTTTAGAAATACATGCAACTCTTCCCACTTCCTTGCACTTGTGTTATCCATAAAAGTCTCTAAAAACATACATATTCAAACTAGTTTATTGCATGGATAACCTCCTTCAGCTTGTTAGAAGCAGAAATACAAAATCCCTTTGTTCATCTCTAGTATCCTGAGGCCAAGCTGAGAGTCGTAGGGATCATGGTACTAGCAAAATGTGTCCCTATTGTGACCAGTAAGAAACAGTAGAAAATTAAAGTGCTAAAAACAAGGCCAATACATTGGATGGCAAGCCCAGATAGCTTTGAATTTGCTGAGCCTGCTGTCTCCTCAGAACTGCAGTCTAGTGGTAAGGAAGTCTGAAGATGACATCCTTAAAGGAAAGGAAAAATAAGAAAGGAAGAAGGAGAAGAAATGTCCACGCCATTTTTCCCAGAAATGTCATCAGTGACAAGAGGAATCTCTCTCTGACATAGGACAGGGAGATACATTTCTAATTCTCCCAATCCCCTTGAAACCCAAGTGAGTCCTGAAAAAATTAATGTATGTCATCTGCCACAGTCTGACCATCTGAAATATTTCATTTTTGGTAATTCTTGCTTTGGCAAAACTGTCAGACCACTATGGATATACATTTTAATGCAATTATTCGGACAAGGCATACCATTGTGCACATTTCTAGCATTTAATTCTTCTCGTGTACCTTAATTAAACCCCTCCAACAATCCCAGTTCTGCAAAATCCCATATAAGAATGATTTTGTTCCTTTCAAGAGGGAAAAAAGATTAAAGCCACTCAAATGAAGCAAGAACTAAGAAAAGGTATGAAACTAGAAGCTCAGAAGATTTCTCTAGATCTTACTATCATTTTCTAATCCAAAGTAAAATCCCTTCACACAACTTGAATACAGTTCAATTTATTGCATTCAATTTAGCATTATTTGTACTTACTGACTGTTCATTTAGATCCTGAGAGTCTTCCATTGAGGTTATTCACCTTTCTTTTCCTCCACAAGCAGAAATTATCTTCCTTTCAATTTATAGCTCAGTAGCCTAAATGAAAAAAAGAAGAGAAAAAAATGACACGTTAGTCTATGGTCCTTACTTCCAAGGACAAACTACAACAAACAAAGACCCTAACTAAGGTTGTGGTTTCACTAAAACCTGAAGCAAAGTTTCCATATGAAGACTAATTTCAAGTAAAGTGCTTTAACATCTTCAGTATTATTTTGGAAACTATCTAAAATACACCAACAGAAACAGGAACTTGCCTTTCACTCCTGCAAGAAAAAAATAGTTATGAAAACAAACCAATAAAGAAGCTAAAATGTTGAATACAGGCAGCTGTTTAAGCAGACAACAAATGATAACCCTTGAGAGAATGTATTAGAAAGATAGTTATAGAACAGAACTGCTTAACACACATTTAATGATAACCTCTTAGCCATTAAGTGTCTGGCAGAAAAATAGGTTATTATGCAATTATCAGCATGAAGTCCCCTCTCTAAGGTTCATTAAATTCCTTTAGGATTAAATTAAATACACAAAGTGGTTTATAACAAGCAGCTCCCTACAGAGTGCTAAATGGCAGATATTATCCTAATTATCTGCAATGTCTATGCCTTCTCTAATAGGGTGAATCATTCTCCTCAAATACTGAGATCCTCAATAAAACAAAACTGTTTTCTAAGAGTTCTGCCTGTGGATGATCATGTCAACCTTAACTCTAAAGTCACACGATGATATTACAATCTCCACTCTCAGAAAAGATCCATTTTTGGAGTTAGGCAAATTTCAGAAAGGAATTTGCCCTGAACAATGGGTATTTTGAGATAAAGCAGCTCTACATGGCATTGCCTACAGCAGTCCAAGTCAAAGAAGACAACTGCAAACACAGAGCTGAATTTTTATAACTGATACTAAAATACTCCATTAATAAAATATAAAATCTGCTTTGATTTAATTAAAAGTTTGTAATGTGTTCATGTTATTGCACTAATAAGATTTTCTGCAGAAATAAATGGTCAAAATACAAACTTTGTAACAAGTTATTTGACTAGTTTCTAAGTATACTGACTGAAAAATCAGTACCTGGCTTGCATTCAAACAGTAAATACTCTAATTCTGTCAGTTGGCCACTGAAGGAGACAGATACCCCACTTTCTGTATAAAACTCAACTATAACTCAACTACAGAGCTGTATCATAACAGACAGACACAGGTTTCCTTCCATATTGATGGATGCTCAATCAAAGCACACTGAGATCAACAGATGGATGCCATATTTTTCCAAAAAAAAAAAGTTTATCAATATTTTAAATACATCCTGATGACACAAATCCAACAGGAGTTTTACCACTAAGAACTGTCAATGATTCACCCACAGAATGTGTTGTGTCCTAAAATTCAGATGACTTAACTTTCATGAATTTTCAAGGTTACTTTACTGAATTGCAAGACAAAGACAAGTGTCTTTTAATCTTTGCAGAAATACACAATATGTTAAATATGTTATTGGCATGAATGGGCTAAATTATAAGTTTCCAGGTCACTGCTGTTCATCTTCACGCTGCCTCAAAATTCAGACGTTCTTACTGGAAATGCAGCATTTTAACATAAAATTCAGAAATAATATTTTACCAGTATTATTATACCTATCGACAGCTAAATCCTACTGTATTCTGAGCCCAGTTAAAGCAGCTGATTATAACCAACTGCTAACACAAAGATTTTTATAATAACAGTTATGCCAATTGCACTTAGACTAAATCCTTTAGGGTTTAGTTTTATAAATTTGTAAAAGAGGAGAAAAACCATTAGAGAAGTCAGTGATTTAAATAAGACTAACATTACTCCCTAATAAAGATATAAAATTAAAGGATAATAGTAACCTCGTGCTGTTTTATGACGCAATAATCCAGTTACCAATTCAACCTTGTAGTTTATTCCATCAAGAGAACCAGATTAAAAACAGAGGGAGGGAGGGCACTCTTCTCCCTATTATATTGCAAGTGTTTCTAACTGGGTTTAAATATTTTTAAAACTGTTGTTAAAAGTCTTAAACTCACAGACAAGCCAGAATGAAGGAAAATGCCTGTTTCTCCTCTTTATCCACTCCTTGCAGATGTGGCTTTAAAACTGATGAAGTGTTTTATGCTCCCAGATAAAAATTTTACCTTTCTAAGAAATGTCTTAATTAGGAGGATTCCTGACTTTCTTCGTCAACAAATGCACTTAAATCTAATTTTTTATTTATTTATTTTTATCTGGGGGAATAAAACACTTCATCAAATTTAAACTGCAACTTCCAGGACTTGACCATGAGGAGAAACATGTGTTTCCTTCCAGAGATACATGCATGAGTTAAAGAAAACAAACTACTCGAGGATCTGTTGCGTACTGCTTTATAAATGACTAAAAATGTAATGCAATTTCATTTTCTATGGGATGTCTACTGTGGTCCTGTGCTGCAGCTTCACAAGCTCAAGACAGAATTGCTAAGCTTGGAGACTCACAGGTAAAAAAAAGCCTTAAAGCACTCGGTGTTTCCCAAGAATATTTCAGAGGCTGCTTCAAGCCCTCCCGTTGACCAGACAGGGATATGGATCTCCAAGAGGAAGCCATCATCTGGAAGGGGAGTTTGGCCATCAGAAAAAAAATTTCCCCCACTTCCACACAAACACTTGGGAAGAAAGCCCTCTCTTTGACCACTAGGAATAGCTCTTCTGAAATGAAATTCAGGGGCATGGGGAGAGTGGTCCTCAGTCTCTACCACAATGTTTTTTTCACATTATAATCATTCCCTTGGACATATTTTCACATTCTTTTTATTCTATTTTATCTAAAGAATACCTACCTCTACTGAAGTTCTATCATGTGATGCTCCCTAGATTTTCTGACATTGTATCATGTCATGCTCTGGCAGCAAAATTCAGCATTTTCATGATCCCTGAGAAATACACTATATTATTTTATACATTTTGAAACGTTTTGGTAATAAGTCTAGCAGAAGGATGTTGCTGAGGTTTGCACAACTCATTAAGCCACAAAGAACTAATTTCTGTCACAAACACAGATGTGGAGTCAAAATATTGAGTGAGAAGTGGTCATAAATAGAGCGATTTCTCATTTTCTTGTGCCCTACTGCAGAAATCTGTGTTAGGACCAACTGCAACTGAATGAATGCAGGATGTGAGCCAGTAACTGAGGACAAATTTCTCATTTTCTTGTGCTCTACTGCAGAAATCTGCGTTAGGACCAACTGCAACTGAATGAATGCAGGATGTGAGCCAGTAACCTGGACTGAGCTCCAGGGCTCAAACTCTCACAGTCTCTCAGGCAAGCTCCTCTTTGGGTTTGCACCACTCCTACAGAACATCTGAGTGAAGCACATTTAAGGCACTGTGAAAGGTTATGCAAGGCAGGTAATGAGGAAAGTGCTTTAGAATCACTGCAAGAGACTAGTGCATATGCACTGCAATCTCATTAAATAAGATTATTTCATGCTAGTTTTTTCCCAAGAAGCTCATTTGTTTGAAGGAACAGGTGAAAAGGTACACCCAGTAACAAACAGGCACTGCCTAACATTCAGTAATTTCTTACCTAAGAAAACATCCTTCCAGTTATGTGCATGCCTATCACATGTAGTCTCATGTGAAACAGACAAAATATAACCTAAATTAAAAGAAAAGGAAACCAAATGCTGATTTTTTAAATTTCAACTTTGTCTGTCAAACAAAGCCATCCTGACAGTATGACCTAGTCAGGGACATGTACTCTTTCCTGAGGAAAACTGGCAGGTGAACAAATATATTCAGAATTTCTAAATTATTTAATTCTCAAATTTTTTTCTTCTCTCATTCCAGAAGGAGACTTGCCAAAAGCAGAAGTGGCTCAGCAATTTTGCAAGTGTATTTAGGTTTAGCTGAGGCCACCTCCTTAGGTGGTGTCTATCTCCCAATACCAGTATGAGTAAAATGAGCCTCCTGAAAAACTCCTATTTCATTATAGAAACAAATCTTGCTCCACAGACTAGAGAATTAAAAGGAATATAGTCTTTCCCTTCCTCCTCTTCTAATACTTTTTTTCCCCTCCTTGGGTCCTCATCTCTAGAGAGTTAAATATGCCTGTCGTTGGATCAGTTCCACTGCAGTTCACTTTTACTTTGCTGAGAATGAGAATTTCACTCTTAGAGAAGTTTTAGAGCTTTCTAGAACCCTTTGTACACATCCAGGACCCACTTCTATATTAGTGACTTCCAAAAACTGAGCTCTTTCCTTACCCAGGAAGGTTGCAGGTGGAGAGGACAGCAAGCCATACCACGTTCCATGTAACACTGACTTTATGCTCCAGGCGCTTCCAGCAAGCCCTGATGGAAGGAAATCATCTTCCCTGGGTTTTGTGTTCTGCTGAGCACCTGCCTACATTGACTGGCATTTGCATATGCATTGTTTAAATAGAGAAGATAGGTTATTCTTTATTTTAAATAATCTTACTTACGCTGGAATTTCACAGAACAACTCACACAACTTGACGCAGATGAATACCCTGCCTACTGTAACCACAGACACTGTTGCTAACTGGGAAAGAATACAGGAGGAATTTCCAAGATGTGCTGAAAAGCAAATGGACCTACCCAGCTGCTTTCTCTACAAACAATTCTCATTTTCACAGTAAATACTTGGGCAACAGTGTACTGGCTACTTGGAGGGGGCTGCACAGGGCACCCTTTAGGACCCATTCACTGCCCTCATCCCAGCACAGTACCCAGCATGGATGTGCATAATAACATGCCTATGTCTAAACTGGGTACATGGTAGATATTCTAATGTATGTAGAAACTGTGCTTCTGAAATTAGTAAGTTTCAAGGCGCGATGTCAGACATTATTAGATTTAGAGTCTCACTGTGATCCCAGTTGGAGATGAAACAGTGTTTGTTCCTGCTAACACAATGGTAATATTCAGTCATTTTCAGATCTTGGGTTAAGATGCATGACAAAAACAGGCATGGGATCTTCAACACCCACCACACATTTACAGTTCCATGCTTACCTAGTTTTCTTCTACCTTCTCACTCTCCTGAAAAATTACACATCTGTAACTGTGACATAATTTGTTGTTTACATCTTCCTTTCTGAGCCCATGAATCCATGCCAGACATTAAATACAGGAATCAAAACAGACACAATTCATGCCACCAAACCGCAATACACTGAATACTCCTCAAAATTCAGATCAAATTATTGACTTTCATGCAAGTCACTACACATTTGTTAGACATAGTCTTGCTAATTCTGAATGGTCTTCAATGAATATTTGTGTAATTGTCAGTTTAGTGTCATTTACTTCCTTGAGCTGAGTTTCCTGAAGGGTGGCATTGCTTGCATAGCATTTGTGGACATTTTCTTCAATAAAAATTAAGATGGTATTCCTACTCTGCATCAGGTACTTCTAACTTAGAAATGTCACACCACCACAGAAATATTTGGTATCAGTTGAAAGCAGGCACCAAGTAAAAAAAGCAGAGCAACACAGAGAATGATGTCCCTGGATCAGTTATGTATGTAAACCAGGTAAGAAACAGAAAGGGTCTATGACAGATCTGCCTGCTGTCCCACTATCATCACAACAAAAAAGATGGGGAAAACAGAAAGACTTCCTGGCGTATGGCAAACAACTGCAAGCCCTGGATCTCATTTACTTTAGGTAAAAGAACACACTGGTGCAGCATTTCTCTTTTGCAAAACTGGGTACCAACTTTACAGGTACTAAAACTGATTCCCCTACTCTTCCTACCCCTCCCATCCCCTACCTGTGCAATGAATAAGAAGGATTAACTTTGAGAATTTCAGAATACAGAATTATAAACTCAGCAATACCTCCCTTATCCCAGCAATGCACAACACACCGTGAAATTGCTATGATTGACACCAGAGCTACAAATCCACTGATGCTTGGGGGCTTCCAATTGTGAGCGACCTCTTCACTCATGCTTAGATAAGCCATGCAGCTACACAGATTTCATCTATATCATCCCAAACTAATCAATAACAGAATTTTCCAGATAGAAATTAATAAAACAAGTGCTGAGACTGTTTCTGGCCTAGATTTATAAACAACTCTAACCTAGAATCCCACTGTGTTCCCCTAAAAATAAAGAGAAAAGAAAGACAGTTCCCAGGGGGAAAAAAACAAACCAAAACAAACAACAAGTAATGCAAAGATGCCACAGACAGGAGCATACTCTTAAAATTTTTTATTCAAATTTTAGTTTTATTTTCCTACTAACTGGCCATTTCAATGTTTTAAACAATTAGATTTTTTTAGGGGGTAGGATTTTGGTTTTTACTACACAGTTTATTTTGGTTAACTTTGGAGACAATTTTCTTCTCTTTTTTTTTTTTTTTGTAGAAAATAGCTGTAAACAAACCAAATAAAACATTTCAATTCTTTATAAACTAGCCACTGAAAATAGAAAGAAAAAAGCTATACTTGGTTAGCCAGAATATTTAAAGACACACTGTTGACTTGTAAATATTAATTATTTCTTATTCCCCCTCCCCCCAAAAATACCAAATTTATCTTTTACACATTAAAAAAACCCCTTGAAAACCTCATGACACAAACCCAGCATAAAATAACGAGAAAGATTATTTCTAAAACAGAAACCATACTAATCATTTTAGAATTTGGGAGAACCTAAAAATGAGCATATCCACAAGGTAAAAGCAAACAGAAGTTTCACAAGGTTGAAAAACTCAATGCAAAGAATCCAACCACATGATGTCATGAAAGCTGTGACAGCACAGTACCTATTCATCCTATTTGCTTTAAAAACCCTGCCACAGTTTGAAGAGTGTATTTGGCAGAATGAGAATGCAATGAGAGTTACTGTAGAAGTTCAAATACTCACTAGGATTACTAGAAACATCCTGGTGAAGAAGGAAGTTTGCAGCATGCCCATCCTTTTTAGCTGTGAGAGTCATTGCCCAGCAGCTGCTATTCGTGTTACTGCCAAGTGTCTCACATGCAATTCTTGAATGGAACATTTTGAAATGTCAGAAAGAAATACAAAGTAAACCTGCTGAAAAGAAACCTGGGTACTTTGGTTCTGGTTTGGTAGCAGAAATGAAATATTTTTCTCAACTAAAATTGACAGTAACCCCTAAATATTGCATTTGAGTAAGTGTTATTTTTTCATTCCACGAACAATGGGAAACAAAAAGTGTGAATGCAGAACTGTCCCAGAATACCGAACTCCTTCTGGTGCCAGCTTGCAGCTTGGGTGGTTTCTCACAGAAGAGAACGACCATTATTACTCACCAAACTTAATACTGCTGCACCCCAGTCATCAAGTCAAACTAAAACCAACAATAACTGAAAAGTAGAAAATTTTCCACGTACCACCTTTGTCCAGCACAAAGAAAATGCAAAACCCCATACCAGATGTCCTGTGTAATCTGCATTTTTATGCTGCTGATCCTCACATGAGGTGTCTGCACTCATTTCGGCTCCTGGCCCATCAGCAGTCCCCACAGGCAACTGAAATGTTGTGACATCCATGGAACAGCTCACAATCCCACAGGCAAATCTCTTTTATTATGAGCCAGCAGTAAGTGTGCCACACAAAATAATCGTGAAAAACAGGTATTCTCAGATTTTAATTATAACAACTGTTTTGACAATGGATCCTTTACCACATTTCCTTTTCTCCATTTGGATATTTATTAGCTGTGATCAAACTAGGCTACACTCTCCTTTGGTCAACTATAATTTGTTAATCCCCTGGAAGAAACATACTCCAATTGCTGAATTACTCCTGTGGTCTCAAATCTGAAACCTTCAATTTTTCAAGTTTCCTTTCTAAAGCTAAGAAAGGGTACAGCTTTCCAGTAGTAGCTACACCATACTACCTACACAGGTAATGTAACCCCTCTTACTATGCTGAGTACTTAGTTTAAATTACTACTCCTTTTTCGGATAAGATACCGTTATTATTATTTACTACAGTTTCCATTTGTTTTGTTTTTTTTTTAAATAAACTGCTGACTTGTTGTGAAGTACATACTGTTTGCTTGCTCTCAGTTTGCTCAGTGAGCCAGACAACTCTCATCAATCTGCTCTCCTCATTATTTACCCATCCCTCAGTCTTTGTAGTAGCAGTACTTTAGGCATTACAGTCTAACAGAAGTACAAGGAAGTTTGTAGAAGAAGAAAAATATCTTTTATTAGGTCAGCAATTGTTCTAACCAAAGGTATTACTTCTTGTAGAACTTACTAATCTTGGTGTGACAGGTAAAATAATAAACAGGTTTTGATTTGATAACTGGCCCCCGAAAAACTCTTTGTAATAACATGATTTTTAAATACTCGTTAACAAGTAACTATTTGTGAAATCTGTGCTTTAGTTTGCTGTTTAATCCATTTCATTTGTGCCAAGTTGATTTTGTATCCTTCAAGTTTATTAATCAAAAAGTCATGTCAACTCAAGACAGACTTACAGAACTTATTACATCACAACACTTATCTTTGGAAATCAAACTTGTACTCACATCAAAAATAATATCGCTGGTTTGGCTTGCTTGAGTGTTCATAAACCCGTGATGTGGTATAGTATGCATATTTCAGTGTTATATGGGAACAACATAAAAAAAGGCATTTGGAATGTGATAGCCTGTAAGTTAATACTTTGTGACAGTGGAGACTAATAAAAAATAGTTGCCATAAATTAAGCACTTGTCTACAGTGACAGCTATGTAATGGCCACTTCTGAGAAATTATTGCACTTCTTTCCCCGGGAGTAGTGATAAAAGAATGCAGCCTGTCACGAGCGCTGCAGCCCTTGGCAGGGACGTCCTACTTCTGGTGGGGTTATGTGCCGCCTGTTGCCTGCAAGCCCAGCCTTTGGACAGCAGTGCAAAGATCTGGAAACGTTCTGTCATCTGGTAGCACGTCTGAACTCCTGCCTTCCCTCAAAAAAACCATAGCTGTCCCCTCCAAAGGCCCCAGTACTTTCCCTATTGTTTTAACTTGCACGTGTATCTGCAAATTATTTGCAGCTACTTCAATTCTAGTCAAAAATCCCTGCATCAACACAACCTTTTGATTAAAGATCAAGGGATCATTTTTGTAGACAATGTTTTCATTCTGAAAAATTCCACCTACCCCGCAGACTTGACCCTGCACTTCAGTTAATAGAGGTGGCAGATTGGGTAACGGAGACTGTGGTTCTGCAGCTATTTCTGCAGCACCGCTGCCAGGCTCAGCAGCACGGGTGCTGCCACTCATTCCGACCTTTGCCTCGCTGCCAGCACAGCTGCTTGTGAACCACAGCAAGAACGGATCCAACTGAAACGAGTGGCCGGCAGAGGCGGGTTAAGGGGCTGCTTTAGAATCGCTGTCACCAAATGTGAAACCATGGCTTCACGCTTTTCTGTCCTCTACCACAGGAAACAGACGGAAGTAGGACTTGAGACAGGGTTAGTCACAAATGAGGTTACCACCATTGATGCTTATATGAACCAATACCCCTAGATAATGATGTAAAAACAGAGCAAAATGCTGGATCTCTTCCTACAGACTTTACAATCAAACTGTTCCAGATTTAGTCCTGATTTGACAGCATCCATCAAGCTCCTCTTTCAATCCTGGACTTCTTTCAATGCAGATCTAAACAAGACCTCAAAAAGCTGGGACTTTTCACAACTATCAGGGAGCAAATCCTTCTATTTAATTTGTTTTATGCCAAAAATTAGGCTATCATTTAATGAGAAAATTGGAAAACAAGCTGAATTATATCTAGCTACCAGAAATGACTAGGAAACACACCATTTTAGTTGAAAGACCTCACATTGCAGGTAACTCCCAGATATACTGCCGAGCAGTGAGCTCAGGATTCAGATGGTGCTTTGAACACAAAAATTGCTTCTCTGAAGGGGCAATCAACTGAACAAAATTAATTGGAACATTATACTAGATCCTTCTACCATGCCAGATCAGAATAAATATAAAAATAGGTGCCTGAGTGGAAAAGTACTTTCACTTTTCCATTTGGAAAACCTACCACAGTCCCAAGTCTTGCCTTGGGGTAACAGGAAATGTTATTTTCAAGATCCTTTCCCAGAACATAACCACTGGATTTGTAAAAACCTCTATACCATTCAGCCCTATTAGTTCTCAGCTTCCCAGTTCTCTGTGTTAAGAAGACCAGAACAGAAAGGCTAGGTTGAGTCTGAGTTGCTTTGCCAGAACTTGGCAGAGAAGATGTGCATAATGTCCTTGAGCTGTGCCTGGTTTTGTGAAACCATGTCTATGCTGGGACACTCGGGAGAGCTGGAAGAAAGACCTCACATACCGCGTGATGTCAGGATGCATAAACCAAAGAGTACAGGGGCTGGTTTAGCTGCCCTCTTTTGGGAGTAAGGTAAGCTTCATCTTCTGTGACGTTCTGGGAATACATGACAGTAAACAAAAAGAAACATCCAAATGGGATTCAATATTGCAAATGGACTTCACACCTTTCATTGAACAGGTTTGGCTATCATGAAATGTCCCTGAATAAGAACAATCTGATTACTCATTTCTTTACACAACAGAGTTGCCTTAACAGAATTAAAAGAATACAGACAATTAACGTATTTCTAACTGCATCATTGTCAGGAATACAATTACTGTAAAAGGCATTTCTGTGGTCATTTATAAAATGCTACCAAAAAAAAAGGTCTAACATGGGAGTATGAAAATGACTTAAAATGCAAGAAAAAAATACAAAATTTGGACATTTATACTTAACTCTCTCCTTTCTTTTTTTCCTAAGTATTACAGGATCACTTCTCTGTGCATGTGATCTCACACATATAATGTATATTGCAATACCACTCCAAAAAAGCAGGCTGAACTAAGAACAGAGGACTAGATACTCATCTGGCATAAAGTGGGACCACTCCAGTAATTTCTGCATTCCTACTCCGATTTGCAACAGCTAAGGATCTGGCACAAAACATCAAGTTGAGTTTCCAATTACCTCATGCACCAGCATTGATTGCAATAGTTATATACACATAGTCATAGAGGAGAATTATTTGAAAAATTGCAAACTCAGCTCTGTGTTTCTTTCACTTTTATGGTCTAAATCAGACCCTTCAGGGTATTTTAATTTAGGTTTTGTGTTTTAATTACATGTATGTCAAGAGCAGACTAGCTACTCACTGATCTACACAATTTAAAAAAAAAAAAAGCAGCAGTAATTTTTTACACTGCTGAGAATGTCAGCTTATACTGGGTCACATCATAATCGTAGTTAATGCTGTCAAAAAATCTAGTGCATACTAACTTTAATACCTAAGTAAAAACTTAACACCTATACAAAAATCAGTCTTCTCTATGCGAATATTTTTCAGTTTGCACTTTGGGAGGTCTTTTTTTGTAATTTTCTGCTCCAAATCAAATTGTATAGCTCAGCACAACCCTAGTGAAAAGACAGTATTCACTCAGCCCAGACAGACTGAGTTCTTCAGAGATAGCATTTAAATTACATCCAACTGAACTGCCCTCCACTGTAGTTCTACGGACAGCTGCTTAATGAAAAATTACTGTAATAGTATTTAATTAGTTAGTTCTAGGAAAAGGACATAAAGCTCCATAGGAATTTATGCACAGAAATCCTCCAAATTTCTTCTTTTCAAATCCATGGTAATTGCAGCCTAACTCAAACTTTAGTGTCTGGTACCTAAGCCTAACAAATTAAGACCAAAAAAGTCTCACTGGTATATGGAGAGAGAAGTTCTGAAGATAATCACTAGTCATTAAAACCTTCCCTTGGAGAAATAAGGAAATTTTAAACAAATTGAAAATAAAATGCTTGTGCTTTAGTATTCCTCAGATAGCCATTAACATTTGACATTTTGCTCAAAGGCTGATAACTAGCCTATACAATTCTGTGACTGAGACTGCCCAGTGATACATTTCAGTATAGGATAACCAATCGTCAAAGCAATTTTCACTGTTTAAAATTAAAGTAAAAAGACAGTCAGCTATTTAACACATTTCTCAGGCTTAGAGACAAAAAGAAGAAACTGCTTTAAAATAGTTTTTGCCTTTAAGGTCCTGTACAAAAGGCATCCCAAAAGCAATCCTTCTGGCAGCATTGCAAACTACAATGTGGACTAAAAATGTGAGTTTTATTGCCTTTTCAAATAGATTTTATTATTTATTTGACATATAAACACTCTTCTTATCTGAGCTTTTGCACTGCATAGTGCGTCCAAGTTCCTTTAACCACTTCTGATTTAGTGACAGACTTAACATTGCTACACAGAAGTGTGGAATTGGCCAAAAAAAAATATTTCATAAAAATCTGATTTCTATACAGCAACATCTAAAATGTCACCTAATACATATACTTACAGCAGAAAGTTTTTAATGTATGTTGTAAAGCCTGGGGCTTTGATAGGTAAAACATCTACTGACTTTGAAAGACCATAATTTATTTTTAATAACCATTTTTATTTAATTTTTCAAAGAGTAGCAGTTTATACCTTCAGTAGAACCATGCCCTGAAATCTCAGGGGTGATAAAAGGGCCATGCCAAAGCTGAAAGGTCTCGAATATCAAACTATACTATTATGTCAGGGTCAGCAAGATCAATTAGCGCTTTTCAATGACAGAAAAAGGTTAAGTTGGACACACATTTACACAATATTTAAATCCAAAAAAGAAAAATAGCACATATTAGGCGTACTTATAAACCTCTCAATCAATGACTGAATATCAACACTCTTCTTCCAGTTGCATACCATAAATGCCAGCTTTTTTAAACACAAAATGCCAAGAAGATTACAGATACATTAGATAGCAGAAATACTACTGGACTCTCAAGTACAAAGAAGAAAACAAAGACATCTGAATGTTTCTGCTACCAGACTTGGTTTAGCACTGAACTTCCAAAATCTTTAAAAATATTTGATCAGCTTGACAGATGTCTGTTAGTCCGATGCCCCTGTGTTTGCATTTTTCCTGCAAACCCTGACAGTACCAAAAATGAAAGCTAGTGAGCAAATAACCCTACCCCTATGTTCAACTAAAAAACAAACCTAACTACACCCCTCAGTTTGAAAATACTAATCTGTAAATTAACTCATCCTAAATCTGGAAAAAAGCAAGTGTACACCTTCTGCATCTAACAGCCATCCAGAAACATGCACACCAGGAAGCGAGGAAACTTACATTTCAGCTCTTAGTATCACAGGAATACCCACTGGAAGTACAGGTATGTTAGAAGTTAATCCAATACCTGTTAATTCAAGCGTTGCCATCATAAACATAGCTTGAACAAAGTCGCTGGTTACAATATCAAATAAAGCCAGCAAAAAATCACAATAAAAATCCAGGAGATTAAGAAAACCTAAGGAAAAAGCACACTGTGTTGAAATCGGTGATTTAGATTGGAACTGCACTGAGTAAAAGCAAAGCAAGATTACTTTTCCTCAGTGATATATTTCAAAACATGTCTTTTTTAAGCCCGTTTCTTAAAGGAGTGATTTGAAATATTTACTACCAGACAGTACCTAATTTTAGGTTTTAAGTGCTTTAACAGCTCTATGAAATATGATCAGCAGCTGCAATATAGAAGTATGCTGAATAAACTCTCCTTATAAAAAGGGAGACCTGCTTTACTCTGAGTTCATAAAATTCCTATTTTCAAGAAGAAAAAGATAACACAGAAAAAATGAATAGCTGTGTCCTACAGTGTTTGACAGAGATTCCAGGAATTTCTTTTCTCTTTCTGTAGTAACTTTCATACTTAAGAGAGGAGAAGGCAGTTTAAATTTTTATACCAGAGCATTGCAATTAACATCGTTCAATACCACCAGTTCATCAAGGAAACAGACAGGTACCTTTCCCACACCAAATGCCAGTGTTTAACACCAATTCTAGGACTCAAAGGTAAAAGTTGCATAAAGTTTAAAGAGTTAAACTTTAACACTTGCATCAGATGCTAAAAATATGCCACATGATACTATCTATAGCTGTATTTCTACAGTTGCCTTGTTTGAAATATTTTAACTGGTAACTGCAATTAACTGAGAACCCATTGGTGTCCTACTCAATGCATTGCTTGTTTAGAATTTTTATATTCCATTGACACTACCCATACAGAACAAATTTTTACTGCAAAGTGTTATGAGGCCATTAATAAATACAAATCCAGCAAGAATAATCTTTAACTAAATTTATTATCAGTACCATCATATACATGTAACAATTAATAACTGCATACAAATTATCTGAACAAAGATACATAAAAGATTAGTCAACATGCTCCACTTTCATTTCTATTAAATTTGGTTCAAGAACAATTTGGTAACATAAATACCACAATTTTCAAAAGAAAGCAAAGAGAACTGTTTCAGATATAGCCCAGCTAATGTCAGGTGTCAAACAGAGAAAGAATCACAAGGAAGAGAGAGAAATGTCACTCTGTTATTTCCACTTTACTCACAGTATGATATACACTGCAAGTATGCAAGCATTTGTTATTCGGCAGCATTTTCAGAAATACTAGGAGAAAAAGTCAAACCGACAGCAACTTTGCAAAACTTTTCTTTCGAGTGTTAAGGAAACGAAACAAAGATATGGCCTGAGCTTTAACGCAAAGTACATGCTTCAAACATCAAACTCCGAGGTCAGACCAGAAAATGTTTGCCAAACAGAAAAGATGCTTTCTTTGTATAATTCCCTCTATATCTAAACTGTTGATTAGTTTATCTTAGATACTCTTTCTAGTCTCCACAAGAGAAAACACGTACAACAAAACTCAGAGAACTGTAAATACTGTTTTCCTTACTGTTCTAGCATGACTTCATACTTAAGCTGGAACCGGCCAAGGCGCTCCCTTGTGTGGTACAGCGTGCCTCCCAGGATTTTTGTGAATACCAGCTATTTCACACCGCCACGCGCGAGCCGAGCGTGTGCCTCCGTGTTCCCGGCTGCAAGCCCTCCCCGCGGCTACGGAGGGAGCCGGCAGCACCGCGCCTGCTTGGCTGGGAGCGGCAGTTTCATAAATGTAAATGAAACTTTAGATGCCAACTACCGATTGGCAGCGGCGATGCCGTGGGATCCCGTTCTCCCTTCCCGGCGGAAGGCGCCGCGGGGCTGCTCCCCCGGGGGTGGGTGCCGGGCGCGGCCCCGGGGCACCCGCTGGCCGGGCACGGCGCGGAGCCCCCGCGGCTCCGGGAGAGCCGCCGTGTGAAACCCAGCAGGCGGTTCTCCGCGCCTATCTGATTTTGGAAATGTCTGTAATGATAGTAGGAGAAGGAAATTAATGGCTAAGAGCCCACTGGATTTCAACTAGGAGAATCCTGTTACCGCCTCGCGGATCAAGTACGCGCACACACCCGCACACACACATACGCACACACACACACAAGGCTTACCCACGTGGAAACGCTTTCTAACCAAAACACAAGTCCCCGCATCGCCGATGGAAAGGACTGCGGGAACCCCGCGCCGGAGTTTTCCCCGTGTCCCGTCCGCCGGCGCAGCGGGACGCCGCGCCGGGGGCGGAGGGGCGGTGGGACGACCCGAAATCGCACCGTTTTGTCTTTAAACCACAAGAAAAACAAGCCGGGGCAGGGGAGGGGAAGGGCAAGAGACATCCTCCAGGGAGAGGAAATGGAGAGGAACAAAAACAACGGGCAGCTCTGTCCGCGCTCTCTTCGGACACTGGGAAAAGTGGCCGCCGGAGCCCCCGCGGCGGCTGCCGGCCAGGAGGCAGCGGGAGGCTGCCTGCCCCATCCGCCGGCACCCCGACCTCGGCACGCCCGCAGCGCTCCGCCCCGAGGCAGGCGGGCAGCGGAGCCCCCCGGGCGCTGCCGGTGCTGGGGCAGCGCGGGGCCGCGGGCGGGCGGCGGAACCGAATCATGTGTAGCTGCCGCCCGTCCCGGCCGGGGTCCCTCGCCCTCGCGCTGCCCCGACCCTGGCTGGAGGAGCGGGCGTTTCGGGAAAGGACTACCATCCCTGCGTGTTTTCATGCTGCTCTGGCCGGAGGGGACTCCCGCCGCCAGAAATGTTGTTTCCTCCCAGCCTCCGGTCAAGCCGCCGCTGGCTCCGCCGCCGGCCCTCGCAGGGGCAGGCGGCTGGTAGAGCGACCCGGCGGCCGGGAGA
>VZRN01000256.1:1571961-1622988 GCA_013397935.1 Dasyornis broadbenti
ATTCGGGGCGGGGGGGGGGGGGGGTAGATGGAGGAGGAGGCTGGTACGGGAGAAGCCAAACACTCCCCGCACTTGAGTGCAGTAGTTACCTCTCACGCACAGGAACATAAAAAGTTTCCCTGGCAAGGGACGGGACTTCCCTAAGAAAAGGTAACCCCCTCCCGCCCAAAAAGGCCGTCCCGGGAGCGCGGAGGTAAGGGGCGAGCAGCCGGGAGCCAGCGCAGCCCCGGGGCGCCACTCTGCACTTGTGCCGGGAGCTGCCGCAGGGGCTGCTCCCTGTGCCGGCCCCTCTCGGCACGGCAGCCCCGCTGCCCACCCGGCGCTGCCCCGCTCAGCTCGCCACCACTGCCGCTGCCCCGGGCCCGGCACGGACCGCCGGCTGATCCAGCCACCAGACAACTCCAAAGTGTCCCTCCCGCTGTCCTCGGCCTCGCAACGCGGGGCCTGGACCTTTTGCCTTCACTGCTCCCTGTCATCTGCAGTTTTAGTAATGATAGGGGCAAAGGAGGGCCCCTCAAGGGCAGGGGTTGATTAATGCCAATCCACTGGAGTACAGGTAGTAAGTCCGTACTTCACTTTTTCCCTTTGTTTTTTTTCTAGAAGACACCAACACTGTAAACTAATCCTGAGTTTGAACGATCAAGTATGACAAAGTGCTACAGGACAGGACTGGTTGGCATATGCTTTTATAGGATATATTTACTTCCTTTCTCTCAAGTTGGTCAGTGTGGATAAAGGCAAAGGCCTTTCCTGCTCTGAAACTGAATGCTCTTCTCTGCAAGAAATTCAGCAGCTGCATTCGGTCCTTCTTGCTCCTTTGTGTGGGGAAGCAGAAGAAAATCCCTAATTGCTTAGTCACATTTCATACTCTTGCCCTTCGTCTTGTGTTATCTCCTGTTATTTCACTGAGTGGATTGAGTGGCTCTTGTTCAAGCAGTTGCATCCCCTTCTTTCTGTCAAGTTAACTTCCCTCTCTAAAGGGTCTAAGTCAAAAATTTAAAAGAAGATGCAAAAGTTAGGCCCTATATTTGGAGAAAGATGTGAGAGAAAAGTGTTGGGTTTCAGAAGTAATGAATGTTAGAAGCTTTTGAGGTCAGCAAGTCATATGAAATGAGGAGAAAAAAAGTATGAATTTGTGAAGGCTCTTTCCTACCTTCCCTTTTTTCATTTTGCATTTGGTGATACTATTTAAAGCTATTTAATTTTATTCAAGAGTTTGAATTTCATAGTTTGCGTTCAAAGAATTGTACTAACATGGTCATCTTTCTCCTCAATAATTTCAGATTTCAGATGACTTAATTTTCATGAAAACAAGTCTATAAAAACCCTGATTTTGCTGTCTTGGGAGAGTCGCCACTCAGAAAGAGAACAGACTTGAAAAGCTCTTTTGACCTGTACAAATACAGCTAGAAAAACTTTTTAACTGAAAAAGCCTTCAAAGGCCAGCCTTCAAATTGACACAGTGTAGGACAAGCCAGAAGTGCAAAATTAATTTTGAAAATGAGAGTTTAGAGAGTAATTGGAAGGCGAGAAAAGTCAGATTTGTAGGAATAATCGTGATTGACAACTGTGCCACAGACGACGTTGTGACTAATGCCAGCGCCCATCTTGCTAACAGGCTCCTTCTGTGAGGAAACATGCTAACAACTCCTTCCTTTCAAGGGGACTTCTGTGAACGGCAGCACGGTGGTCTAACGTGAGGTACTCGAACATGGTAATGAAGGTTTTCCGAAGTCTGGTTTCCTTCCACTTCAACGAAGCAAATTCTTGTGTGGAGCAGTCCCATAGTAACATTGGTTGTTTTAATAGACACATCACTTAAAAGCCAAGCTCTTAACCTTCTGTTGCGCTCTCTCTTAAAATGTACGGCTGACTTGAAAAGATTATCTGTATCTTTGTTCGGTGTAACTCGCTTCGAATTGCGGAGGTATGGGAGGGCTGCACTGCTGGTACATGGTATCATCCCAAGGCAAGTCTCCCAGTAAGGGGCCTGGTCTTGATGCCGTTGAACAACACTGCTGTTTTGCTGTTGATTTTGGTGAAGGTGGGCAGGGTCATGCCAAAACTGATGAGTGTCACATATACCGAAGGGATCAACTGATTTGATAATCAATTTTTCGCAGAGATTTATTGTGAATATGACTTTCACAGGCAGAAGTTAAATGTTGATTTTGGTTAAATCAATGTCTTTGCTCTGAAGTAAATTCAGTGAGCTCAGTGGAAGTGATTTTGGAAGGCGGCAAATCCAAAATGTACTACAATGCACTGGTTCACATAAATGGCTCTTTGTGATCATGGAGAAGGTCATGCTAGAAATAGTCCCAACAGAGCCCAAGGAAGGGCTGCAGGATCCACTTTTACGCCAGAACAGAAGAATAATACCTTCTCCATTTAAAGCAACATGGGAATATAAGAAGGCAGGATGTAATTATCTCGACTGGTATTTGGCCAGGCACTCCTACACTGGCAAAAACTGCCATAGGGTGTTTAATGCCCACAGGTGCTCAGTATCCTTGGTTTTACCTCTTAATTAAAGACAGCACTTGTTATCATATCCTTTATGCTGTTCAATACTGCGTCAGCAGAAGAATGTCACCCTGCACAACTACCTGGAATTTCCTTGGAAGTCTTCCATGCAAATACTACAGACCCAACCCTACTTATCTTGTGAAATCTAGTGAGATTACAGCCATAAGTAGTACGGCTCCAGAGAATCATGTTTGCATATGTGGCTAAAAACAATATGGGGTTTGGAATATTTATAAATAATTTTTAAATTAAACCAATATTCTTCTGCACTGCATCTCCGTGACAGCAAGGTTTTGTTGCTGTTTAAGAAAAGGGATTATGCTTAAGTTATTCTGAGAAAAACTAATGACAGAAAGCCACTATTTTGGCAATGTATCATTATTATGATTAATTGAAGTGCCTACCATATCCTGCATCCAGCTTAGGTACCTGTTACAAATTTTGTTTTGCAAAAGCAGGGCTTTGAAATAGTTTCTTATTTTCAGGTTCAAGTATGAAATCCAAAAGCATGTTAATTAGGCAAAGAGTGTTGATCTATATACTTAAGATTATTATTGGTGCTTCATGGCTTTATAGTCATAAAAAGAAAGAATGAATGGGGGTTCTTTTGACCTGGTTATCAGATTTCAGGTTTAAAAAGAAGTGACCCACCCTTTTCAGTAATTCGACATGCAGGGTTCAGCTGTGGGTTCAAAAACAGGTTACAACTGGCTAGTCATTGTGATCTTGAAATGCCAACTGTGCCTTTAAGTATGTTATATAACCTATTTTTTGGTTTCAGTTTTCAAGTATGCCATCATTTCAGTGTTACTTAGATTTCCATATATTTTTTAATCCAAGCAAATCCGACCTCAATCATAAGGTTCCATGGCTCCAAATAGCTGAGCTTTTCTAATATTTTATTTTGAGTGCCTCCATTCAATACTTCATCACAGAGATATGTGCTGCAGACAGTGCCAAATACGGTGCCAGGGATGTCCTGGATTATCTTCAGTGCTTACCAGGAGAGGGCTCTGTTCTGCATACCATACACAGACAGAAGTCCCACTGAAATGAGTGCAAGTTTTGTCTCCAAAGCTTACTTAAAATGAAGCTGGCTAAGTGCAAAGGAAAATCTGCTTTTTATCAGCTGCCTGTGCAGGCAGAATGAAGTGTGCTTGATAATCTTAATTTGTATCCTGCCATTACACCAGGATCTTTTTTTTCTTTCCTGGCGGAGACTCACTCTGCTTCCTGCAAGACACCTTTCCATCATGTTTCCTGGAAGTTTCATGAAGTTTCATTTAAGTAGTATACGGAGCTGACACAGAGAAAATGTTGGGCCATAAGTTTTCATTTGCTGATCCATGTGTTCCCTGATCATTGTGGGATACAAAATCTGTCTGCAGTGATCAGGGCTAGCACACTGATCTGTTAGCTTCTTGTCGTAGTTTTGTTCTCACCAGCTAGTGTTCTCCTGAAAAATGCTCTGGTCCAGTTCAGATTGTGGTATGGGTCAAGGACCATTACTGGTGCTTTGTCTAGTCCAGGCATCAATCCTATGCTGGAGAATGAGAAAGGCGATAATGAGAATTTTGGCCTTGCAGAAACACTGCTCTGACAGATGGCCTTAGGTCAGAAGAGCGATCTTCAGAAAATTTCCTAGCACAGATGTAGCCTGAAAGTCACTCTCAGACCTGTTCCAGAGACAACATTGGGTCAGGTTGTTGGGGAGGCAGGAGAAACGTCAGGGCTGGCATTACCTCACCTCCAGAGCCTCTGGCACTGTGGGAGGACTGAGGGTGTGCCCAACATCCATCCGTGTTTATCCTGGCTGTGGAACCTTGTTTCAGATTTCATTTCATCACAAATAAAATAAAGAGCAATCCTTGGGTGATTTATAAAAATGCGAACATTTTAATCTGTACCATTAAATATTTGTGCTGCTGCTTAGTGTAATTCCCTTGAATTTGCTTTTTAAATCAGTTTCATGTTAGATGTATTTTACTCACTTCTCATTACTTCTGGGAATTTCCACCATCTTTTAAAACTTTTCTGTGGTTATTTTTATCCATTTACAAGATTCTTCAATGGACTAACTCTGAGATGGCCACCATAATATTACTAAAAATCCATTTAAATCAGCTTCAAAATCTATGAGACATAAACCTCAGCATTTTGAAAATGGTTTTTGGTTACATATATAGGTAGCATAAATCAAAGACTTCATTTTACTGTCATTGATCAGAAATTGTCTGTGTAAGTCAGTATTTGTGTGTGTTAGTCAACTTTCAGGCATGTTGAGGTTTCCAGTGAAACCAATAGCAAAGCATTCATCAGAGTCATTGTCAGCAGGATGGAGCTTGTTATGCAATAAACTCAAATACAGATTCATACCAAGAACTTTTTACTACACTGTAACATTGTATTGTTGCTGTACTGCATTATGATAGAATAACCTACAGTCAGCAAAGAATGATTTGCCGTAAGTTTTTAAAACACGTTTTATAGAAGTAAAAATGTGATTGCCAAATGACGCTACAAATGACATTATATATTACCATTACACTAAAAATAACTGTTACTTCCAGAAGCATGATTGAATTCAGTTCTCCTAGTAGTAGAAGATTAAATGAAGCTCAGGCAATTTCACTCATATATTTGCAGGTGGTGTGCAATAGAGGAAGGAAACAGAGAAAAACTATAAAATGAAAAGCAGAGATTCAAAAAAATTATGTCAAAGAGTATTTTCAGAAAACCTGTTTTATTTCAAAGTACAAGTTCCTTTCTCCTGTTAAAATGTTCTGTTCAAAGACTTTAGACATTTCTGAACGTGTAAGTTACAGTTCCAGTATAATCTGTAAGTATTTATAGTTTTAAACTGCTAGTTTATTTGCAGCACTGTCAGAGTGGTAGCAGGCAGAAAGCCAGGCATAGCATTTAGGGACAATTACCCTTCCTTTACAGTAAGTATTGCAGTGTTGTCTTGCGCTGGATACTCCTGATCAGACTCTTTAGTTATTGGTTTCTGTGAGAACCTTGCCCTGAGTCTCAGACATACCAATTAGAAATAAACTGGTTAGGTTATTTTAAGGGCATTTAATCAGCAGTTGTAGAGGTCTGTTTTGTACATGTTGGTTAGTTAATCCTGAGGTTACACTCCTCATTAAATCATTCTTTATGCATTGAAATCTTAAGATACCCAGCAGGAGGAAAGTTTTTTCATCCTGGCTGTGAAGTAGTAAGTGTACTCTGAATGAATCAGTAATGTTCATGGTTTCTGCATTCTTCCAAAGGGTCTAGCCTGCTTATGTAATATATTAGTAGTTATTAATGTAGTTGTTATATTTACATTTGGTTATTTATTAACATTTATTCATAATTTATACATTCTGCTTGGAGGTCCTTACTGCACTTTGAAAATGCAGAGATAGGCATGGTCCTGCCCCAGGGACTTTACCAGCTAGACCCATGTAAACCACACAAAAGAAGTTACTGATATAATTTCCTCTGGCATGGTCAACCACTGTTTGAAGTCGATGGAAAGAAGCACTTCAGTTCTTGTGTTAACTGGAACATGCCTTGATGTATATCTGTAGATTTTGTGGGGGCATTTTTACTGTAGTTACACTGGACCACACAGATGATGGAACAGTCTTTCAGTGAAGAAGTAGCTGATTGCTCAGTGTGCTTTCTGAAACCAGCAGCTCTGAATTCTAAGATAAGCAGATACTAGTGTGAAGCTACATAATGCCATGTAACCTTGTTTCAGCTAACATAACAGTGTTGATGCATGAAGAGCTATGAGAGCTACCTGAGCAGCATTCAGTTGTGTCCCAAATCAGACAAGTAGAGATTACATGCCTTCTCAGGTTCGCTTTTGGGGTAGAAGAACCTGTCAAACAGATGGCTGTGTGTGATTGAGTATTGATGCAATGGTACATGCACATCTTTCTTGCCATTAGTTTGCTTTTGGGCAACAGCTGTTCTGGGACAGGAAAAGGATGCTTTTGACAACATCCAAAGTCTCCAAAGCTGTCCTGAGTAGTTTAAAACAGAAAGCAGAGGTTCATCAAGGTAAATGTGCTCTCTTGAACCTTTATCCTTTCTCACCCTTCCCATTATATTCTTCTTTTCCTAGTAAAGAGATACTTTGGATTTTTAAAAGCAATTAAAACCAAATGGTGTAGGTTTTGCCACAGCTCCCAAGTTGTTCTGAGACCTACAAGTGTTTACTTCAGCCCTGGTTTCAGAACATCTTTCCTACTACCCTGAAAAAGAGAGAGTGGAGGAAATGGATGCAAGGGAAGTGGACCTCTGATGAGAACAAAGCAGTTAATGTAAATCTGCATTCCTTGCCCTACAGCACACCACTTTATTAAAAGGCATACAAAGTTCTCTTCCTCCTCACCTTTTCCATTAGTTGACTGCATCTGGGACTGACTGTGAATGTGAGTGCCTTATTAGCATTTGAATGGCCTGTACTGCTGTATAAATGACACTAAAGGTTGAACTTCATGGCAAAATGAAAAAAAAAAAACAAAAACAAACAAACCACTTATCCTAAAAGGCCTGTGTTTCATGTTCACTGCCCCATATCCTGTTCTGGGAAAACTTTTCTCCACTTCTGACTTCATAAAAGCATATACACATCCTGAGATTTTTTTTTTTTTTTTTTTAATACATATTTTCATTATTCACATTTTTGAAGCTCTGAGAAGGACCAGTTTAAAGGACCTAAATTCTGGGGAAAGTTTTGTTCTGGAAACAATTATTTTTGTTGAGAACTATTGATGAGGTGATCACCTAAGAATTCAGTAGGAAATTGAAGAGGAGGCAATTTCTGAGTTTTGAAAGATCATCAATAACAAGTGAAAACAAGTCGTGTTTCTCTATGAACTGTTTACACAAGAGTAGTTGTTGATAAATGAACTTCAGATTGGGTATTAGAGGTACATAGTGTGCAAAGTGTAATAACAGTTTTACTGCTCAGATCTTGTAAAGACTGAAAAATTTACAGGCAATTTACTCAACCTTAGCAGAAAAATAGTAAAATCCTTATAGCAGTCCTCCTCATCATGTAGCCTAAAAATATATATTTTTAAATATGTATTAATTTTCCTTAAGTTTTGCTTTTGAAAACAGGCAAGAACTTTTAAAATAATTGCACTCTATTATGAATAGAGTTTAATATTCCCTACTTGGGAATGGGAATTAATAAATAAATACTTTCATAACTTAGGTAATATAAACCACAGTTACAATGCTCAGATGTGTGATATCATGGCCTTGCTCTAAGCAGGTGGGAATTAAGACATGGCATTACCATAGCTGGCAGCAAGAGCAGATGCTGTTTCAGTTGAATAAACATGCAGTAAGTTATGCAAAGTCAGAGATGAATTGACTTTGATGAATTGATAAAGAGGAGGGCAACCAGTGCTGAAGCCCTTTCCTCATCCACCAGGTTCCAGATGATGGGACTGAGATGTTTTCCTGCATTCCTTCCTGGAACCTTCACATCTGAAGATGAATGGTAACAGCATCTATGTCAGAATGCCAGGAGAAAATCAGGAATGTTCTCATATCAGATTTGCTTTCATATGTTTGAAAGTTTAAAAAAGTCTTGTTGTGATGAAAGACTTTCAGGAGGAAAAGATTAGGAGAGGGCAAGTGAGGTAGTAAGCTCACTCAGGTATCCAGGACCCTTCTTACTTGCCCTGTTTGTATCATGCATACTGCTCTAAATGAACCATGATGTGAAACAGGATTTCTAGAAGTGAGCAGTACTGCTGAAGTAATTAGTACTTTCTTAAAGGAAGTGTTTATTACAAAAAAGGGGTTTGTTTCAGCAATTATTCTCAAGTAGAACAATATGGAAAAGCAAAGCAATATCACCCTGACATACCTGCTAGTTCCCTACAGGGGGGGAAAAGAAATCAGAAAAATAGCATTTTCTTAGTCTCTGTAAGTAGAAATATGGTGGGGTTTCTTTCCCCTGTTGTCACTGATATTTGGATGAAAATTAGAATCAGGAAAACTACTCTCTGCAATTTTAATTCTGGGAAGTACTTGGCAATTTACATTCTTGCAGATTTTAATGATGGAGAAACAGGCTCGAAGAACAACATTAAAAAAGATCTTTGGTGGGAGAGAGTTCATGCTCTGAACTCTGCTGAGGTTCTCTAATATTTGCAGTCCGTATTATTATCTGCAAGAAATGCCCGTGGAAGAAGTAATTACAGTCTTGTAGCAGCTGAGTTTGGTAAAATTTATAATGCTGGCATAACAAGGTGTTGACATTGGCCCATACTTTTTCTCCTTGTAATCACCTTCTCTTTGAAGTGACTCAATAGGTATCACACTTGTATTGCAAATATCACACCTGTAGTTTGTACACAAATGCTTGAGAGATTTATTGTCCTTATTAGATTTAATTCTCTAAATTATATTTGTATTTCAGTTAAATTAGAACTTTGTGTCAGTTAGCAAGGTTATTAGGTAGCTTAGTAATACTTCTCATTGAGTAGAATTTCCTTTGAGATTAGGGCACTGTTCTTCATGCTCTAATTTAGTCTCTTGAGTACAGCCTGTTCATTTTCTGTCTTTTTTCTCTGATTTTTCTTTTTGTTCTAATTTTGGCATCTTCCACTCACATTAGTACTGTTAGAATATAAAAGCTGCATTTAATTAAAAGAATACTTAACAGTTTTTAGCTATTTCCCTGACAATTATACATCGGTGTTGTAAAGAGTACCCTTTGCAATGTGCACAGATATTTCTACCATTATTTTACAGAAAACAAGGAAATGAGGCATGAATAATTATTTTCAGGAAACTACAAAATCTGAGTTTGCAGACCTTGCAGAGGTCCGGAGCTTTGGTTACCCAGGTATTGCATATCATAAGGCTGTAAACAAATCCTCTGTTTACAGAAGAGGCAGGTGGTGAATGCTGTCAACAAGACTTCTTTCACCTCCGTAGGAATCCTAAATTAGTAATTGCCCCACTTCTCGGGCAAGCTGTAAATAGTAAGCATATGAGAAAACACACATGTCAAAAGTCAAGAAAAGAGGAGAAAGAAAACCTCAGATATGTAAAAAAGAAGTCTTTCAGATATCAACAGATTTAGTGGCCATTTCATTCGACATGAAAGAGGAGGGTAAGTCTGCATCATCAGAAGTCTTAATTTGAAAAACCTTCCATCAGCTGCAATACTGGCTTCATGACTTCAGGATGGTTGTCTGCTGACAGTGTGATTCTGGAAACCAGAAATTGGCTGCTACCCTTCAGGTCCCATCTCATATGCCCTGTAGTAGCCAGGATGGGGGAACCTGTGGGAAGAGTACACTGCTGTCACTCAACAGTGGTCCTTCTGGCTAATTAAAGAGGAGCACTGATGAGCTCTGAAAAGAACCTTGTCAGCCCCCATCAAATGAACAGTGGGACATATTACATGAGTCCTGAGGAAAGGCTTTTAAATTAAAGAAAGAAAAGTCAAAGGTGGGCAGGTAAAGTCCGCACGGGGTTAATGGGATGATCCTACAGAGGCACATAAAGGGATGCTAAACATGGTTCTATTTTTCTCTAGCTGCCATATCGAAGTGTTCATATGTGTCACAGAGATTTTTACAACTGAAATTAACACTGCTGTGGCATAACAATAGAGACTTCCAGATTTATTCTTGCTTTGGGAAATAAAATATGTATCAGTCTCTAGGGTGGGGCTCTGGTTATATTAGGTGTTAAATGACCATCTAATGAAAATGAAAGAACCTTCCTGCAGACCTTCAGAATTAAGGGTACAGGAATACAAACACTGAATAATTAAAGTACTTCTCCAGGGTGAAACAGTTCCTCAATACCATTAGCTGAAGCAGAAACCATGCCTCCTGTCAAACCATATTGGCCCTGTGTTATCATGCATCCTAAATATGGGAAGTATGATAAATAGGAATTTTCATTCTCAAATTATTAGGCTGTTGTTTTCCTAACATTTAGAGTTACAGAATGCACTGTACCCCCCCATCTACCCTTCAAAAATGCAGAATTACTTTCTGGTTTGCATTACCTGTTGAAATGTCATGGCCCTCTAGGCTTCATTCCTGTTACAATTTCCACTAACTGTTAGCATGAATACAGTGGACAGGACTGCACTGAGTGTAGAAGAAAACAAGGACAATTTGTGATATTAACACTGCAACTCTGTTAAAATAAATAAACTGTCATCATGTTGGCGAGCAAAATGAATAGACGGAGTCATGTACCTTTTTGCTACAAGTAGTCTTGTAAATAGATGTTAACGGATTTAAAAAATCAAAAAGCCAAAAAAATAGTAATTTACATAGATGAACTAGCCAGCACTACATGGCTTGAGCCACATGCTGCAGTATACTTCAGTGTTAAGAGCTAAATTGCTCCTACTGTAGATGTCCATTTCTGCTCAAAGCATTTAACTAAAGGAAACACCACAAATTTTGAAAGGCCTCTTCCTTATTCTTTTCACATGCCTTCTTTGAGGTACCTACCATTTTTGAGTCAGAGTGAAGACCAATGGCACAACTCATAAAAGGAGAAACTATCCCTATCTAACAGATTGTTTAAAAAAGCCCAGGAAACATCATAAAACTTAGGGCGCTTTGCTCCATTCACCTTGCATTTCTGCTTGAATGATGGAGGAATGAGGGTAGAGGATTGAAGAAAATAGTGGGACTAAAAAATTCTGCCCTGGATTAATTTATGACTAGGGCTTGTCTGTTTGCTAATTATTCGAAGCACTACCAACTTGCCCAGGAAGCTCGAGTGGTCAAGACAACTTGTGTCATGGATTGATAGAGTCATGGAATGTGCTGAGTTGGAAGGAACCCATCGTTGAGTCCTACTCCTGACCCTGTGTAGGACACTCCAAGAATCACACCATGTGCCTGAGAGTGTTGTCCAAGCACTTCTTGAACTAAGACAGGCTTGGTGCTGTATGGTCAACAGTGCACAATAGATTTAAAGGGTTGGTGAGCACTGGCTCCCCACTCTCTATGACAAAGTACCTATCTGCCTTAGCTAACTGGAACATTGTCTTCAGCATGATTTAAACTCACACTTCTGGAATTGCTGCAAAATAAGTTTTCCACCCTGCTTCTCTAAGTAGCTGCTTCTACTGAAAATCTTGCCTGGAGTCTTTAGTTACAGTCTTTAGTACCTCCCTCCCCATTATTGCTGATACCATCTTATTTTGTTTTCTCTAATACGGATGGTTCTAATTAAAAAAAAAAAAAAAATCTTGTAAACTAGTCAACCTGGTTCTTAAAATCTACACTGCACTGAGGAAGGCTGTATTAGATTCCTATAAGCAGGATATTTAATATTTTGGTACATTTTCTAATATTCTTGTTGAAGCTGAGCATTTTCCCTGTTAGAGTTGCCTTAAACAGACTCATTAAAAGTAATTTGAAAACCAGCAACACATAGTTTTTGATGTAGAAAAAACTTCTTGAAAACATACAATTCTAATTGTTGGTTTAATCTAAAACAATAATTTGTAATTTTATGAACACCAAAGGTCCAAGGTGTTTTTTGGCCTCCATGAAGTTCTTCATTTTGTTTTTATGAAATCTAAAAAAGTTGTTTTATTACTAAGGCTATTCAGCCTTTTGTTTTCTTTCCATCACCATAATACATCTGTTTTGCCCTTCAACACAAAAAGCTGTTTAATTTCCATCCATGCACTGAAAAATCCAACTGAAAAGGATTTTTATAAATTCTTGTGCTTAACGTTCTTTTATTTTCTTTTAATTTAAAGTCAGAGATTTTAAAAATTACATCTAGTAAAGTCACCATGAATTGTTTAAATATGAATAAACCCCATTTTTCTCACTTACATTTCACTTATCTGTAGAATGTGTGTGCCATCTAAACAAATGAGAGATCAAAAGTGTTGCTTTCTCACTGTCGAGGGTGTAAAGAGTTGTAAATGTACACAAGTTTGAAGTTGCAAAGGACTTCCGTGGAAGCCTACAGAGCATACACTAGCCAAAGTCTTCTGTTTAACAGCCTCTGGTACTGTTTTTAGGTATATAAACTCACTATTAACTTAATTTTTTGCCATTATTTCTCAGAAAAACAGATGAAACATGCAAGGCTTGTGCAAGACAAGAAGGTGATCCGAGACAACCAGCACAGCTTTACTTACAGACAAATCATCCCTACCCACAGGGGTGGGCATTGGAGCTGCATGGTCTTTAAGATCCCTTCCTACACAATCACATTCTGTGATTCATGAAACTAAAGACAAAGGATTTGTTTGATAAGGAAAAATGATGGAAGCAGGTTCTTCAAAGTAATAGTATAGTATGAATTATACCGTGGCTCTGAACTGCCACATGAATCTGGAAGATTCATCAAAACCAGGAGATCTGAAAAGGTCTGTTTCCTTTTCTGTAGTGAGGTACAGAGCTACTGCCCTGACAACTGTGACGAGATGGCCACTCATCTTTGCCAGCTATTTGGAGAAGAGGCTATTCAGGACTTAGAAAGCAACAGAGGACTGTACAGTTGGAAGATGAGCAAATGCTGATCAGTAAGACAGCCTGATCTTCTACCAAAACTCAGACCAGACAGTTCAATAGCTCTTTTTCTGTAAACAGGCGCCTAGGTTTAAGTGGATCTCCTCAGACTATCTTACAGAAGCAAAGCAGAGTCTGGCACAGGAGAGAATTTCTTTTAAATCTCCACTTTATTGCCAAATTCTTTTCTTCTTGGAGTATGTTAACACCATAGGACTACATTTATATTAAGGGAAGCTTTATGCCATGATGGAGCTGTGAAAACAAACTTCAAAGGCATATCCGTAATGTTGAAAATGTTTGCCACGGATTGACTGCTCTTCTCTCTTTCTAATAAACAAGTCTGGAACTGCTTTGAGTTGTGAAAGGAGCTATATTTCACATTATAAAAAACCACTGAGATTATGAAGACAAGTGCTAGAGAAGATGTTTGGCAATTTCATTAGCATGTGCTTGCAAAAGGAGAATAGGATAACCTAGCACAGAAGGGAATCTTAGAAACGTTTCACAAAACACTTATTTTTTTAAGTTTTCCTAATATTGGTGAAACCTGAGTTAATGGGAGAAACTAATACCTTAAACAGTGGGGGTTTTCCCCACTGCATGTGATCCATAATAATTAGAAATTAAACAACCAGAGCAAGAACCACTTATCAGCAATCATCCAAGAAAAGGAATTAGCGTAACATAGCAGCTCTGAAAAAAGAAATCAAAATCCCACCAGAAGCACCGGATAGGAAGTCCTGGGCCACTTGATAAAAATCAAAGGCGGAATTACCATTGACTTCTGCTGGATCAGAATTTCACTCAGCATGAACTTAGAGTAAGCAAAACTAAATTATGTATATGCTAGCTATTATGTAGCTAGGCCAGGATGTTGTAATTTACACTCGTCAAAGTGCCATGGCATTGATGCATCAGCATATGTGCAGTGCAAATTCCATTTGTATTTTAGTTAGCATAGATAGTTGCAGATCCCTCCATAAATTACATGAATAGTGAAATCAAAGGCAAGTGCAACTAAAGATAGAACTGTAGCAAAACAGCTGCATGAATCATTTCTGGAGTCTAGGTTTGTTTCTGTAGGACACAAATAGGTTATACTCAAACAGATCTTAGCATAAATTCTGTGTTCTCTGAAGAAGCGCAGGACTGCTGTACACGTGTGGCAGTTGCTGAACTGAGGAGCTTCATCCCCCTTTGTGTGTGTTTATAATAAAGAGACAACTCAATGTCCATCATTATTGTGGGCTATCTTAAGTACACTTCCATGGCAGGAGAAGTGAAGGCAGACCACTTAGAAGCACAATACTCAGAAGAGAGGATGAAATTGCTCAGTTTTGTCATTCCAAAGGAGATCTCCTTAATTAGAACGACCTCCACTTTGCCAGTCTTGGAAGCATACTTAAGATAGCCCACAAAAGTTACTAGTTTGGGAAAAAGAACAAAAGTGGGCAACAGCTTCACCTAAGATCTCCACCGAGGCAACTGTGAGTTTTGTCATACCTATTTAAGGAAAAACTGGAAAAAATATCAGAAGCCTTAGGCATAAAGAAAGTATTTTGACATGCAAATGTCTTAGCATCCATTAACACCAAAACTACTAAATCATAGCATATATTTGTTATGTTGCACAGAAATCCACTCTCTATATAAAAATCCACTCCATATATAAAATTTGGCTTAAACATAGTGCTGTGTAAATAAACCTATTAATGAAATATGCTTGCTACAAGTTTATATACTATGACCAATAGGCAAGTGACAGATGAAGGGAACTAATAAAAATGTGCCAATTAATCTCTTTTCACCTCCTACTTTCGCCAGATTTTACCTATATTTTATCTGCTTACAGAGCCATACTGCAAATAGTACTTTCCTGTGTGAGTAGTTGCAAATTGTCAGGGTTTGAAAGCTAAGGTACTTTGGCTAGGAGCTGTTGGCAGGGGTAGGCTTGGCTTTGGATCCCATCAGCTATACCATACAGGCTGCTGCTTTAGTATATATCTTAAGCTCTGAGGCTTCCTCTTTTTTCCACAGATCTGCCTTTCCAGCTCTCTAACATTTGCTTCTCTAGCATAAATGCATCATATAAGCGCACGCTGTGTTAATCTGTGAATTTATTAACCACATTATGGAGTAAAAATCAGTAAGAGGGGGTTTTAAAAACAAAATCACCATGAAGTACCAGCATCTATTAGAGAGACACACATGGTGAACATTCCACTGTATTCCGAGTGTTACATCTTGAAAACAATCACACTAATAGGAAACCCCGTTAAAATATTTTCCCACCACACAACCCTCCAGCCGGAGACTGTTTCAGACAATGGTTTCACTTTTTAGTAATGATATTCTTAGCAGTCCCATTGTTCTAAACTAGTCCCACAGATATCTAATTTTTAGTAGGGTAACACACACTATTATAACATATCAGAAATTTTAACCAGAAAATTTCCCTCCAACTTTACAGACTTAAGGGCGCTATGTCACCATATGTGGTTTCTTGCATATTTCTGACTACTGTATTCTAGAACTAAACAAACTTTGTCACACCAGTGCTATCCATGACAGATTTCCACTGCCTGGGGGTGTTTATGGACAAGAAATAAGCAGTCTGTTTTAACTCATCAGAAAGTGAGCCTAATGAATAGGCTTAAAGCCTCATCTGTTTACTAGTATTTTATTATTTGTTAAACTGACTCACGGTCAGTGCCATTCTCACCACTCTACTTAGCTAATGGCCTATCAACATTTCCATTAGAAACTCTTTTTTGAGAATTCAGCGGCTTAGCTGAAAATTTACAATAGTGGTGCCGACCAAGAACACTAGCTCCCAGATGTGGTTTGAATATTTTTATTAGATTTTTAATATGAATGCATGTATATGAATTCTAGTGAGGAATGTTAATGGTCTTATTTAAACCAGACAGTCACTGTAGAAGTTTCAGCTCCCTGTGATTTAGCTGGTGCACCTTGGGCTTCACAGACAACCTGCATTATTTCAGTTTCCATGTTCTTTGAAACAGTGAAGCGCCTTAAATTAAAAAGCAGGGTTCTGCTATCTGCTTGAAACTGGTCCCAAGTACGCTCGTACATTCATGAACACTGCAGTGGGCCAGTTCAGACAGCACTGCCAAATTCGCAGCCGTTGGGGACTTCCTGATGTTTGTTAGTCCTATTCCAGTGTCATGCGGTGTGCAATATGAGCTGCTTCTTGCTGAGTGCAAACTCCAAAGTGGCGTCATGAGCCCTCTGGGGAACACAGACATCATCCTTTTTATTAAGGACCTGGCTGGGACCCATCACACATTCTGCCCACTTCTTATTTAAGAAGAAATGTCTATGTGCTCTCTCCTTCCCCTTTTCTTTAAAAATTAAGTACTGTCATCACTTTTGAATACTTTCCTCCAACTACCAAATCCAGAGCCTGTCAGGAACCTTCTTCAACTTTTATAGGTGCAGAAATATGTAGGAAAATAATGAACTGCAGCCACAGTGGTCCAGTCTGATTGGAGGGCTGTACAGGCATAACAGCACATTCATCACAAAGCAGAGGCAGCTGATGCTAACAGGACTAGAAGACTAAAACCCCTTTGACATCCCTTCCCCAGGTTACTCTGCATCAACTGAATTTACAGTATGAACAAATGGTTTTGAAACTGCTGGTTTTCATGAAACTGCTGGTTTTCATGAAACTGCTGGAAAAGCAGCTGTCCTAGGGATACCATGATTTTCTCCACAAACATGCCCTGACACAATCCAAGCATAAGCTACCATAGATCCAGCAAAGAGCAACATGGCTCATGAAGGGTCTAGAAAACGTGTTATGAGGAGCAGCTGTGGGAACTGGATTTGTTTAGTTAGAGGAGGAAGCTCAGGGGGGACCTCATTGCTCTCTGCAACTCCCTGAAAAGAGGTTGCAGTGAGGAAGGGGCCACTCTCCTCCTGCTGTGCCTGCAGTGAGAGGATCGGAGGGAAGGGTCTGAGACAGGAGAGATTTAGATTAGATATTAGAAAAAAAATTTTCGCTGTTACGGTGGTCAGGCACTGGAATAGGCTGCCCACCTGGTGGTTCTTTAAAGGCATCTGGATCTGGCTCTGGGTGATGTGGTGTAGTGGTTTTAGGGATTACTGTGGCAGTGCTAGGTTGACAATTGGACTGGGTGATCTTAAAGGTCTCTTCCAACCGTGATGATCCTATGATTTTAGTAACTGTCAATATGTGGCTTTTGCTGATGTGAGGATTGCAAAATGAGTAGTCCATTTCATTCCTCATTGAGTTAGAAAAAACATGGCTTAGTAAAACAGCGTTCCCATAAACGTGCAGTGACACCTCAAACCTTTTTTCTTTGGAAAACAGCAGCGTTAGCAAGGCCACCACCTGATGTTACAATGTTTGAGCCCTGGTTCTGGTTCCAAGATCACAGACATGACAAAAGCTTAGTCAGAAGTAGTCAGGTGATGTGAGAAACAAGGTTCACTTGGAGATTCTTCAGGTACTCCTTGTCACATCAAATGAAAGGGAGGACACATGATGCTGTTTTGGAATTTACCTTTATCAAGACCTCTTTAAATACAGGCTCTCATCTAGGCAGTGTGTCTCCATTACAGCACAGCTTTAACCTTTGCCGTGACCCTCTTTCCAAGTGCAAATAAGAAGCAAATCATAGCTGAAAAGCCAGATGGAAGTGTCAGCAATGTGGATCTTGAAGCTGGAGGGATTCTCTCATGTTGCTCTGTGACTACATGATATATAGGTAATTCAGAAAGTAGAAGCTGTTATACAGCCCAGCCAAAAAAAAAATCTGTACTGGAAGAAACTAAAACAGATGAAAGAAAAAGAGGGTCTGTTTAAAAAGCTGATTGAATATAAATATCATGTTTATAAAACAAAATAACTGCTGAGTTAGAGCTTCAGCGTTAGTTCTCAGAAGATGAGAGAAGTTGAAGTGCTCCGTTATGCCAGGCTTGCTTGGACACCTTTGCTGTTTGAGGCAGCCACAGAGGAGCAGTTGCATTCTTGCCCTGGAAAGCAGGGCGACCACATGCTCTATGTGAGGCTGTTGCGCAATACTCCAACAGCAAACGTTGGGAGCCCATCCGAGTTATGGGCCCACATTTTGTCATCCTGGTTCACAGGCTATAAATAAACATGTACTTGATCCCTCTTCACAGAACAAACTAGATGCCTTCTGGTGTCAGCTTGAAGTTAGAAATAAGTTTCTCATTTTCTTTGCAAGTATTCAAGGATACTTGACCAATTTGAGTTAGTAAGGGCAACACCATTTGTTTCTTTAGTAATAAATGGATAATGGAGTTAAATAATTATTTCACAGGCTCTTTTGCAATACTTTTCCAATTTTTTTTTTCTTATTCATAAATTTAAGATATTGCTTTCTATTTAGTTATGACTCCTTGACCCTTCTGATTACTTACTTGCTTTTCAAAACTTGGAACGTTTTCGTTGTCCTTGACTTCATGCAAGGCATTTTCAGCAAGAGCCTTGGACTTTGGCACAGTCTGAACTAGTTGGAAACAGACTGTTCCAGGTACACAGCAGAAAACCCAATTGGCTTTAAGCATTTGTGAAGACCACTGATGGTGTGGTGCGTATTGTTGATGTTCAGTGACCTGGCACCTTCACAGAGAGTAAAGAGAAATACTAGATACCTACTGCATGTGGTAGGAAAAAGAATTAGGAAGAAGAAATGTGTAAAATTTAAAGGCATTCAAGTTGAAACTCACATATTTTCAGATGTAAGAGATGTTTGTCACTGGAACAAATTCCCTGAGGAAATCAAACCTGCACCATCTCTTTGTATCTTTCTAAACAAGACACGATGCTATAGTCAAAAGCATTATTCTGCTCATGAATTACAGCTGTATGTAATTTATGTGCTTTTGGGGTGATCAACCATAATTTTCTCTTTTAGATTTAAAGTCTATGAATTGTACACATTTGTGGTAATATGGATGATAATAATAATAATAATTTGATGGCTTAGAAACTGGTTAGATTCCTGTGAGAATGACTATTTTCATGCTACTGAGGGTTTTTGTTTTGTTTTGTTTTATTTGAGGCACCACTTTATCTTATTGAATTTATTTAAGTAAAATAAATAGGATGTCTTTTTTAATGCTTTGATGTTGATTACTCAGCTATCACTTCTCCATAACTTTACAAGTAGTCTGAGCATATCAAGATTGAAATGATAGCAAATTACTGGGTACAGGATATACCTAGCAGACTCTTTCTATAGAGGAGGGAAAGTTTTGCATCTGGATTTACCATGTGGATTTTGGACATGTAGTGCAACCACAGTGGTGGCAATTGCAATGTAAAATGAAGTTCAGAGCCCAAACAGAACTCACAACAATCAGAGAATGTTCTAAAGAAGATTTTCTTGGCTGGCCTGAAGATTAAATCCTAACACAACACCACTCAGAGGACAAGGCATGCATGAAAGAGGTAGAAAATTGAGTGTTCTTTTCCCTTTACAAAAGGGTAACAGAAACACCAGGAGCCTTGCCTCAGGATACATGGGAATTCAGTAGTGAGCTTTGAGCAGAATCCACTCCATGCCTTAACAACAACCCTGTTAACCAGCATTATTGCTACTCTTTCTGTTATTGCAGACAATTATAGCAGGTCTGGAAAGAAAACTAGGGGAAAACAAACAATCAAGTTTATCAGTCTGTTTTATTTTATCTATTTCAGTATAATTGCTACTACAATGTACATACTTTGAGCAGTATATAAAATGTTTTAATGACCAGGACAGAGGGTTACTAGCTAAAGGACAATTAACTGGTTACCTCCTAAGTCGCCTGTTGCACATTTACGTCTGGAGGGAAATTATACTCTAAAGGCTAAGCCTGCAAAGGGATCCTTGGCAACACACAGCACTGCTCTGCCCAGTCTAAAGCATCCTAGGGCCAAAGCATAAAAAGAAACTTTGGCCTTGTAATTCTTTCCATGGCAGTGCCCGCCTGCCTCAGTGCCCGGAGGAATTCACAGCAGGTGGCACACTGAGCAGGGCCCATGGTGTGTGGTAGGTGTCAGTACTTTCTAGGGCACTGATGCTTTACCCTGGCTGCAGGGCAGCAGGATTGCTAGTCTCCCCTTCTGGAGTGAGGTGCCTTGGAAAAGGTATCTTCTTTCTTTTTTCGACAACCAAGGATTAGTTGTTTAATCCTTCCTGAAGACTTCACAGGAGAAGCTGATGGTACTCCTTATGTTTCAGGAATCCCCCAATCTGGAAATATACTGGAAAGAGCAAGAAGGCCTCAGAAGTGTGCTTGTGTAGGAGCTTCTTTTTTACATCCATTGCTGTTGCTGGTGAGGTGTCCCCAAAGGCTTTACACAGTCATGTTCAGAGGCTGCGTGCAGCAGAATCTGCAGACTTGACAAAACACATATGCAAGGAAGATCCACAGTGTGTGGTGTTTAGCACACCAGAAGCTTCTCAGATATTTCAGAATGTTTATTAGTCGTCCTGAAGTGCAATACTTTTGAGGCTGAAATCAAAATACAACAGAGTGAAGTGAGAGTCCTGATGGAACATTTACACTGAGTGGAAAACTGTGAGGAGGGAGAGGAGAAGAGGATAAGTACCCAGAACTTGACCCAGAAGTATCTCCATGAAACTTCGTTATCTTGCTCCGTAATCAAGTACACACTGTAAAAATTGTAGGTGAAATAAAGTGGAATCTCTAAAGAGGCATTTCAATAAGTACAGTCCTAGATCTGATGACTATCATGCATCTCATTCCTCCTTTATCATTAGTCACCCAGGGCCTTCAGCACTTCTCACTCTGGGCTCAGTATCTTCTTTTCCATCCTCAAGAAAACATTACAACAGCCAATCTAGAGGCTACACTGAGAGAGAAAAATAGATATTTTAATTTACTGGCCTAAATAAAGGACAAATTTGAGTACAATCAGACATGTTGGCAGGCCACCTGAGATAAGGAGGAAAGCCCTGGTTTCCGGTCTTTCTACTAGTGATGGCTTAATTTGAAAACCTGGAGTCGCTTTAAGAGGAAGAAATTCATATTTCAGGACAGCCAGTAGCCTTGCATCTGAAATAGGCAGATAAGGATAGAACCAAAGTTGCATAAATATTGTAACCACTACTGATCTCTTTGGTGGCCATAGTTTGGCTAGATTTGAATATTTAAGTGTATTAAAGAACTGGCTGCCAGAGCAAATCTCATTTGAGAATCCAGTGAGGCTACAACTAATTTGCAAATCCCATTGAGCTTCAAGAATTAGAAAATTAGCAACCTGCTTAGTCCTGTAAAAAACTGTTTCTGGGCATATCCAACAGCAGATTTTTGGCTGTTTAGAAATTTAAAAAAATAAAAACAAAAAAACAAAAAACCAAATAACCATTTAAATAGCATTAGGCAAGACCTGAGAAGGAGGTTGAAAATCTCTGTGACAGACGGGTTCTTCATGGCTGTATCTCTGAAGTGGATCTGTGACACCACCTGTGAATTTCCCACATCCATACTTACGTGAAAGCTGGGCATGTTTAGATCTGACCTGTTCACTGAATAAAAATGGTAAGTTCCAAGATCCCTTGCCCATTAAAAAAAAATAAATAAATAAGGAGAGTTTTGAATGCGTTAATTCTGTTTACTAAATATTTAACCAGGCCTACTAGTTCTGAGCATTGAAAAATCTGGATTGAAACAAAATCACAAAGTTCCTTTAGAAACTCTAACAAGTCATGGGATCTTTTCATTGCCCCTTTGTTTCTTAGGGTCTTTTTTTCCCAGCATTTAGTACCTCCTTAGTTTACACCAGAAGACTCTTGGTGAAGAAGGAGGGGCTAGAAACTCACATAATTTATTTTAAAAATTTAAAAATAATCCTTTCAAATGTGCGTAATTTTAGGGCCTAGAGTTCCTGGAAGAACTGTCTGAATATGGTACAAGTGGGAAAGCAGACCTATATTTTGTCTCCTAAGAGTTAACTCTTTCTCATGGGAAAACAAAAGGACGCTATGAAAGCATTGCCATTGCAGTGCTGGGGAAGCATAGGGAAGACTTCTCTTGATCCCAGTGTTGGAAGAAATTCTCCTGGATCGGACAAGAAAGTAGGCCTGGCTTTTCTCCCTTTCTTGAACACTGCAGTGGGCAGCCAAAATCTGCTTACACAGGCACGGGATTGCACAGAACTGCCTGTCTTCACTTCCTTATCCAGGTGTCATCTAGGGCTAGGAATACATATCCTAGGAAACTCCTTGAGCTGCTTCCTTATTTATATTGAGGCTCTGCAGTATCCTAAATCAGCCAAAACCTGCAAAGTACAAGCTGGCCTTGAGTGTTGTATTTCAAATAACACATAACAGTATTCTTTCAGAAGGGACATCCTCCCTTCTGTAACTGTGTCATTCCTTCTGCTATTAATGGGAGCTGCTAAAGAGGGAGGATAAATCTCAGAAAACAGTGACTACAGCATGACGCATGTGCTTACTTAAGGGGTTAGGCAAATGCAGTCTGCTTTTTCTCTCTTCAATGGCCATAGAACAGCTGAGGGACTTTATTATTTCCCAGGGCCATCAGAAGTGAATCCAAAGGTCTGGCAAATATTTTCTTTTCACTCTGTACTTGTTTCACTACACAACTCCGGTCAATTTTTAGTTCAACATCTTTAAAAACCAGAAAGGAAAAGTTCTCCTGCCCTTGCTGCTATTACAAATTGCCAGTGATGTGAAGTCGAAGGGTAAGCCATACTGGAAGTTGTAAGCATCATGAATTTTCACCTGTCATAAAAGAACACAATGGTTTTTAAGTTTCAGGGAACAAATGAGAAATTTTCAAAACTTTAAAGTTTTTTTATCCCACAAGAAAATATTCAGGGAAATGGAGCCTCAACTGGAACACCAGTTCAGTACAGTATTTTGGGGTTTTCTCCAGTCCAAAACCTGATTTCTGAACCAAAACTAGAGAGAAACTGAAGGATATGATGAACAGAGAGTGATAGAAAACCCAGAATTGCAAAAAACAACTTAATCAGGGACAGAGAAAGTTGTTGACTAAAGACCCTGTTACAGTTAGTGTCTACTTTTTACATAAACATAGATGCTTCTGCATAGATAAACCAGTAATTATCTTTTATATGCATCTTAAGCATCCAAAACTGCAATGCCAGGTCCCTTTTGATTGTCTTTTCCTTTAACTGATGTTATGAATAGAGCTTCAGAGAATCTAGAATTCATGACAGGAACATTTATGAAAACTTTACAAGTTTCATGATACAAGAAGCATGTTTCCTGCCCAACTGTAGGGCAGGTGTTTAATTTTTAAATTGAAAGTTTATTGCAGTATGATAGTCTGCAGTATGGCATTTTTTTCCCAATACTAAACCCAAAGATTTCCTACCCAAAAAATTAAAAAAAAAAAAAAAAAAAGGCAAAGTGAGCCCTTATCAGCAACCAGGACGGTCATAATTATGATTGTCAGGATCCTCAAAATTAATTACAATTTCAAGCTGTGACAGAGCCTAAAATAGCAAGAGCTGCTGGTGATCCAAAAATCACTCACAGCATGTCCAAGCTAGTATTTGGCAGAGAACATATGCAACTTAAAAAAAGAACATAACCCTTTAGGCCCATGCAAGCAATTAAGCTTTTTGTGGAAATGTCAGGCCATAAGTATGAAAAGACCTTTCAATTGTTTATGCACAACTTTCCTCTAATTAGTGAGAACTGATTTTAATTTTTGCCTCTTCATTTTTCAAGTAAGACCAGATGGGCTTAAGTTTGGAGGGCAGCTGTTCTGTTCAAACCAAAATAAAGAAAAAAAGGGAGATGGTTCTTGCCAAGTCAGACTCCATGATTCTTACAGTGAGGGGGTACAAGTAAATGCCAATCAGCTTAGCAGCATTGAGAGATACGTAAGGAACTTAGCCTGAGAGCTCTGCTGACGACGTAAAACAAGAAGACATTTCCAGAAGTGTCTGTCAAACAAAGTATAAAAATAATCAGAGGCTGTTGGCACAAGTTACTGTGACTCTAGCTGATGTTTAAGCGGATGAAATTTAACAGCACTTTGATAACTTTAATTTCATTGTTGCAGTGCTTCTTGCTAATGGTCTAAATGTAGTGATCAGTCAGGTAAAAATAAACCATGATACGACCATGTTTTATCAGAGCTATCTCAAAAAACTAATGGGGAGGATTTTTCTTTCATCACACAAACTGTTAAATCACTGCTGTCATATTAACCTGTGCTTTCTCTGCCATCTCTCCACAGCTCTGTCTTTCATGTGAAAGATAGCGACTTATTCCACCTCTGTCTCCATCCAGTTTTCCTACACCTCTGAGCCTAAAACAACACACTTTAAGTCTTGAGTGTGATGGCCCCAAAACTGACTGATTGCAAAATAGGTCAGTAGAATGCAATGCAAATATCACCTAGTGAGTAGGCAAAACCACACTTTTTGCTCCTGGAGTCTTGCCTCAGCTTGCATTTGCTAGAAGAACGCTAAGCCAGTCTCCTGACTTTCTAGGCTTCAGTATGTAAATTGAGATCAGTGATTATCCAGGCATTGGAGAATGAGGAGGTTGCACTAAATGGTGGTTGTTTAAAATCCTTGGGTAAGAGACTGCTTATATAAATGCTATGACATTGACAATCCGTTTATAAGAAGAAATACATAACACAGTGTCTTTTAAATATCTTCATGCATTCATTTTTCTGCTAAAAACATCCCAAAATGTAGGATCTTATTTAGATTTTTGGTGATGAATCCTCAAAAGTTATTGTGTTATTCAGAGCTCTTTCTAGAATATAGATGAGTTATCTTGTTTACTTTGTCTCTGTTTTCCTTTACATCTGCAGTCTGTTTTATCTGTTTGAATTAGAAGCCCTTTGCAGCAAGGACTATTGTAATGTGTCTGCGGTACATAAAGAGTTAACTGTATTTTGGCCTTGTTGGCTCTGCCTTAACACATAGTGCTAAAAATTAATCAATTTAGTGCTTAGATTTACAACTGCAGTTTGATGGAAAGTTAGAGTCCAGGAGACAAGTGATATCCTCTTACGCTGGCAGAGCCTGCAGAAAAGTGTTCCTCTCAGCAGGTCAAAGTAAGAAAAAAAAAAGAGTGAGGGAATGAATGTGATGTCAGTGCTCCTGCAATGTAAAGCTGAGACAGAAGCATCCATCTCCAAGAAACAAGTAATAAACGAGCACTAAGAATATCAAATAGATCCCGTTGGATCCATGTGTCAATTGCAGTCCTTACGAACATAGCCTCTACGTGTTACCTTTCTCTTCAACTCCCATTAAATTTTGTTCCTTGTTCCCATTTCTTCCACTCACCTGGTGTATCTTTATTTTTATGTATGAAAAAGCTGAATATTAAAGGCAATCCAGGACACATATAACAATATTTGGCTGATGGCACAAAAGGAGGGAAATACTGAGTTATTGTTCATTTCACTACTAAAATTGCAAAAAGATGGGACCATCAGGATTCTCCCTGTAACATGGTAGCTGGGGATGCTTCAAGGCATCTTATGAGACCAGAGTGTCAGGATCATGAGCCGTTTAGTCTTGTGAGAACTAATCACAACAATATTCAGCACTCACATGGGCACAGAGGATGATTTAGTCTCAGAGGTCGTTAATTTGCCCTAAAAATCCAAAGAAATGCAAGTTCATAACAGTGATGAGAAGCTGATCAGTTGAAGAAGCAAACTGGTTGTTGTCTTGAATGAAAGAAAGAAAGGTAGAGCTGTGTTTGAAATACCACAGCCAACACAATAGCACAGAGTAGAAACCTGACTTGTTCTTGTGGCAGATGGATATACTGTGAGTGCAGTCTGGAGAGTCTCTTTGTTCATGCTTATATTTAAAATGTGCAAGTATGGGAGGCAGTCACACAAATTGGGATTCATTCTGCCAGATTCAGCACAAGGAGTTTGGATGTGCTCTGGAAAACGTCTCACCAAATTCTTCGGAAGGTGTTAAAGCACTGGCTGTAGAGCATCTTTGCTCTGTGGGGTAAGGGTCAAATCTAGGGAAGAAAGACACTATTCAGTCTGCCTTCTTCCTTGGTTTGTCTGCAGAGCCTTCAAAGGAAGGCTGCCCATACAAAGTCCATTTCACACATATTGCTGAGAAGCAACTAGATGGCAATGACTTCCACTGCTTAACAGCAGCCCAGCCTGAGTCTGACCCAGCAAGCCCAAAACAGAAATCTCTGTATCTCATTACTAAAACTCTGAACCATCCAACTCATTTGACTTGTCATTGTATAGAATATAAATAACTTGATTCCAGACATTGCCAGGTGGTGCAACAGGGCGAAGGCCACCACAGAGAAGCGTGTACTCTAATCAAAGCTTATATGTGAAAGCTCACTTTCAACTTGTGTGTCCAGTGGTTTATGTTGAAGGTCACCTGCCAGAGGTAGAATTTTGCTGTCTTTTCAATGGATGTTGGCTGCTTTTTGACTAGGGAACTGTGTTTCCCTCAGACATCAGAGGGAAAATATGGTTCACTACTCCCAGGATTAGGAAAGCCAGGGGACTAAGCAATAGCACACAAATGCCAAGGAGCTGACTTTGATGTAGTGGTTAAGACTCCACAGGAATTCCAAGGCCAAATCCCATGGATCCTGCTCCTGGCATGCAGAGGAAGCTTTTCCTCTGGCTTCCTTGCCGCTCTCAACCTCTTTTGCAGAGGCAGCACAGGCAGCAAGGTTGTGGGGCTGCCCTTGGCTCTCAGCCAGCACCTGCATACTGGGCCCTGGGCAGGAGGTGACCCACCCGACCACAAAAGGCTTCCTAAAGCTGCTCCCAGCGTAATTGACATATTCTTCACCCTGAACTTTCACTCGGTGGTCTGGGTGCTTTGTGCATTTGTTTATTATCTTGTCACTAGCAGGCTCCATCTTCAGCATGGCCTATGCTCCTGGTATGGCAGCTGTACCAGTTTGTCTACTTTGCCCTGCATATTACCTTCTCTGTAGCTATGGCTAAGGCAATGGATGTTGGTGGGGAAATATCTCCTAAAGCCATCTTTTCTGTTTGCAAAAGCTGCAGTCTTTCCAAGGTACATTTCTCTGCAATTTCCTTCATAGCGAGCTTACATCAAGTTTGCCACCGTGGGGTTCTATATTCTGTGCTCTCAGTGTGCAACAGAATGGCTTAGGACACTGTTGTCTTTGTTGGAATCAAGAAGAACTGCATTTTATTTTGTGTTACATTCATGCAGCAGTGGAAACAAATGTTGTTGTAGTGGTTTGGATCATTTGCATGAACATGTAATTCCTATGGAAGCTACGTAGGTGCCCAGTAAAGATAGAGGGATTCAGGAAGGCAGTAATGGCTAAATTATAGCAGTGGGCAACAGTTGTGTCTGCTTTCTGTGCCGGTAGTAAGGTACTTGGAGGACATGGATAAGATTAGAAGATGAGAAAAAAACATCCAGACAATTAATATAGACACACTGAAAGTATTGCAGTATTAGCAGAGCAAGTCCTGCTTAGGAAGGCTTTTAACAATTATCAACAATTCTTTAGAAAAGAGCCACAGTTTACATGTGCAGTCAGTTGCTTTCTAATTGCTACAGCAGGCTACCACTGGGAAGAACAAAGGAAATATTTAGCACATCGTAAATTCTTCTGCAGCCCTGCAGAGTGGCTGGAGTTCAGATTACAAGTTTATAACCAACATTTGAGAGCAATTTCTCCTCCACTTTGAGAAAGTGGGTGGGGAAGCTGTTCGACAGTTTCTTCAAATGCCTGAAGTAATGTGTGTCTGAGAGAAATGCGGGTCCAAAATTCTCTTCCACTTGTCTTTTGATTCAGGCTTGCAATGTACTGTTATACATTTAAAGGCTAAAAAAAAACCCCTTTGCTAAAAAACAGATGCATGTGCCATTGTTGTTCCTGTTGCTATAACCATTAGCTTCCAACTTTAGCGCTGTTGAGGGTGATTTGCTGGAATCTTGAGAGCTGATCAGTATTTGCTCCCACCAATGCTTAGGGTCTTGCAAATGCTGCAGGGGGATGTGTGCTGGTAACAGGAGGGGAGGTATTAGTCTCCTTGAGTCGGTACTGAATCATGTCCATGTCTCATGAATGAGGTGTTGAGGCTCTGACAATTGTAAAGATTTCATGATCTAGCAGAAAATAAGCTAGTGCCCGGGCCAAGACAACCCCCCTTTTTAATTTGAGTGCTAGGTGAATTCAGATGTTGCTTAAGTTTCTTCTAGTTTCACAGGGATAGAATATTCTCCATTAAATGTTCGCAATGAGAAATATTACTGTCTACTCAGCAGCTGCTAGTAATGTAGAAGAGATGTAAGCAAGGGAATCTTCTGTGTTACTTGGTTTGAAGCAGTTTTAGTGTTAACCCACTTCAGTTTTCTGAACTTCTCTTTAAAGAAAAGATTGTCTTAGAACTTAAGTCATGTTAGATGGTTGTCTACATCTACTTTGATAGGCTTGCTTCTTTTTTTTTTCTAAGTGGAGTTTGTCAATACTTCAGTATGTCAGCCAGCGTTACAACCCATTTGTGTTTGCTTCCACCCTCCCCAGCTGATTTCAAAATGCAGCACTTTGAGCTGAAAAATTCAGACTCCTGCATGCCTGTAGCCAAGTTAGAAAAGAAAATAGAAAAATGAGGGATTAAGTGTAATTCTTAAAAATCATTTTCAGTGTTCTTAACAGTACTGAGTCTATGCCCTTTGCTACATGTATCTACATGTAATGTATTTTTTTACATTGCTGGCCTGACAAGGAGTTCAGTAAACATCCATGTACTCTCTATTAACAACTTTGTAGTGACACATCAGAGACACTGTCAGGCGCTCAATGAAAGCAGAAAAATACACTTGTCCATCAGAAGTCTTCCACCAACCTTCAAGTATTTAACTCCAAAATAATAAGGTATGTTTGAAGCCTACTCTCAGTCACAACTTTCTGGGGATGTATTCCTATGTGAATGAGAGCTGTTGACAGTCTAATCACACTCAGCTCTATAGAAGATATAGAAGAAGATACAGAAGCCACTGGCTTAATATGGTCTTGCACCATTACTGTTACTCCATAAAAATTAAGGTTAGGTAAACTTTTAAAAATAGTTTAATGGCAGGAGACACAGCAAGCTTGTGGCATTAGAGGAAAAATCCCAGCACTTGGCCATTGTGGAGAGACTTAAATGCTTGAAGCAGCAGTACAATGGAATGGCTGAGGTGCTCTGTAGAAGTCTGTTTCTATTTATGTCTTTCTATCATAGGCTTTGCACTCTCCACCCCCACACACATTACTCCTCTTCCACTGAATAAATGGAATATTTCACCCATGAATAACAATCTTCTTTCACTAACCTAAAAGTGCCACACAATGCCTTCACACCTGCAGCATTTACAAATTGCAGGTCCTGTGGTCACGAAAGGAACTTAATAAGCACTTCACAACTGAGATGGCTGTAGGTTAGAAGCAAAATGTTTGGCTAAAACCTGAATTTTACCATTGCAAAGCATGTAATTTCACCAGCCTCTTGCTCCTATGGCCCATGGTCACAGCAAAACTATTTCCGTGACAGTAAAGCTATCTAGAGGGCATATTGTAAATGCATTTACTTTTATAGTTTGTTGCCAGTTTGGTAATCCCTGTTTAAAAGCAATTGCGGAAGTGATTTTAAAGGTTAAAGAAATATGCAGACTACAGGACTGGACATGGAGGGGCTGCCCCCACCTTCTGCTGTTAAATGAAATGACAGATGGGTGAGACCTTATATCGTGAATATAACTGATACTTCAACAATTGATGTTATTGCTACTCTTTTTTTCCATTGATGCTTCATCAGAACTTTTTCTCTCCTTCACTGTCTCTCCTCACTATTTACTTGTGTGGAAGCACTTGAGTCTCCATTGGGAGACCAAATCCTGCAAGCACTTTATGTTTCCGAAATAATGGGGTTTTACTGTGTGTTAACATCATGATATCTACTTGCCTGAGTAAGGCAAACATGTTCAGACTGTGCTGATGACCTGCTTTTGCTGGTCTTGTCAATCCTATCATTTTTATCTGAATTTAATGTAAAGCATGAGTCTCATGAAAAACAAGATAACATTGTCTCCTTTCACCACATTCAAGGGGTGACACAGGACAGTAGTAGAGCCACTCAAAGGCTCTTAGATCTCTTTGCTTCATTTTCTCAGATGACCCTAAATTTCTTCTTAGTCTATTCCAGCCTTTGTAGCTGTAACCATATTTTGCAGTGTTGTAAGGCATATGGGTGAGGAGCAGGGAGTCTTAAGAGAGGAAGAAATGCGGCTGCATTAAGAGATGTCAAACACTCTTGAGGGTTGTGTGTCTATGTAGAACATCATTTCACACTACACATAGGAACTGGGGCCCAACAGATTCAAAGTGAACAGGGAAAAACGCGCACATACCACAGGTGGCCCTGCAACTGTGTGAATGTATATATGGGCACACAAAATGGAGAATATGCATAATAATTAGTTGATAGAATATATATCCTTAAGTGTTTGGATTTATGTCCGCAGCCACACAATATTTAAGTCTGTGTAAAATTTATATTGCATTTGGAAAATAATTGCGTAGTTGTGCTTCTTGGCACACTATTCCAGCCAGCTATTGTAGGCAACAGCAGCCCTTGAGTTTTTTTCCTCCCAGGAGATGTGGTACAAAGCCAGTAACGGACATAAACCAGTCAGTTTATGCAAAGAGATGAAGCATAGCCCAGTGAGAGTTGCAAAAGACTTGTGCAGGAAGGGAGTTTACTCTCCTTTGGGCTCCAGCAGAGTTTGGGAAGGTACATCTGCTGATGAGAGTCTGGGAAAGTCTCACAGCTGGTTAGTGGGTCGGATGTTTTCATGTCACACGGGAGTTTTCAAAGTATTGGATCTCCTGAGTGACCATTTAGCTTTCAGAAGCCTGAAGTCACCACTGTCTGCATGTCAGCTCCCTTTTGCTGTTGCCTTTGCTCCAAAACAAAGCTCACATTAAATGCTTTGAGTCTTGGCATAACACAGATGCCCCAAACCACATTTATCCCATGACCAGTGATGAGTGTGCAGTTCTATTGTTAGAAGCAAACCACTTCAAAAAACCAAAACATGCATTTTACACATATTTTCAACCCTATTCTGTGTGAACAGCAAATTTTTTTTTAACTTAATTTTTTAAAAAGTTTATAAGATCTCCACAGTGAGATTTTGGTTAGTTTTTGTCTTAGAGATGAGTATCTTTTACACAAATAAGTGTGTTTTGACATCAGTTCTCTTTCTTGCCAGGCCTAGGAGTTCTGGGTGCAATGTGCTCCCTGAATTAGTTATGATGTCACTAACACCTAAAACCAGGCATTTTTCTGTCCTGATTTAGGTGTTAATGACATCATCATCTGCTACAGTGGAAACAAACACCTAAAATTTAAGCCTGGGTATGTAAATCAAGGAGTAGTTGGTTTTTGAAATACTTTACTTTAAAATGTAGTATTTAGTCTAGACACAGATTTTGTTAATGATTTGGGATTATAAGTGTTCCATGTAGAAGAGAATTGCTGCTAATGTTTAAGAGAAAAGAAAAAAAATGTTCGAGGTTATAAAATGCTTTTACATACCTGAGAACATGAACTGCTCCTCAAATAAATAGGAGCATAGTTAACTGACTCATTGGGCAGACTAATCTGATCTGCTTTATTCAAGTTTATCACGGAAATATGAATCAAAATCACCTGAAAATCTTTCAAATTTGTAACTGTGACCTCTGAAAAAAATGGAACTATGGCAAGAGAAAAAGCATGAAAAAGAACGATTGGGTTCTATGTCCTAAAAGCTGTGTTTCCATAATACGCAGGTAAAGTCTAACTCAACCTTCCACCTTCATCTGGGTGATTGTAGTAGCTTTGTAAAAAACCTAAACTGATTTTTAAAATCATCATATTAACAATGATACAACTTGTCAAATTTATGCAGAAAATTAAAGCTATGTGTTTGGCACATTGTTTTACAGACTTTTTTACAAAAACACTTCAGTCATTTTCAGTTCATCTGCCTACAATGCACAATCCAGTACCCACTGATCCCAGTAAAAACCCCAAAACAACTAGATAATGCCAGTTCAAGAGAAGACCCTCTCTGCAGCGCTTCTTGCAAATGGAACAAGTAGCCTCCATCAGAATCAGGATTCTAGAGCTGAAAAGCAGCTAGTTTCATGAGGGAAACCAAAACTGTAGAACTCAAACACTTCTCATTCTCAGATGATCTAAACAGGATTACAGTAGTTTGAGTGCAAAAATGTGCGCTTTCATTTCCTGTGACTGGTCTTTTATGTCTTCTTTGATCACAGACTTCTGAAAGTGTCTTTAAGAAGGTTAAAGGCAATTCCATAATTTACAGTAGAACACATGGTGAATTAGGTACTGTCCCCACAAGGATAATGCTGTTGCCTATCTCTTGGTTCCTCTGCTCAGTCTGCTAACTTATCCAAGAAGACTTTAATGTAATATACATACACAAACCTGTCTCAGAATGGAAGCCAGCAACCTGATGTATAAAGAGTCAGGAAGTGGGAAATGGGAGTTAAAATCCTCTGAGATACAGCCAGGAAGTGCACCTTGGTCACACATCTCTTCGGTCAGAGCTCAGACCACAGTATTACAGTATAAAGGAGCATAAGAATGGTTGGAATCCTCCTCTGGCTATTCTAAAGAACTTCAGAAAGTGCTACTCTGTTTTATGGGTTACTTTTCCTTATTGCCATGTTTTAGGGGTGATTTTGTGCAATGTATTTTAATGAGCCCCTCAAGGAATTTAGCAGAGGGTTCCTAGATGCCAGGCAGGCTGAAGTGTGAAGGTGGAAGTGAGCAGCTCAGCCTTGTCTATTAAAAATGAGATATTTTGTGCATATAGACAGAAGAAATGTTTTCAAGTTGCTTAGCATCTTTCAAATTACCAGCTATGATGCCTCAAGGACTAACTCAGAGAGAGTTTGCAAAATCCCAGTGTTGCATGCAGTTTTCTGCATTTTTGTCTAAGTCCCTCTTTAAGTCTCCAAGCCATTATGTGGATAAGCACAGACTGAGAAAACACCACAGGTCGAACACAAACCCCATTTTAATAGTGTTTATTTTACCTTGGTGCAAAGTGACACCTACTGTCCCTCTACAATTGTATTATTATCTGGAATTTATTTGTGATGGGTTTATTTTGTCTAACAATAGAGCCTAAAATTGCGCAGAAGCATCTTGAAAATAAAAAATAAAGACAAGACCATCTCAAAAACATCTGTGTACATTAGCCATTAGTATTACTATTGTTCTTGGATATCCTCACAGCAACTGCATGCCTTAAAGGTCCTGGAAATTGATTGATTGTTCCCAAACTACTACATAGTTTTAGTTGATTAACCACATATATTTTTTGCCAATATGTCTGGCTACCTTTTAGAAGTTCCTGCATTGCTGGCCATATTACAGAAACAGATTTTTTAGGGATTGGAATCAGATTTGGCAGTAAAGGGTTCAGTTGCAAATTCATAGGTGATCTTAAAATTTCATTTGACATAAAAGAAAAGTCTTTGCAATGGAAAAATAAGAGCCTGGATTCTATTTAAAATGACATCTCCACTTGGCAACTGTTTTTTTCTTTTTGTAAGTGTTAGCATAAGCCCTCTTAGGGACAGTGCTTTTTGAAATTTTTGGTATTTTCCCTGTTCATTTGAGATCATCTTCCTAGGAACAAAGTAACATCCTGGTTTTTTTAAAAAAGCAGAAAAATATCGGTTCTAAACAGCTTCTCATTAAAAGGTCTTTTGTCCTTTTCTTTGGCTTTTTCAGTTTTTAATGAGTTGTTTATATATCTCAATGGTTTGAAAAGACAGAAGTATTTTATGTAATCTTCCACGTAAGCTTTTTTCATTTCACTTATAAATTACTTTTCCATATTTTAAGATGCAGTTATGCTTTCATGGAAAAAATCACGAAAAAAAATTGTGAGCAGTCCTTTGTTGCCCACCATGAACTTCCAGATAAAGTGGGTATAAATTGCAGTAGGTAATAAAATCCCAACTTATAAATAAGCCACAATTTTATTGTAGAAATAGCAATTAAAACTGTGTTGTTCTGTTTTATTTTTACTCCAAGACTGTAATATATGAGTTTCATTTGGGTAACAGTTAAATAGTTAACAGCACACTCTCTGTTTTGCTCCGAGGGCAGCCCTCTGCACTGAAGTTGGAGACCCCAGACTGCGTAGAGATACAATGATGAACGGCCTCCTTGTAGGGAAGGGCTTCCAGAGCCTCCCAGGAATGGCTGTAACCTAGGCATTATAAACTTGTGAGGAACAAGAAAAGACAGAGATGCCAATGCTGTGAACCTTGTAACAGATTAAATAATTTAGGCCACGTGCCAGGCTGTAGATCATAGATTTCTTCTTTCTGAAGCAGAGCTTGACCGAAATGGTGTCCCATTTTTTCATGCCTTTAAGCCTTTCCTCAGTTTATCATCAAATATGCTTTTAACTCTCATAGTTCTGACATGGTTCAAGCACAGAGCCTTAACTGCATTTTGAGCCTTAGTCTGCAAGCAAACAAAAGACAAAAGTATTGGTTTGGTGGTTGAAACAGATGTGAAAGTGTGTGCCTTGTCTGTTGAGTTGGACTACCAATAAATTTGACAGCTGCTTGACCTGTGGCAGACATCCCAAATGTGACTTGAAAATCACCAGTGTTACTTGGCATTCCTTCTCTGAAACAAGCATTTCATACCAGAGATGTATGTTGTTATGACTTGAAATGGAAGCGGTATCCATAAATATCCTAAGTATATGCTTAAAAAGCTCAATGTATACCCACTCCTGGTTGGCAAAAATCAAAGTCTGGTGTCTGTAAAGCTGCCAAAGCAAAACACAAAGCAAACCAAGGAATACAAGTTTGCTGTTTGTGTTCTCTCTGGTGGCTGTGGTTAGGAGTTGTGAGTTGTTTCTGATTTTGCTGACTCTTCCTCTGTTCAAATCCTGCTCTAGTTTACATTATTGTTTTTAAGTTGGAGGTAATAAAATCGCTTGGCCATAACTGACAGAGGGAAGGGAAGGGAAGGGAAGGGAAGGGAAGGGAAGGGAAGGGAAGGGAAGGGAAAAGGCTGTTTGGATTATCTAATTAGGGGCTTGATTTATCCTAGTGTTATTTTTATTTAATTTAAGGTCATATAATTTGCTGAAAACTCTTCACAATTGTCCCATTGTGTTGATTTTTCAAAAGTCATGTGAAAGGGCTGAATTTTGTCTAGTATTCTGCAGTATGCAGTACACACAAGCAGAACTAATCTGCAAACAAATAAATTAAGGAAGTCTACAGTTAGTATATGTTTATAGAAATGTTATTTCTTTATTTAGCAAAATGGTTTTCTTTTAAAACAACTCTCTTCTGCCTACGTTTTTTGGAAGTAATCCCAAATGTTCAAACCATCACCTGGTCATAAGAAAGCTGTTGAGAAAAAGAGCCAGGCAATGGACTATACTATAGAGAGATAAATTCTAAAATCACCACCACATTATAAAAGTATCTAATGAAAACATCACATAGTATGAAGTCAAAAGTTCTCTTTGATTCTCTGGCACATGTATTAAAAGATATACTGGTAAGCTATAAAATGCTACATGAAATACCTTGTATGGTTCTATCCTTTAAACATATAAACATATTTTATAGTTCAGAGCATGCTGACCACATATGACATTTCACATAGATACTATTAAATTAGCAAAGTGCTATTGTTTTAATGTGTACCTACTGCATTATTTTTGTTGACTAGGAAATGCAGAGATCAGATTCTGCTTTTGACTGTTCAGTTTTTCCATGGTCATCAATTCATTAGTGTAACTTAAGAAGAAGGTCTTAGTTCTCTATGTGCTAGTGATAATGAAAAGTGCTCATGAAATTTCAAGTAAGATAAAATAAAGCATAGCAGTCATGTCTTTATTTGTTCTAATTGTGAGAAATGGACAAATTTAATAAAAGCAGTTCTGCAGAAAAGCAGTTTGCAACTTCATGATGAAATTTTCAGTTTTCTTTACTCTAGCTTAAAGTTATTGTAAAAAGAAAAATGTGTGTTTAATGCTAAGATATGACTTCTATTCAATGATTTGTCCCCAGGGCTAATCTTGGATGTTGAACATGGATCTGGGGAAGAGAATCCCACCTGGAGGAAACTGGGCAAGCTCTCCTAGCACAGATTGGAGCTCTGGAATTTAGCAAAGCCACACATTGTGTTTACATCTCCTAACTGGAGCTTAGTTCCAGGGCTGTGATAGAGAAGAAAAGTAGAAATACAGCTTCCTTTATGGTAGCGAATTTCTCAGATCCTAATCTTAATCTGATTGTCCAAATGTGATCCTACTCTTGTCCACAAGCCACACAGTCATGACAGTGATGCATGGTGCCTGAAATGGGAATCTCTGCCACAGCCTTCAACCCATAATGAGAGGATAAAGTGTAGAAGTGATGCAGAACTGGAAAGGGTAACCATCGTTCTGTTTGCTCATCCATCACTATGGAAATAGCTGAACTATTTTGGCTTCCTTGTAAGAAAATATTAATTGATTTCTTGCTTGTTTGTTTAATATCTTAATGACAGAGTCAAAATTCAGGATTGGGGATTTGTTTTTGTGGTGGTGGGGTTGTTGCCTCTGAAGAGATGAGGAACAAAGCTGAAAAAGCATCAAACCATGGCTTCCAGAAGATTTGAGAAAAAAATTAGGAGCGATATTGTAATAAAAATGAGAATTATGCTGCAAAACAGTGAATCCATTATTCTTTTTAAACACAGAAGATTCGGGAAAATCCTTAGAGACCACTAGAGCTGTAGAATTGTATCAGGATATGTTATTGACTGCTATTGACTGCTACACTTGGTTACATGCTAATGAGACTATGTGTTTTAAAGCCCATTTATAGTTTAATTTATGACAAATTGCACTACTTGTATGGTATTTAAAGGTGTCACAGACACTTTGGATGTATTCCAAAAAGCATGCAATGTTTTCTTCTTTCTCTAAGAATCAAGCAATGTACTTTTCTTTCCTTGCTGAAAGATCCTGGCTCAGCAGACTGAGCTGCCTTGCAAAATATATATATGTCTGAAATATAAGAAGCTTGCACTGACAAAGAAAAAGCCAAAAATAAAATAAAGGCAGCTAGCTTGATGACAAGCTGGCATGTTCAAATTTGAGGCTCAAATTCAATGTGAATCACAACCATGTGAATCTGACTCTGTTTCAGAATTGAAGCAGAACTCAGATCCTTCAAACAGAACTATTCTGCCTTGATTTACACGTGTGTGTGGAGACCTGCTTCAGTCCATGGGGTCACTTGCTCACATGCAGAGCTACATGTGGACTGGATTATCTGGGTAATGCCATGGAAAAGCTTGCCGATTCTTTTTTTTTTTTTTTTTTTTTTTTTTTTTTTTTTCCCTTTTTTTTTTTTTTTTTTTTTTTTTTTTTTTTTTTTTTTGTTCCCCTTTTTGATGGCTTACCATTGTGACACTTTTCCGTCTTTTGCAAAGGCTACCAACAGGAAGGACTGTTGGCTATTGTGAAAAACAGTTTCTATGAAAATAAGAGCTGGATAGGTTTTTAAGCAATACTACAAGAACTGTAATTACAACCCTTTAAAAATGTGTGATTGTTTCTAAAGATGTGAGAGATGGTTGTCAGTAGAAAGAGGTCATCTGTAGTTTCCATGTCTGACTGCACTGGGAGCTGGGGGGAGTAGGGGCAAGGGAAGGGAGAGGTAGAAACAGATTGTAATAATAAAGCCACACAATAGTATTACACATAGAGTTTAACATTAAATAAGGATTGCCCAAATTCCTACCTGCAAATGCTTAGCCTGGTGTTTGTTACACTTCCAAGTGTGAAAGAAAAGCCACAAATATTTATCATGATTGTCAGTAAGGGCCCCTTCCACACCTCTCCCATGCTCTCCACTCCTTTCTCTGCGTTTCAGAGCTGTCAACATGTGTACTTGCTCAGGCCTCCATTTTTAGCTATTAGTGTGTTACAGGATTGTTTTACACGGCCTGCCTAAGAAGAAATTGGTTGATTTGAGCAGGCAGGGAAAGGCTTTTAGGAGCTGGGAACAGGCCGAGCCCTGGCAGCATTCACAACATCCTCACTGAGGCTCCTACGCACAGAATTCCCTCAGCACACACCGAGCCCTTCACACACAGCAACCTCCATGAAGTACTGCCACCTCAGGGAATGCCACACTCCAGCAGCAAAGAGCTTGCTGGAGCAGTCCTAAGCTGCTGAAGTTGCTCTGCACTGAATTCATGTGTCCCTTTTTCTCCTAACTGGGAAATGTGAGAAAGTTCTCTTACCTTTTAGCAAATTCTTAATATGATTATTCGTGTTCATGTCTTCCTTCCTAAGGTCTTTGCTCCTTTTTCTTGGGATTCAGTCCCTTTTTGTTGTCTTATTTCATCCCTCTTACAGGTTATCAAGGTTTGTTCAGTGACCATTCTTCTGTTTTCCTACATTTTATCATGTACTTGAACATATAGTACAGTTCTCTCAGAGTCCATCAGCAGGGGGAGTGCTTTAGGAATAAAATTATTAATCCTCATTATTTTTAACCCAAATTACAGACATTTATGCAGAGGAACAGTCTTTTGGGCATCTGAAAATCATGCACCAGGGAAGGTAGGTTTTTATGTCATGTGGATACAGCGGTGGGACTTACTCTGGAGGGAAAGGGGAGGTACATGGAAAGGATTTTAGGAGCATGCAGGGATGATGAGGACTCATTCAAATTCTGTCTCGTTGAAAGGAAATGCAAAAGAAATGCAGCAGTGAAGGTGCATTTGTCTTCTTTTTTTCTGAGGAGCAAGTTTCCCCAGTTACCTTTCTCTCTCCTAAACGGCAGCCATGAGGAGTTGGGGTATGTCCAGGTGAGCCACCCTCTGGCCCACAGTCATGCCATGGCAGCTGGAGCTCCCCGTGGTGCCAGGCCCTGGCCCAGCACCCCTCCAGGGCCACCCTGTCCCATCCTGCTGTTCATGCCATAATGGGGGGCACTGCAGCCACACAACCCCAGACATACCAGGTTTCCAGCTTAATGAAACTCAGCCCAGCACTTGGTGGGTGAGGGAGCTTCTGCCAGCAGCACCATGTACTGAGGGATAGAGTGTTGCCATAATATCTCCTGCATTAATCCCACAAATATTGAGGGGACCCTCTAGTCTTTCCTGAACCAATGCAGTGCACTGCAGTGCCATAGTATGGCATCTCCTACTAATGTATTTTAGTTTTCAGCTCCATCTGCTCAATGAAAATGCAAAGTGGATGCTCCTTTGAGAGTGAATTCTTTGTAGCACCTGTGAATGAAGGAAGGAGGCAATTAATACTTACCCTATGTGGGATTTTTGTGATGGAGCTAGGAGAGGTTAGGATGTGGTTAGGATCATAAAGGGTTAATGACATGATAATCTTCAGTCACTGTCAAACTGAACTCCATTCATGGCTAGGAATAAAGTGATTTCTTTTACTTTAAGCACGAGCAATCTATGTCTCCAATCAATTTTTAATTATGAATAGATGATTTCCCTTGCAGTCCCAGTTCTTCTATTTGCCCTTCCTGGTATTTAATAGTTTTAATTTATGCTGCTTCACTGCCATTGACTTTGTTTGGCAATTGCACAAATAAAAAGTGTGCCTTCACCCTCCTGTGTGCTTTGTGTCATCACTGCACAATAGCAGGCATTGTCCACATTTTGAAGAAGGTCTAATGAAGAAATTGGCTTTAAGAGTAACCAGTGTTTCAGAGATTGAAATGGATATCTCCTAGATGCACAAAGACAGCGAAATGAGCTATCCTAGAGTTATTTAAGTCATTTTTTGTAGCTGTCAATGACTTATCTGTTTAGGATTCAGGCAGTCATCCCTGACCTTTGTTGTGGTTTCCTTTCAATATCTGACCTTAGGTTTAATAGCCACTGCATTTCCTTTTAATAATTGTGTAGACACTCTTCCACATATAAAAATATGTGCCTAAATTGTTAATTATTGTATTTTATTTTCCACCACTGCTCAGCTTTCTGTAATGTTTTGAAGTGTACTGTGGGCTGTTAAGTATTTTCAGTAGCCCCTTAAACTATGCAGATAAGCATGAAACCTGTGTGTGTGACCTCCAGCTCTGACTGTGACATGTACTGTGGTCTCACAAAAAAGCAAACTGCTAGTTATCGATTACATTCTTTATTTTTCAAGGAGTACTCACAGGTATCTGTGCATTTATACTTCTTCACTGCTACTGTTGCACAACAGGCGAAGTTTTACTATCATTTTCCTTCCCGTGCTAGGAGTTTGTAGGTGTTGTCTCCTGCCTACCTTCATATGACCTCAGTGAAGACAGAAAATCCAAAATGTCAGAGTCAACACAAAGTCATAAAGAAATCTACTACAGGACTGCCAAACCATTGGTGAAGTTTGGTTCAGATTAAATGGAATAATTTTATACAGATCTGTCTATTGCAAAATATTCCCAGGTGCCGTAAAATGGTGTCACAATGCTTCTGATTCTGAGTTACAAAGAAGAAGAGTTATATAATTTTGCACACAGATTTATGGAGGATGGCTTTCTTCCCTCTAAACAGAATCCAAATCTATGCCTTCATGTTCATATTCTCTTCAAAGGAAATGCAGAGTGAGATAGATACAAGTCTCTTCTCTACATCATTTCTAACTTCGTGAAATGTTGAGTCCCAGAGAGACAACTCTGATGGCTGTGTCACATTGACACTGTGACACTGTGTCACGCATTGACACTGATATGGCATAAAACCAGACACATTTAGAAACTATTTGGAAATAATTCCTTTGACTCCCTGTTCCTTATTTCCTTTCTAGATTCATTTTATTATGTTTGCATTTTGCTCCAAATGCAGTATTTCTTCTCCCCGTTTTCCACAATGTCCCACCATCCTCTGGAAAATCACAAAACAAAGAGAAATTGGTAAAGAAGACCTGAATTTTTCATGTGACTTTCAAAAACATCTCCTTTGTTTCAATGCTACTGAAAGCTAAGGATCAAAGGGGGAAAAAAAAGGGAAAAATATATAGTCCAAGAGGACAAAACCTCCTTCCCTTTTACACAGGGGAGCCGATGTGAGGTGGCCAGCCATAGTGATACCATACCACTGTAATTATCTGTGTGGAGGCTAAATAGAAATACAGAAGTGATTTTGAAATCAGGTATACCCTGGTGAAGTTGCGCAGGCTTGAAGTCAAAGAATTAACTGACAATGTTCAGAACCCAAGTTTAACCTAAAATGCCACTCCTAATGCAGCCAGTCTAGCAAAACTAGGAGTTAGCAGTCATGTCTGGAGAGCCTGGGCGCACAGGCTGGTGTGTGGGTCTGTCTGGTGGTTCTGTGTCACAGAGTTACCTTTGCCCAAGCAAGCCTGGTGATTTTCATTCCCCTGCAGGAATATTGAATATTATCAGTTTAAACATGGTTTTATGGTTAATAAGTACTCTTCACGCTGCTGGTAAGGGCCCCCCAGGGCCTAACAAAGATCATTCTTTGTTTTAAAAGAATCTCATAAAGGCAGATTGGTCCTTCTGATCACACAGACAGATGCGTGCCGTCCAAGCACTGCCCACCCCCTGCAGACTGCAGCATGCCCTTGAGGAGTGCAATAATCTGAGCCTGACCAATCATCAGGGTGTCACTGCAGCTCCCACTGCTGCTGCCTGAGCCTGCCTTAGGTACATGGCAGAGCCCCAGCGCGCTCTGAAGTACAGAAGAGCTGCTCTGTGCAGTGGAGGCAGAAAGCTAACCGTGAAAGACACTGTGCATTTTAGGGCAGCAGGGATGGAACATCTACATCTCCTAGGATGAGGCCCTTTGTCCCTGTTTATTTTGTCCCCCTTACCTGAAAAGTTCAAATTAGCTGCTCCATTTAGAAGTTTTTGCTTTCATTTTTAACCTGTGCTGTTCAGAAGAGCGTTAAGTTTTCAAATCAAAACTTGCTTTGAGAAGTTCTGGGTTCTGGAAATCAGGTGCAATATGTTTAGGCATCAAATAGCCCAGAGACCTCTATTTAAGTGGAGCACAACAGTGTATTTCTCCCATCTTGCTATAATTCTGCTGAATACCTGATCTGAGACTCCTTTGTTTCACCTTCCTAGTCTTAGCAGTTAAAAATTTGCCAGTGTCAAAACTGCTGGATCCCTCCATTACCTCTTCCAGCTCTTCACTGCCTAAATCTTCCCCACTGAGATAATTGATTCACCAGCTACAAAAATCTTCTGTTAGCCTTTTGCTTACAAGCATCCAGGTTCATTTGTGCGTGCCTAACAAACGTGATGCTTCTCATACCTCTTAAGAATACAGATTCCCTCCTAAATCTAAACTATTCAGGAATACTTTTTCCTTTTGCCAGCTCTCCAATCCTGCTTTCCCCAGCCACAGAGAACCGACCTTTTCTCTTTGCTTTCTATTTGACTACAAGAGTCTAGCCTTTTGTTTTCACAGTCCTAAGCAGATTTCTATAGCCACCAGAATTCTCTATTTGCTAATTCCACCACTCTACTGTTCTTGCCAGCAGCTTTCATTTTAACTTTTCTCTTCCAGCAATCTTCATAAGAAGTAGTTTGTACATGGTCAGTCATAAGTGGACTTGAGTTGGTGTTTTAAAAAAAACCAGGAAATACTTCACTGAAGTAACTCTTCCTTTTTCAGTCATTCTTCTTACTTTTGAATGACTGCTTTTGAGCTGTGGTGTGTACAAGAGAGTCCCTTTATTATTTACCGTAATATTTTATAAGGATTTGTTATGCAGCTTGGAAAGTGGTGACACTAAATCCTTTTCTAATGCACCAAGGCCACTGTAAGGAATGTTCTACTCATTGTTAGGCAGACACGTGGGTTGAACTCAACAAGGCATTTGGCTGAAAAAGCTCACTGCTTACACATCTGCTTTATCCATCTTTTGTGGAGGGAAGAACTGGCAGAAGGAGCTGTGGGGAAGACAAATTATAAAAAAAATCCCAACACCTCAAATTATTATTTTAGATTATTTTTGTTGATGTGAATGTAGAAGAAGATAAGCTGACTTTCTGGAATTACAGCACCAAAATGACAGTGATATATGAGATGAAAAATGGTCCCTAACACACAGAGACACTATATTCCTTCTTCTGCTGCAGTGCTGTGTGCAACAGAGACACATCCAAGATTTGGCTTACAAAGCTGAGACAGAAAGTACTTTATTTTTATTCTTTCACTTCTTGATTCATTGGCAGGCAATTCTCCAACCTGGAGCTCATTTGAAAACAGACAGAGCTATTTTTTTGCCTTGCATGTCACTTCAAGTGTCTAAAAATATCTTTTTCAAATGTAGTGCTCTTAAACATAAGCTATTCTATTTAAAAGCAACAATGAAGAAGTTTTACATTCACATGCTTGAAAAATGCTAGAAAGGCAGTGTTAGAAATGGATGGTTTTTCTGACTTGAAGACAAAATACAACTGAAAAGCAAACCAGAGTAAATTATTTTGACTTACATTCAGAGCAAGGAAATAAGAAATACTTGCCATGTGCCATCTTACCTCTGAGAGTACTCACCGGTTTTGTTCAATTCACACTTTATAAGAGGCTCTTTGTATGATGCTGTTGCCAAGGACAGTGATTTGTTCTACTGAGAGCTTGTGATGGGAAATATACAGTGTATAGTGAAGTAGACAAGGATGCCAGTTGAAGCTCTTCAAACCTGCAATCCTTGACATTCCAATTCACTACATCTTTGCAGCTAGGAAATCTGATTAAAGCTTTTGCTCATCAAATCTCCCAGTATCCTTCCCTTAAGAATCTCACCTGCAAGAGAGGCTTTAGAAAGCAAGGTTTGTTCTCAAGCCTGTTGAAGCCAGGTGGATTTCCACAGGTGTTGGAGCAGCCTGTCCTCTGGGTAGAAGGGGTGATTTCATACATGCAAGATTTTGTGGTTGGTCAGGATCTTGATCTGACTACTTAACCTCATAGTGCTAGATGACAAGCCCATGTCAGTTCTGCTGTACGCTTCCAGCTCTAGTGACAGCTTGCATTTTCCTTTTTGATCCACCAAATAGGTGGTTATAGGTGGTCTGCCAAATAGGAGAGGAGAAATAGGGAGAAGAAAATCAGTGACTGATGCAAATCCTCAGGCAACTTTGCATCAAAAGTTAGTATGGAACTATGCTGGTTTTGGCTGGGGTAGAGTTAACTTTCATCGCAGTGGCTGGTATGGGGCTGTGTTTTGGGTTTGTGCTGAGCACAGGGTTGATAATATAGAGATGTTTTTGTTATTGCTGAACAGGGCTTACACAGAGCCAAGGCCTTCTCTGCTTTTCATGCTGCCAAGGGGCGGAGGTGCACAGGAGGTTGGGAGGAGACTCAGCTGGGACAGGTGACCCCGACTGCCAAGTGATATTCCAGACCATATGGAATGCTCAGTATATAAAGTGGGGGGAAGAAGAAGGAAGGGGGGACATTTGCAGTGATGTTTTTCTTCCCAAGTCTTTGTTACATGTGATGCAGCCCTGCTCTCCTGAGGATGGCTGAACACCTGCGTGCCCATGGCAAGCAGGGAATTAATGCCTGGTTTTGCTTTGCTTGTTTGCATGGCTTTTGATTTCTTCATTAACCTGTCTTTATCTGAACCCATGAGTTCTCCAACTTCCACACTTCTGATTCTCTCCCCAGTGCAGCTGGGGGAGGAGTGATCAAGTGGCTGCATGAGTCTTGGAGTGGCAAGAGGTGTCAAGACAGCAGTGAGAGCTGGACATCATTAAAACGTCATCGTTGCGAGCAGAAGCTCCACTTGTTGGCTGAAACTCAAGGTGCTGAAAACCTGTGAAAGAAAAAAGGCTAACCGTAACATTTACATCAATCTATGGATGTTTTACAAACAGGATGATATGTACCCTACTCTCCTAAGTGTGTATGTAGCCTTTGACATTCACTTACTTTCTTTTATCTGTTTGTGGGAGGAATTAGCAATGATTTGCATGTTTTCAGAACGCACAGCTTAGTTTTATCTCATCTGATGTAACTTTGTGAATGGCATATACTCTTCTCACTCAATTTATATATATTTTATATATATTGAAAATATATTTTCCTTTTGAAGCCTATTTCAAGTTTTATTTGTTCTATTAAAACCCACTCTAGTTAACTTTCTGTTTCTTTCAAGTCTTTATTTCAAAGATAACACACATTCACTTAACAATTTTGTCCTACAGAACTCTTTTTTGTGACAGTTTTGGAGGAGAAAACACTATTTTCGTGGTTTCATCTTAATGTTTCACTTATCTTATTGTGGAAAACCCAATCTTTTATAATATATTAATACAATTTTCTCTAAGAAACAAAAGACTGTAAAGTAAAATTCTGAAAGTTGGTGCTTTGTCACTTCTTCATTTGACCCTTCTCAGTGAAAGGCGTGTAAGGGGAAAAGGCAGTGTGTTTCAGCACATGTTTTTTTACCATAAGCACAGTAATATTTTACAAGGTATCCCTCAGAATAATGGGGAAATAGAGCACCAGCTCTACTCCGACTGAACAAAGTAGTAAAACTTTTCTTTTTAGTGCTGGAAGAATCAGCTTTTTTGGTGTTTGGCACCTTTTAATTTCACAGTGTGTCTCCTTGTGTTGTACCATCTTGAGAATAGATATATAGGTTTTGCTGATTTACTTCTCTTCTGTATTCATTACATCATAAAGTTTTAGTGTGATTCCTATTCCTAAAAGTCATAAACTTTTAGTCTTTTGTTATGCAAAACTGTTTCCATACCTGTACTGATCTTTGCTTGCCATTTATAACCATTTTCTGCTTGTTAGATCATTTTTGAAGTGGTGTGCCCAGAACTGACCATGATTTTTAAAAAGGTTTTAGAAATTTTCTGACTGTGCCGAAGGTCAAAAAGACTAATCTGAGCAACAATTTCCTTCTGTGTTATCTCACAATCTGGGTAAAAGTGTCGTGTATTAAAAGTGTAGTCAAAAGGGTGATGGGAAGAATGCTACAGCAACATGCCAGTGGCCTGTGTGTTCTGGCATTAGCCCCAACAGTAGCATAACACCTTCTGAAAGTTTTCTCTTGAGGGATCTCCTTCCTTCTTCTGAACATAAGAGCTCAGTGATAAAGCTTGGGGCTGTAGAACCATTAACAGAATGGGGCAGTCATTTTCCATGGCCTGCATGGTCTTGTCAGAGAGGCCCAAGAGCTGTTGTACAGGCAACAATTGGACACAACAGGTTAATGATACTTGGCCATGGTACAATTTTCCTTGCAGTGAGACAGAACAAAAGCATATTGGAAATGGATCCAATACTTGTGTGACCTCCTTTGGTCTTCACTGTATCGACATGTATGACACATGCAAAACCTACCTCAATTTTAGGAAATAAATAGGCTTTTTTTTTTCCATTTGTCCAGACCTGGGACTGCAAAGGAATGCGTCCAGAGACTCTTCATTAGCAAAATCCAGCCATTTGATCTTGTCTGATAGATCTTCTGAAAGTTCCTAAGCTGCTTTTAGAAGCAAAGGGCATCTGAGGTCCTCTGCTCATAATGTTCTTACGTACAATGACACCATTTCAGCTAATGACTGTTCACATGGTAATAAAAAAGCAATAATTGAGCTGGATATTTAGACACACTAGAAACCATATTTTATTAATTGTTTTGGCCTTTTTGTATCCAATGGTTAATAATATTTGGAGCAATAGAGAGTGACAATATTACAGCCCTAAAAATCATTACGAATTTCAGTAAAGAAAACCAAACCTGCGTCATATGTCACCAGCCTTATTTCTACCTATTAAGTCTTTACCCTTGGAGGATGATCTTTTTCTCACTCCTTGAGCCTTATCTTCAGGAAATGTTAGTTTATTTGCACTTACATAGAATTTTCTCTTAGTAAAATCACTGGGGAACTGTTTATCCCGTTGCAATTACTGTCGCTCCTAATCGTTTTTGGATTTCTATAGGATGGCCACAGAACTGAGAGTAAAAACCAAGGGCCCCATACTGTGAAGTCCTGCAGGCTGTGCAGTTTAGCCTGATAGAACAACTATAGCATGGACATCAGCTTGATATGTAACCTTGAAATTATCTCCAGTCTCACTTGGCACAGGGATGCATGGAATACATATTGGCTCTTCCAGTGAAACAGGCTGTACCCACAGCAGAGCAAGCCTGTTTGCCTGCTGGCCACACAGATCTAAATTAGAGCATTGATTCTCTCTGCACCAGCATTTAGCTCAATATGTATCTCTTGTACAGTATAGAAACAAGAACATTAGCATAGGATGATCTGGTAATGATCATCATTGTCGTTATTGCCTTTAATCATAATTAAATTTTTCCAAAATCAAACACAATACAATTCAGTATGCATCCCTGTTTAATCTAAGTACATTAGAAGGCCATTTTAAGAGTATTTTTATGAGTGTTATTTCTATGCTTTATTTTTTTTCCCCTGAAGGTTAGTATCTAAGTAAGTGTTAGAACAGACATATTTCCCCATACTGCCCTTTGTCCTGCAAGCATTGTTTGGTAAAGGCTCACATGTCCCCAGATTGGACTACTGTGGGTCTATTCCTGACCCACAAACAGGTGTTTTGACAACCTCCAAACACTTGTAATTCCTCATTATAACACTGTGAATGGCATATGTGAACAATCATGCAGCCTTTGCCACTTTTTAGGCAGCTCTCGTTCCTTTGAAGGATTTTATGAGGGAAGATTTCATTTTTAAAATTCACCTTCAGTGTATGTCATGCAATCAACATAGTGAATAGTTTTTAAAGAAAAAAGAGACATGATCATATTTGCGGTTATGTAGCCTGACCAAAACTATTTGGAACGAATACAATTTTTTTTCCTGGCTTTGAATTACTTTTATTAAGCAAACAATGATAAATGCATTGACAGTATATCTGTATATCTATGAGTATACTATGAAATCTGGTTGCCTCTTTGAGAATAACTTTTCAGATTTGTCATCAGATTTAATACATGTGAGTTATAAATATGTGTGTTCTGTAAATGTGGGAAGGGGATTTGGGACAGGGCCAGGAAGAACCATCACAGCTTCTTCTAAACTGCAACGTCTTGGTGAACTCAGAAACAAGTTGATTTCTGCCTGCACCCAGTTCATCTTGTAGCAAGGCAACAGCAGAATCAGATCAGACAATGATCTTCTAAAGAAAATCCCCTGTCTTCTTGTCTACCTGAGATGACTTCTACATGAAGATGTACTTGGTTTCAGAACCCCAAACTTCATAGAGTTCATGTTATTTTGTCATAACAATAATAAATAATAGTAATAATAATAATATTTTAAATTGTGTCTTGATTGACTCCATTTGTACTGACATAGCTTTTTAAATGAGGGCGTGCTTAATATTGCAGACTGTGTCTGACCACCAGGGTATTTAAAATTTGCCTGACTTTCAGCAGCAATTTTGATTTTTGAAATGGATTTTTTCTTCTTTACACTGAGTACAAAGAAGTACAAAACCACTGAGATTTTTTCATTGAATTCCTTTCACCCTGGCCAAGATAAAGACATATGTATAGACTTCTTTAGTTTAGCTCATAAGAAAGATTTTGTAGTAAAAAAGATGTGTTGATATAATATAGACTCAGATATTCTAAAAATTGATGACAGGGCCATTTTACGGAAATGGCATGGTTTTGACCGTAAAATGTTCATCTTATAACAGTAAAGAAAAAACAAAATCATGGATAGAAATGACATTTCTTCCCCCTCAATGCTGCAGCTGCAGTCCCATACTGCTTCAGGTGAGAAGCAGATGCTGATAATGTAATGTTACTCCATAGGTGTGTGCAGGAAAGCACCATATTAGTACACAGCAAACTCAGAAAACCAGGGGAAAGAGAGGAGAAGATTGACTCATCTCACCATTCTCCTCTCTGCTTTAGCGCTGTGTTTCATAGCTGCTAAATGAAAGCAACTGGAGGATATGTTAACAGGCACGCAGCTGTAACCCCCACAGAGCTTTAAAACACGCTGCATCAGAGCAACTTAACTTTATTTTGGGAGGTTATGGGATAAGTCAGAACCTGATCTCCATTACAGCTAGATTCCAGAGATATGATCTATTTCAGCAAGGGCTCAGACTGGCCATATTATTGGAAGTGGGTGAAAATCCACCTGGATTTGGCGCTTCAGACATGCCTAATTAGAATTCTTTAAAAGCTGTAATGATTTTTAGAGGACTACTAGGGAGACACTAATAGTGTCTTGATTCTGTAATGTGTTTGTTTCTGGAAACTGCGTATGAGTTCTTATTTACATGTTCTATATGCCTATCTATTTCAGGAAGAAAATTAAGAAAATCCAAGGAAAACCAGAAAAGACAGCATTAAATTGCTGAATTTCTGCTTTGGAAAATGATAAGAAAGAACCTATAGATATTCATAGTGAAGGCTCATTGGTAGCAAAAAGTCTATCTTGCCAGACTGGAATTTGGAAAACATAGTTCAGGTTTATTTCTACCCTGGACCTTCTATGCAATTGCAGCTTTTATTTCTGCCCTGGACCTTCTATGCAATTGGCTTTCTTAAGCAAAACATTGGGATCCAGATCCATCTCACCTAACATCATCTAGAAAGGTGTTGTGGTTTAAGCGCAGCCAGCAGCCAAGCCCCACACAGCTGCTCACTCATTCCTCTACCAGCTGCACTGGGGAGAGAATCAGAAGGGTAAAAGCTTGACAACTCATGAGTTCAGATAAATACAGTTTAATGAAGAAAGCAAAAGCCATACAAACAAGCAAAGCAAAACAAGACATTAATTCCCTGCTTCCCATGGGCAGGCACACGTTCAGCCGTCCCCAGGAGAGCAGGGCTGCATCATTCGTAACAGTGACTTGGGAAGACAAATGCAATCATTCTAAACATCCCCCCTTCCTCCTTCTTTGCCCTACTTTATACACTGAGCATGATGTCATATGCACATCATATGGATATTCATCTGGAATATCCCTTTGGTCAGCTAGGGTCACCTGTCCTGGCTGTCTCCTCCCAGTCTCTCATGCATTAATACAAAAAGCAGAAAAGGACCCTGCTCAGCAAAAACAAAAACATTTCTCTGTTATCAACCCTGTGTTGAGGACAAATCCAAAAAACTGTCCCATACAATGAAGAAAATTAACTCTACTCTGGCCAAAAGGGAATTTCTTCTCCAAGTAAGTTATTGTACTTCCTCTTAACAGTCTGTTGTACTACAGCTTTCTGTATTCTGCATGGACTGTATCTCATCTACCTGTATGTCTTTGATATTCTGTGTAGGTGCTAATTTTCTCCCAGTCTCCTTTCAAGACAAGGCCTGAGCATGAATGAAAAGAGAGCTTTGCCTCAGGGTCCACTCCGTGTAATAGATATTTGGTTGCACACCAGCAACCTCTGCTATTTCTGTGGAGACATGATTACAAAAGAGCTTAGACTCCTGACTTAGACTAAATGCCTAACTTTGAGATAGCTCAGACACGATGAATTCTAACACTGCATCTCTACATGCTTCTCACACTCTCAAATAGGAATAAAAATAACTTTTGTCTGTCTCAAACTATTAGCATTTGACTCTGACCTTTTAGTGCTCCTGTGTTAGAAATGTGTGGTGCTGTGTAAACACATTAATACTAATTTTACATATATGAATCACAGAATCATAGAGAAGTTGAGTTTGGAAGGCACCTCTGAAGGTCACCTGGCCCAACTCCCCTGCTCAGGCAGGGCCACTTGCAGCTGGCTGCCCAGCACCATGTCCAGATGGGTTTTTGAACAGAATCACTGCTATCTATTTTTCTACTACTGGTTAAACATAGTGATTTGTATTTAATATAAATGTAATATAAATAAATGTAATATATTTTTAAGTTACCTCAATGG